>OX453281.1:13648537-13760448 GCA_949710005.1 Ricordea florida
GATTTTGCACTTATTACAGCTACTACACTTACTATCCTTACTACTTTTACTACAACTACTACAGTTACTACAGCTACTACACCTAATACATCTACTACACTTACTACAGCTACTGGGCTTGCTACACTTACTATATCCACTAAACATACTAAGACTACTACAGTTACTACACTTACTACAGCTACTACACTTAATACAGCTACTGCACTTACTACCTATCCTACAGCTGCAACACTTACTTCTGTTAGTACACTTGGAAAACTTTTTAATGCTACTACACTGAATACAGCTACTTACTTACTACAGCTTATACACTTACTATAGCTACTACACTTACTACAGTTATTTCACTTACTACACATACTACAGGTACTACAATTACAACACTTACTCCGGCTACTAAAGCTACTTAACCTACAGTAAAAACCTGCATACAAGAACACCCATTTTCGGGGTTCAGGCTGATTGGGTTCTTATATATCGGGTATTTTAGGTGAAATTAGCCTGAAAGTGTTCTTAAGTGTTCTTAATTTTGTACTTCTAAAAAAACTATAGGGGATTTACTAACTATGATGAAATACATACAGTAGTTGTACATTTGCTATACACAGCAAGTGAAATTACTAGCATTTATACAGGATCTCAGTGCAATACCACAGCAAAGCTACAGACACTGTTCTATTAAACTGAAAAGGGAAGAGTTTTTATATATAAGAACAATTTTCAATTTTCACGCAGAATGTGTTCTTATATATATGCTCCTTTTTTTAGCAAATTTCAGCATGGGTGATCTTAATCCACATGTTCTTGTATGCGGCTTTTTACTGTACTACACTTGCTACAGCTACTACACCTACTACAGCTACTACACTTATTACAGCTACTACACTTAATTAACTTACTACAACTACTACACTTAATAGAGCTTCTACACTTACTACAGCTATTGCAGTTACTATACTTACTACATCTGCTAGACATACTACCGCTACTACAGCTACTACAGCTGCTACAATTGCTACAATTCCTAAAGATACTACACTCACTATATACAGGTAATTCACTTACTACAGCAACAACAATGCTACACGTTTTACAGCTACAACAGCAACTACACTTACTACGGCTACTATAGCTTTTACACTTACTACAGCTACAACACTGTAGTCAGTGTGGTAAGTTTAGAAGGTGTGATAAATGTAGTGCCTGTAGTAGCTGTAGTAAGTGTAGTTGCAGTAGTAAGTGTAGTAAGTTTAGTAGCTGTAGTTTCAGTTTAGTAAGTTTAGTATAGTAGCTGTTGCAGCTACTGCACTTACTACAATTACTACAGCTACTACACTTAGTAAATTTACTGCACCTACTACACTTACTACATCTACTACACTTACTACAGCTACTACAATTAGTACACTTACTACAGCTACTACACTTTCCAAACTTACTACAACTACTTAACTTACTACAGCTACTACACTCACTACAATTCGTAGGCTTACTAAAGGTACTAAGCTTACTAGAACTACTACGCTTACTAGAGCTACTATTATTACTACAGGTACGACACTTACTAAAGCTACTAAAGCGACAACTCTTATTACACGTTCTATAGTTACCACAATTACTATGGCTACACAGCTACTACACTTAATACAGCAATTGCACTTACTACACTTACTACAGCTATTATAGCTACTATACAGCTACTAAAGTTACTACAATTACTACAGCTACTACACTTCCTACAATTCCTACACTTACTAACCATACTACACTTACTACAGCTACTACACTTACTTTACTTACTAGAGCTAGTACACTAAACTACAGCTATTACACTTACTAACTCTACTCAGCCAAAACACTTATTACACTTTCTACAGCTACGACACTTAGTACAGCAACTACACTTACTACATTTTCTACAGCTACTACAGCTAATACAGCTACTGCACTTACCACACTTAGTACAGCTACTAAAGCTACTATACTTACTACAGCTACTTATCTGTCTACACCTACTACAGATTCTACCCTTTCTAAAGATACTACACTTACTATAATTACTACAGCTACTACACTTACTAGTTACAACAGCAACTATACTTACTACAATTACTACACTTAGTACACATTCTACAGATACTACAGTTACAACGCTTCCTACAGCTTCTACACTTTCTACAGTTACTACAGCTACTACACTTACTACATCTACTACACTTACTACAACTACTAAACTTACTACAGCTAACACAACTACTGAAATTACTACACTTACTACAGCAATTATAGCTACTATACAGCTACTAAAGTTACTACAATTACTACAGTTACTACACTTACTAAAGTTACTGCACTTACTACACTTAACCTATCTACTACACTTGCTACAGCTACTCCAGTTACTTCACTCACTACAGCTACTACACTTACTACTGCTACTAAACTTACTACACTTTCTACACTTGCTACAGATTCTTTACTTACGACATTTATTACACCTTCTACACTTGCCACACTTACTACAGCTACTACACCTACAGCAACTACTACAGCTGTACTACAGCTTCTACAAATACTACACTTAGTACAGCAACAAAACTTACTTAATCCACTACACTTAGTACAACTACTACACTTACTACAGCTATCACAGCTACTACACTAACTACACTTACTGATGCTACTACACTTACTACACTAACTAAAGCTACTATACTTGCTACAGCTACTGCACTGACTACACTTACTACATCTACTACCTTTGCTACAGCTACAACAGCTACTACACTTACTACAGCTACTACACTTACCCTACATACTACAGATACTACACTTACTACAGGTACTACACTTTCTACAATTCCTACACTTACTACAGATACTACACTTACTAGAGCTACAACACTTACTTTACTTACTAGAGCTAGTACACTAAACTACAACTATTAAACTTACTAACTCTACTACAGCCGAAACACTTATTACACTTTCTACAGCTACGACACTTAGTACAGCAACTACACTTAATACATTTTCTACAGCTACTACAGCTAATACAGCTACTGCACTTACCACACTTAGTACAGCTACTAAAGCTACTATACTTACTACAGCTACTTATCTGTCTACACTTACTACAGATTCTACACTTTCTAAAGATACTACACTTACTATAATTACTACAGCTACTACACTTACTAGTTACAACAGCAACTATACTTACTACAATTACTACACTTAGTACACATTCTACAGATATTACAGTTACAACGCTTCCTACAGCTTCTACACTTTCTACAGTTACTACAGCTACTACACTTACTACATCTACTACACTTACTACAACTACTAAACTTACTACAGCTAACACAACTACTGAAATTACTACACTTACTACAGCTACTACAGCTACTACACTTACTTAACTTACTACAGCTACAACACTTACTACAGCTACTACATTTACAGCACTTACTAAAGCTACTACACTTGCTACACTTACTCCAGCTTCTACACTTACTACAGGTATTACACTTACTCCATCTACTTTACTTAGTAAAGGTAGTGCAATTTCTACACTTACTACAGCTACTACCCTTACTACAGCTACTACAGTTACTAAACCTACTGCAGTTACTACACTCACTACAGTCACTACGCTTACTACACTTTCTACAGATTCTACCCTTACTACAGCTACTACAGGTACTACACGTACTAAACTTAATACTGCTACTACACTTACTACAGCTTCTACGGTTACTACACTTGCTACACCTACTATACTTACTTCAGCTACTACAATTACTACAACTACTAAACTTACTAGAGCTATCACAGGTACTACATTTACTACACTTACTACAGCTGCTACACTTACTACAGTTACTGCACCAACTACAGTTATGACAGCTACTATAGCTAATATACCTATTACAGCTAGTACACTTACTACAGTTACTACACTTGCTCCAACTACAAAACCTACTACAGCTAGCAAAACTACTGTAATTACTACACTTACTACAGCTACTACAACTACTACATTTACTTCACTTGCTACAGCTACAACACTTACTACAGCTACTACAGCTACTACACTTACAACACTTACTAAAGCTACTACACTTGCTACACTTACTACAGCTTCTACACTTAATACAGGTATTACACTTACTCCAGTTACTTTACTTACTAAAGGTAGTACAATTTATACGCTTATTACAGCTACTACAGTTACTAAAGCTACTACAGTTACTACACTCACTACAGCTACTACGCTTACTACAATTTCTACTGATACTACCCTTACTACAGCTACTACAGCTACTAAACCTAGTGCAGCTACTACACTTACTACAGGTACTATACGTACTACACTTAATACTGCTACTTCACTTACTACAGCCTCTACGGTTACTACAATTACTACAACTGCTAAACTTACTAGATCTACCACAGCTACTACATTTACTACACTTACTACAGCTACTACACTTACTACAGTTACTGCAACAACTACAGTTACGACTGCTACTATAGCTACTATACTTACTACAGCTAGTACACGTACTTAGGCTACGACAGCTACTACACTTAGTAAAGCTACTACACTTACTAGACATGCTACAGATACTACACTTACTACAGCTACTACATTTACTAAAATTCCTACGCCTATTACGGATACTATACTTACTAGAACTACTACACTTTCTACACTTATTAGAGCTAACTACACTTACCACAGGTACTAAAGTCACTAAACTTACTACAATTTCTACAGCTACGACACCTAATGTAGGTACTGCACTTGCTACACTTACTACAGCTACTATAGCTACTATACTTACTACAGCTACTTATCATCCTACACCGTCTACAGATTCTACACTCACTACAGCTACTACTGTTACTATACTTACTACAGCTACTACAGTTTCTACAGCTACTATAGTTACTACAGCTACTAGACTTACTAGAGCTACTGCACTTACTACAGATTTTACACTTACTATAGTTATTACACTTACTAGAGCTACTGCACTTATTACAGCTTTTACAGCTACTACAGTTACTACCCTTGCTACAACTACTACACTTATTACAGCTACTACACTTACTACACTTAGTACAGCTACTACATCTACTACAGTTACTCAACTTACTACGCATACTACAGATACTAAAGATAGAACACTTACTAGAGCTACTACACGTACTACATTTTGTACACTTACTCCGGCTACTAAAGCTACAAAACCTACTACACTTACTACAGCTACTACACTTATACCAGCTACTACACTTTCTAAACTTACTACAG
This sequence comes from Ricordea florida, assembly GCA_949710005.1. Lineage (NCBI taxonomy): Eukaryota > Metazoa > Cnidaria > Anthozoa > Corallimorpharia > Ricordeidae > Ricordea > Ricordea florida. The sequence continues at coordinate 13,653,867 of OX453281.1, forward strand.
CTATCAAACTAAATAGAGCTACTACACTTACTACAGCTACGGCATTTACTACACCTACTACATCTACTAAACATAGTACAGCTACAACAGCTACTACATCTACTACAGCTAGTACACTTACTACCGCACCACAACTACTTAACTTACTACAAATCTACAGCTACTACAGCTACTACAGTTAATACACTTACTTGTGCTACTACTCTTCCTAAAGCTCCTACACTTTCTACACTTACTACAGCTACTTTACTTACTACAGCTAGTACAGCTACTAGTCCACTACACTTACTTCAGTTACAACCGCTACTACACTTACTACGGCTACCAAACTTACTATAGCTTCTACACTTACTTCAGCTATTACAAATACGAATCTCACTACAGCTGTGACGCCTACTACACTTTATACAGGTAATACACTTAGTAAAGCTACTACACTTTCTGCAGTTACTAAACTTTCTTCACTTTCTGCAATTACTACAGATGCTACACTTACGACACTTAGTAAATCTACTACACTTACTACAGCTACTAAACTTACCACAGCTACTACAGCTGTACTACAGCTTCTACACTTACTACATTTACTACAGCAACAAAACTTACTTTAGCCACCACACTTAGTACAACTACTACCAGCTACTACATTTAGTACAGCTACAACAGGTACTACACTTACTACTGATACTACACTTACAAGAGCAACTACAGTTACAACAATTACTAAAGCCACTAGACTAAACTAAAGCTACTAACGTTACTACAGCCACTAAACTTACTACACGTTCTATAGGTACGACACTTACTACAGCAACTACACTTACTACACTTTCTACAGCTACTATACCTAATACAGCTAATGCTCTTAATTCTATAGCTACTATAGTTTTTACAGCTAGTTATTTCCTTACACTTACTACAGATTCTAGACTTCTTACAGCTATTACACTTACTATACTTAATACAAATAGTACATCTACTATACTTACTACACTTTGATAAAACTTAGATTTGCTACACTAACTACAGCTACTACAATTGCTATCGCTTCTACACTTACTATAGCTACTAGGCTTAATACAGCTTCTTCAGTTATTACAGCTACTACCGCTACTATACTTACTACCCTTACTACAACTGCTACACTTTTTACAGGTACTACATCTTCTAAGGTTACTTCACTTAGTACACATACTACATAAAGTATAGTTACAACATTTCCTACGGCTAGTAGAATTACCACACTTTTAACAAATACTCTGGTTACTAAAGCTACTTAACCTACTACACTTACTACAGGTACTACACTTACTACAGCCACTAAACTTACTACACCTACTAGATCTACCAGACATACTACAGCTGCTACAGCTACTACACTTACTACAGCTAGTACACTTACTACAACTCATACAGTTACTGCAGGTACTTCACTTATTACAGCAACTACAGCTACTACAGTACTACACTTACTACAACTACTACAGCTTTTACTCTAACTACAGCTACTACACTTATTACAGCTACTGCACTTACATACAAACTGCAGCTGCAAAACATGCTACATGAACTACAGCTACTACAGCTACTACACTTACGTCACTTATACAGCTATTACACTTGCTTCAGCTAAACACTTTCTAGACTTACTTTAGCTAGTACACTTACTACAGGTACTACACTTACTTCAGCTACTACACGTACCAATGCTACTGCAGCTAATACACTACTACACTTACTACAGCTACTACAGCTACTATACTACAGGAACTATATATCTTACACTTACTACAGCTACTACACTTACTACCTCTACTAAACATACTACATCTACTACAGTTACTACACTTACTACAGGTGGTACACTTAATACAGCTACTACACTAACTACAGCTATTATAGCTACTACACTTACAACACTTACCACTAACTAAAGATATCTTAGATACTACAGCTACTTAACATACTAAAACTACTACAAATATTGCTGCTTCTAGAGCTACGTTAGCTACATGATATAGATACTACACTTACAACAATTACTACAGATACTACAGGTAAAACACTTACTACAGCTACTACACTTTGTACACTTGCTCCAGCTACTACTGCTAGTAAACCTGCTACACTTACTACTGCTGCTAAACTTCCTATCACTAAACTCACTACAGATACTACAGTTACTACACTAACTACAGCGACCACAGTTACTACACTTACTACAGTTACTACACTTACTACAGCTACTACACTTACTACAGCTACTACACCTACTAAACTTACTAAGGCTACCACACTTAGGACATCTACTGCAATTACTAGAACTACTAAATCTACTAGACATACTACATCTACTACAGCTAATACACCTACTACAGATACTAAACCTACTACAGCTACTACATCAACTACACTTACTACAGATACTACAGCTTGCTACAGCTTCTACACTTGCTACCCTTAATACAGGTACTACTCTTACTACAGCTGTGACGGCATCTCTGGTAAGAACTGGTAGAGGCCGTTGAGTGTCAGTGACGAGCCGGAGTCTCTGAACACTTAACTATTTATTCAATCCGACGTCGTTAAAAGCGGTGAAACATGGCTGATTTAAATACTAATGCGATCAAAACGGGAAGTTCTAAACAAAAAACTCTTACTACGAGGTAAAACACAACGCAACCCTACGTATCGTTTACGTATCTCATTTGGTGAAAACAAAGAGAACTAGACGCTAGTGTCCAGTACTACTAATGTCCAACAATAGAAAAGTGCAAAGCCGTTGTGACTTCCCTGAAATGACGTTTTTGTTGAGTTTAATCAGTGAGGCCCTGGGTCTCATTTTATCCCCAGGACTTTTCGGACGAGACCTCGTGGTCGCACTCGAACAGACGCGTATGTAGTTTAGCTGTTTACAGTCTCGTTACGTTTCATTTATACCTTTCTCTGGTTCGCCTTACAGGGATTTCAAACGTAAGTTTTACTTTCAGCCCGCTGTTTGTGCTGTATTTTCGTTTCCAGGCGTTTTCTTTCTGTTTGCCATCATTATTTGTACTTATTTATTTGTCATAGTTTTCATCATTAAACACGGAAAGACTATTAGCTACGTGTGTTGGTTGAACGCTGCGCTAGAACGCGACAGTGAAAAGTTTGAAGGAAAATTTCATTCCATTAGAAGCAAGGCGTGTTTGGAGTCCGAGCAGGAGGTAGGCAACCTTGAATTAGCGTCAGTTTTCACGAAGTAAGTTCATACACAGCTGGTACATGGTTCATGGCCGAATCATCGAGTGTGAAGTTGAGCCCGCCATTCAACTTGCCAGCGAACTCAACCTCGCCAGAAACTACACCTCCCGAGTTAAGAGTCGACGAAAAACGTCAAAGGAACCTCTCAAGAAAAGCTCTCCAGAATGCAATACAGAAAACAACCGCTGAGCTTTCGAGACAAGCAAAGGCCCTCCGAACGGCTGCCGACAGTGTTTACGCTTTCTTACGCGAGAAATCATCGGTAGATGAGAAAAGACTTAAATCACCTACAAGGAAATATAGGAAGATACTTAACGAACTGGAATGTCTCTACGCCCAGGATAAGTGGGGAGACATGCTAGAGGATGCCGAGATCATTCGACAATCTGGTAGAGTCAACTTAGAATACGCTCATACGGCTCTAAACAAAGCAAGGGATTCACGGTTCAACCAACCAGAAGAAGAAGATCATTCATCGCGATCGTCTCGACGTTCGTCCCACACCTTATCGTCACGAGTGTCGTCTAGCTCTGCACGAATAAAGGTGTTAGCCGAGGCCGCCGTCGCCAGGAAACAAGCAGAATATGACCGTCTCATGGCGGAGAAAGAGCACGAAAGAAGACAGCACGAGGCAGAAGAGAACCGGCTCCGAGAGCAACGCCGCGCCCAGCATGAACGAGACATGGCAATACTCGCCGCAAACAAGTTCACAGCAATCGCCGATGCCAAACTCGCCGCCATTGAAAGGTCTATTGAAGAAGACGAAGATGGATCTTGCGATCTCACTCAACGAGGGGCGTTCGAGACAGCGACACACCGAACTCAACAATGGGTCAACGACCAGGAGATCACTGAGCGAGTTCAGAAAAACACCCCTACCGGAGAGGTACGAGACGAGGTACCGCCAATACCAACGAACCTTCCAAACGCAAAGAAAGGTCTCGAGGGAGATACTTCATCACCAATTAAAACCCCTGTAACGTTGAATGAGATACCTCAGGAACCACGCCCCTACAACTTAAACGTGTCGTGTCAACAAAGTCCCAATACCCTGGGAGACATGAAGTATATAGAGGAGATTATAGCCACCAACAAACAACTGACATCCAGTTTAGTGAGACAGAGCTTACCGAAGTGCCATCCTGACACCTTTCGAGGTGACGCTACATTATTTCACCCTTGGAAGAGTGCTTTCAAGGCAATGATACAGGACGCAAACATTCCGCCAGATCAAGAAGTGAACTATCTTAGGCAGTACACAGGTGGAGAAGCCCAGAAGTTGGTGGATAGTTACCGCAAGAGACATAACAGGCACCCCTCTGCCCTCCTACAAGAACTCTGGTCGGAGCTTGAGAAACGGTTTGGAAACACAGCAGTTATTACCGACTCCCTCCTAAAGAAGCTGAACGGGGCATCCAAGTTTAACGAGAAAGAGAGAGAGAAACTTCAAACCTTTGCCGACGTGTGCGCTGATGTGGATAGTCAGCCACAGTTTCTCCCTGGTCTTGCTTGTTTGAATTACCCTAGCGTCATCAAGCCTATAGTGGAGAAGTTACCTTATTTCTTGCAATCTAAATGGGAAAAACAGGTAGCGGAATATGAAGAAAGGAACCATGATGCTTACCCTGGTTTCCATGACTTCGCTCTCCTGATCCAGAAACAAGCAACCCTGAAGAACCACCCAAACATCACCGGCGGGATATCGACAATAAAAGATACCAGAAACAGGGGAGCAACGAGCAGCCGATCAGCATTGAGAACAGAAGCAAAGGTCTTTGTATCGAAGGCTAAACCCATACCGGAAGATGCTACTGACAAGCCCAGTACAGAAACACACTGTCTGTTCCACAAAGTAAAGGGCCACAATCTAGCCACCTGCAAGGCCTTCGAGCGGAAACCCTTGACGACAAAGACGGAATGGATCATGAAGGCTGGACTCTGCTTCAGATGTTTATCACCAGAACACAAAGCAAGTGTGTGTACCGAAATCGTGAACTGTGAAAAATGCGGGAGTGGCCTCCCCAACACCCTATTACATAGGGAGAAAAGGAAACCAACGAACGAGGACAATGGCGAGGAGCTAAGAACCACTTGCACAAAGATCTGTCGTACCAGGAGTGGAGGGCTATCGTGCAGTAAGATTCTCCTTTTAGACGTCTTTCAAGAAGAACGACCAGAACACATCCACAGAGTGTACGCAATAGTTGACGATCAAAGTAATGCATCTATGATCTCACCCTTTCTAGCCGACGAGCTCGGAGTCAACAGTCCTAGAGAGAAGTTTTTGCTGTCGACGTGTAGCCTCGAGAAGGAGACGAAATACGGCCGCCGCGTCACCGGTCTCGTAGTTTGATCTATGCAAGGAAAAGAGACTAAACTGCAAACGTTAGTTGAATGTGACTCCATCCCCCGCGACAAGAACGAAATTCCCACTCCACAGATTGCCAGAGAGTTTCCCCACTTGAAGAGTATCGCTGAACAGATTCCGCCTTTAGACCCAAATGCAAAAATCGAAATCCTAGTTGGTCGCGATGCACCGGAACTACTGAAGGTCAGAGATTTCCGGAATGGGCCGAAGGGAGCCCCCTGGGCGCAGAAGCTCACACTAGGGTGGACAGTTTCAGGCCAAGTCTGCCTAGACCGAGTGGGAGGACCAGTTCACATCTCGACCCACAGAACCGCAGTCTACGCCTCACCAAAGAGCTGGCCTCACCCCGACGGAGATAACTCACAGCCTATCACCAGTCACGAAGACTCTTTATGTTACATGATGGTCCCATGCCGAAACCACTTTCTGATCAAGGAGGAGTATGCTGGAGGAGAACAAATTGCGCCCGACGTCTTCCGCACAACCGCAGAGGACAACGAAGTCGGTCTATCGCAAGACGACCGCCTCTTCTTGGACACCATGCATCGGAATGCTCACAAGAATGAACAAGGCAATTGGGAGATGCCCTTACCCTTCCGATCAAGCAACATCACTATGCCTAACAATAGAAAACAAGCCGAGAGACGTCTAAGCAGCTTATTACACTCTTTCAAAAGAAAGCCGCAATTAGAAAGGGACTATTCCTCTTTTATGGGGAAGATCCTCGAACGTGGACACGCCGCCCAAGTACCATCCGAAGAGCTGGCAGTTATCAAAGAGACAATCGGAGAGAATCAAACCACCACAGAGGAACATGGCAAAGTGTGGTATCTACCTCATTTTGGGATCTACCACCCGCGCAAACCAGATCAAATTAGAGTAGTTTTCGACTCATCGGCAGAATTCCAAGGTGTCTCTTTAAACAAAGAACTTTTGTCTGGCCCTGACCAGCTGAACAGCCTTATCGGTGTGCTCGTCCGTTTTAGAAAAGAACCGGTAGCCCTCATGTGCGATGTGGAACAAATGTTCCACTCGTTCTACGTCAGCCCGGAACATAGAAACTTTCTACGTTTCTTATGGTGATGTGTAGTTATGGGGGTCCTGGCACATTTGATGAACTAGGTGAGACGTGGCTCTTGCCAAATTTTCATAAAGACTTCATAAAGCCCCAACTAAGCCTCAACTAAGCCTCAACCAAACCTCAAACAAGCCCTCACCATACCCTCATAAAACCCTCAACCAAACCCTCAACCAAGCCCTAATAAATACTTCATCAAAGCCTCTACCAAGCCCTCACCAAGCCCTCATAAAACCTTCATCAAACATTCCAGGTGCAGAGCGCAACAAAACCTTACCAAACCATAGCTAATATGTTACAAAATCAAAGTGAATATGATACGAGGAACTGGCACATTTAATAAAATAAAAATGATTTAAAAAGAAACTAAAATAATTATTAAAGATGGAAAAATTAGAAACTTTGACTAAAACAAATTTGAAAAGAATTGCGAGTTTTTTAAAAATTAAAGGAAGATCAAAACTATATTTAAGAGAAGATTTTATTAATGAGTTTAAAAAGTTTGAAGAAGAAAAAATTATAAATTTAATTGAAAAAGTAACCACTACTTGCCCTTATATTTGCATTCATGATAATGTTAAATATTTTTGCAAAAGTTGTAAAGGAGCACAAATATGTGTACATGGGAAAGTTAAATATATTTGTAAAGAATGTAAAGGATCACAAATATGTATACATGATAAAGTTAAATATCGTTGTAAAGAATGTAAAGGCACCCAAATATGCATACATAATAAACAAAAACAACAATGTAAAGAATGTGGAGGAACGCAAATATGTGAACACGGTAAACAAAAAGCTTCTTGTAAGGAATGTAGAATAAAATTAAAAATGATTTATGATTTAAAGATATAAAATAAAATTAATAAAAAGATGAAAGAAATAAATTTTAAATATTCTAACAATAAGAAGATTAATATTTACGATTTTATAGAAGAAATAAAAGAAAACCTATTGAAAAATTTATCGCATAATAGGGGATATATGGTTTATAAGCCAATAAATTTTTATGTTAAATATTATAATAAAAATTATGATTTTAATCATTATATTTATTTTGGCGAAGAAGAAAATTTTGGAGTTAGTGGTATTAACACTAATAAATTTGTGAAAAAAATTTTAAAAATAGCTAATAATGATTTTGTTGAAAATGAATATGAATATGGTTTTGACCCATGTTTTGGTTGGATTATTACAAACGGAGAGGTGGTCGATCATTTTTATGAAAACGATGTTTATCTTGCTTATCATGATGACGAATGTAAAATTGATGTATTCGATAAAAATTTCGTAATAAAAGAATTAAATTTATGCGTTCATTTAAGTAAATATAAAGTATTACATAAAAATAAATTCTACAAAGACTTGCATAATGATTTAATGGTTGAAGCATGGCACCCAAAAAGAGTTGTGGATTGGTGTTATGATATTGAGGAGCAAGAAATTTTTAATTCTTTACCGGATGAATAATCTTATATTTCTGTTACTACTAATTATGTTATATAACCTAAATAATGGTTACATAACAAAATTTATCTAAATCTTAAACTTAAAGTTATGGGAGAACCCATCAGATCAAGTTTTTTCCATTCAACATCTAAGATGCTTAAATCAAAATGGTTTATAACGCTATCATATTTTCGAACTGGTATTGTTGGATAATCCTTTGAGGGTATGTTTGCAAGTAGGTTTGATGGCGAGAGTTTCACAAGTTCACCATATTTGGTTTTATTCATATATGATGACTTATTATCCACTATACTACACATAAGTCTCAGTGGTTCCTTAATCTGTATATTTATAGGGTATAATTTACCAGGATTTATAACTTCAGGCAACCCTAAACCAACCGCTAACCCCCTCGTAAGTTTTATTTTGAAGTTCTTATTGGAATAAAGATGGTCAACAGTTTCTGTCTCAATGATTGTTATCTTTGACCTATCAGTGTCATTAAGAAAGATCGATTGAATATCACGCAACGAATATGTACCGGGTTGTATTATTATTAGTGGTTGATTCTCTACATTAAACAATATCTGTTGTTCCTTGAAATTAATCAATCTTTTGGTTTGTATATTACAATCAAGGAGTTGTATCTCACGAAGATTTTTCAGCGGTGGATCTAAATAAATCCTAGTTTCAGACTCATACATGGTTATGCTTAACATTTTGTTTTGATTACATCATATTCACCTTTTTAAATTGGCATTGACGTAATCACATTCCTGAGCGACGTTAGAAACCAGCCTTTTTAAAGTAAACATAAAATCTACTTTTCGATTTCAAATCCACTTTACATTTTTCTTGTTGCTATGTCGTAAAAGTATGCAATCTATTGTTCTACACGTGAACGCTAATCCAAAAACAATGATAATCACGTGAAATGGTCATGAACTACCAAAATTGATACCACGCCAACCCTCCACCGATAATTATAAATGCTAATATACGCACTTCATGCTCGCTTTGTGGATTGGTTTCATGTTGCGTAGTCACGTCCTGACCTTTGGTTGACTTTTCATTTTGAGTTGTGAGGATTTTTGGTTTCGGATTTGTCTCAACTATTGAATGAGGTAACTTTAACTTTGAAGATCCTAAGTTATGACTTATTCCAACCGGTTTTGATTCCATGTTTAGGGAATTATTCACCCCAAATTTCATATCATTAGTCGCTTTCATAAGTTTGTTATTATATCCAACCACGCTCTCAGTATTTATGATCATATTACTTGGCATTAACCATACACCAGGAGCAATAGCTAAATCAAGCCGTAATTTCGCTTCTTGTACAGCTAATTGATAATTTTTAACAGAATTCGAAATGTCATTCTCAATCACACTACTTTCAAATAAAGCTAAGAATTCTTGTTGTGTCTCGATTGCTCCGCCGCCATTACCATAAATCGAGTTTCTAGTATTAACTTGCGCACCTAATATACAATAAACAAAAGCTTCAGCTGATCTGTTTAATCTCCCCAAACCAGCTTTTGTTATTCCATGGCCACTTTCTGGTATGAACCACGCATATTTGAAATCCTCAAATTCAATATTTCGAAGCAATGAGATTAAATTTCCATCTATTTTCTTCCCTCCATCATCTGAAAATTTTGCTGAATCGCTCGGCCATATATTAGCTTCTGAATCATAATTTCTTATAATTCTAACATTTTGATCTCCTCCTCCCTGTCCATGAACGCTTCCAGGCGGCACGTATCCTTTTCCATAATTAATGTAAACATCACCTAATCCGCCGTTTGTTCCTCCCTTGAATCTAAAATCTGCCAAAGGTTTATTTAAACCCTTAAAGTCTTGATTATTACTAAGTCCAAATTCTGCACACAATCTATTATAAGCTAATTTGTTGTATGGGTTATTTTTCACAGAAAAAGTTTGTTCGCCTGGCAATGGTAATCCCATTTCATATAATATCCTCCTTATTGTGAAATATGCATGAAACTTTATAAAACTACTAATAACTTTAGGGTAATTTAAACTTTCAATTAAGCTAACTCCGCTTCCAGATGTTGCGCACCATACAGCCATATTTAGTTGTTGTGGCCAATGATTAATATTGGGTTTATTCAGCCAAGCTCTACTCTCTTTACCGCTATAAAGTGATATAACTTGTGATTTAAATATGTTTCTCATAGGCGCAGTGAATTTCTTTGTATCTGAAACATATATGTCTAAAAAGTTCAGCATTTTTGTTACATTGGGAGCCATGTCATCGAATTTGACTCCAGGTATTGGATAAGATTGATTTGTAAATGATAAACTCTTTGGAAATGAACCAAGCTTAACTTTATTTTCTAACCCCAAATCTTGCCATAATAATGTTTTCAAATTATTTGAAAGATTTTCAGTCCATGTTTTCCCAGTGAGATCATCATTAGACATGATTGTTGTTCCATTAACTTTCCACTTAATATATCCTCCAAATGAATCATTAATAAATGTAAATTTATCAAGGTCTGCGTTTGGATATCTATTTTTGAAGTCGTTTAATAACATCTTATTCTTTGTGTTCCAGATAATCTGGTCTTTAGATTTGGAATAAGATGTAAAGTATTAATTAACCTCTTTTCTAATGCCTGCAAAACAATTACAACCCACATCTGTTCTTTCATATGATATTTTTAATGAGCGGGAGTGGTTAACTCTTTTAATAGCTCTGATCGAACTTCTCTTCTTATCTGCGACATGTTTAAGTTTTTTTCTGTATCTCTCCTAAATTTTTGTCGGATTTCTAGTTTTAGTTTTTGAAACTTTTCCAACTCTGCTAAAATTATAGAAAATTCTTGATCAGATATAACATTATCTTTCAATGCCTTTGAAACCAAGTCGTTAATGGTGTTTAATTTTGATTTTGCAATTGCAGCGGTTTGTTCGTGTTTACTAACTTTATTTGAAAGTCTTTTAGCAGCAATACCAAATCCAACCGATAATCCTCCAAAAACCCCACCTACAACACCCAAAGGCACACCAACAACAGCACCAAAACCAGTAAGAGAAGTTCCTAAACCGCTTGCTGATAGAATAACTGAAATCATACCGCCACAAACACTTATTTTTGTAAATATTCCTCTAGCTCTATTATATTTTTTTCTTACTTCTTCGTAATGTCTAATTTCTTTCTCAAGATTTTGTAATACTTCACTTGATTTTTGTAGCCTGAAATTAATAGGATCTGGGTTATTAGGCAACCCAGGGTAAATTCTATTGTATTCATCCATATTGTATTTTACTGAACTGCATGATATCTTTAAATTTGTTACTTTCTCTTTTTTATACTTTCAACAAAATACAAAACCACGGCCATTATCAAAAGCCAAGCATTCTCACCTAAAAATCCAATAACCTGCCCCGCTGTTTTGAATAGAAAGCTAACTATCGCCCCAACCATTCCTGGTAATATTTCACCCAGTTTCTTACCGAGAGTTTTCAACCCATTACCTACACCTTTTCCTAAAGTAGATAATCCTTTTGAAAGATTAGAAACTATAACTCCAATGATAACACCTACAGCTGTAATAACAGAAAAAACTGTAAAACCATACTTTTTAAAGATGTATTTTAGTCGCTCACGTAATGGTAAATTTTTAAGTATTTCTTCTTTTCGCCCATCAATATCTGATATTTGTTCTTCTATAGAAATTGTTTTATTTCTAATTTGTTCATTTAATTTATCAACCTCTGATTGTAATCTCTCTTTACTTTGCTCTAAATTTGATAAATTTAATTTACCCTTCTTATATTTGTCTATTTCTTCTTTGTATAATTTTACTTCATCCAAAAGCTTCTCGCCTTGTATTTTTAATTCTATATTCTGTTTAACAGTTTGATCAAAAAGACTTTTTATCTCAGATTTTTCTACCTGCTGTCTCTCAATGAATTCACGTAGTTCTTTTTCTTTTTCAATATATCGCTCTATCTCCTGTGGATGTGTATTTATTTCTACCATCAACCCCTCTGCGATATTATTTAATTCCTTATTTTTTTCTTTTTCTTCATTTAATTTTGATGTGGCATCATTATATTTATCTAACATTGTTGAATAATCAGCACCTAGAGCTTTTCTCATTGTTTTTGGTAAATCTTCAAGCTTAAGATTTCCATCTTTATCAACCACTGTATGCGGCGCAGAATTACTCCTATTACTAAATCTAACGATTAAACTACCATCTTCTCCAAATGTTACATTAAATGTTCCATCATCAGGATTGTAATTTGGCAAATATCGTTTTAGTTCTTGTCCCGCTTCTCTCCTTCTATCATATTCCTCATCTCTTTCTCTAATATTTGCTGGGTTTTTCTCTTCATCTTTTATTTCCCATTGAAGCCTTTTTCTTTCAGCCATATATTCTGAATAACCAAGATAGCCCTGATCAACAGATGTAGATGTATTTGGACTTTGGTAAAATGTGTCATCACCATCATCATTATCATCATTATCATCATCTTTTGGTAAATCATCTAATGGTATATCTCCTCCTTCTGCCATGATTTTTTACTCATCAGTAAGAAATCTTTAAATTGAACACAGTGAAGTATCTATAAAAATTTACTAGCCATATAACCTATCGCCAACATACCACCACCTACATATGCCATTTCACCCATCTTTTGATTGTTACTAGGTCTATAATAATCAGAGAATTTAGGTTCTTGCATTTGTTCATATAATGCAAATTGTTCATTTGTGGTTGAAATATTTTTTGATGCTTGGTATTTTTCATCCTTTTTCTTTATTTTCCAATCCATTAGTTTTTGTCTTTTTTCCTGATATTCTGCATAATCTCTTTGATATTTTTCCATTGCTTTATCGTGTCTTATTTTTTCTGTATCTGCATTATGTCCTGAAATTCTTTTTGCAAGATAGTTTCCGCCAATAAATGTTGTTGCGTTCAATATAGCTCCTCCAACCAGCATTGCTATTGTTGCCATTTTTTATATTCGTTAATTTGGTAAAATCTTTTGTTCCTCTAAATAGGTTTTTAGATACATACTTCCTGTTAATACAGCCACCCATTTTGCATAATTTGTAATACTTGAGGATGGGTCATTCATAAATGATTCTTTAATCATCTTTTTAGCTACATATCCAACTCCAGCTGCTAATCCGATAAGGACTGCTGAATCAGTAACAGTTTTCACAAGTTTATTTTCGTTTGACATGATTTTTTACTACATCAGTAAGAAATCTTTAGATTACTTTTAGGTGTTATTAAATTACATCATTCCAATTTTTGGACGATCAAGGGGCGGCGCTTGAGTATTTGTTTGCGGATTATGAACCTTTATGGGTGGAGCTTGAAAAGGTTGCGGTATTTGTGGTATTCTATTTTTGTAATATTCATCCCCTTCTTTTTCCTTGTATCTCATAAAAAGATCAAATGCTGTAAACCCTAATCCTACAACGGATAAAACAGTAGTAAAAGATAACTCAGGAATCCATGATTTTGATTCACTATATGTATTTTCATTAGTCTCTTCTTCCTGTTTTATTTTTTCTTCGCGTTTCATCTCCCGGGCTAATGCTTCTTTTGCTTTTTTATTATATTCAGCTAATTTCTTACCTGCTGCCACTTTTTTAGGATTTTTAGTGTGTTTTTTAGTATCTTTATTTTCTGGTTTGGGGTCAGCTGTAATTTGTTCCATTTCACCTCGATCAACTTCTTCATTTTCTTCAGACATTATTTTACATATCATTAAGAAATCTTTAGACCACTTAGGATTGATATGTAAATAAAATAATAGTATTCTCAGTAGACAGTATCAGTACCGCTAGCATCTTGCCCAGTTTTGTTAGAATCATCTGTATTAGTACTTGTAACTTGCTGTATTTTTCCTATTTTAACATGCTTAGCAACCTGGAATATGCCGCTAGCAAGTGCTGCCAATCTTCCTGCTTTCAATGCTAAGAGCCCTACAATGTTTGTTAGTTCGCGATTAACCAAATCATCATTCTTCAAATCCACACAAAGAGCTTCTATATCATCCACGGGAACTAAATATGAAATAATTTTGGAAACTAATTGAAGGGATGAATCAACCAATCCACCGTTAATTTTTCTACCCATTACCGCTTGATATCGATTAAAATATTTTTCTACATCTTTTTCTGATAATTTTTTTATATCACCCAAACTCATTTCAACTCCTAAATATTCCTTTGTGGTTCCTAGGGCCGCGAGAATAGCTAGTGATTCTTGTTTTATTTCAATTTCATCAGATTTTACATTGTCTTTTACCACAGGTTGTTCTTCTGTCTTTTCATCAATATAATCTTCTACGCTTGTCATCTTTTATGGTGATACATTTACTATTTTTAAATCGTTATTCCCCGTTTGGTACTTCCAAATAACAATTAAATGGGTATCGCAAACTTAAACATAGCCTAGAATATTTTTCTGTTTTCAGGAGATGCATAAACTTTTTACATAATTCGTAATCCATATCTCCTCCATAATCTTCGAAAAACATCTTCATACCCTTCTGCGATGGATTATGAAAAGTAACAACACAAGCTACATTTTCACGGAATGGTTTTGCTATGGATGTTAATTGCTGGGTGAGAACCCAAACTGATAATCCATGATGTCTTCCGGAGAATGCTAAATCTATAAAATTGTTTGATCTTTTCTTCAAATCATTAGAAACGGCACAATCATCTAAAATTATTAATGTATTTGTTCCAGAGAATAAAGTTTGACAATCATTTAACAATTCATTAATCTCATCTACATTACTTGCATCTGGTGATAATACAAAGAAACGTTTATCTCCACGGGCAAAATTATGATAGGTTTTATTTTTAGAATAAGTCGGGCATACTAAAACAATGTAATCAAAAATTTTTCGGAAAGGGCCTCTTAGTTGATCTATGATGTACTTTGTTTTTCCACAATTTGTTGGCCCGGTTATGATACAGTGGAATGGGATTTTTTCTCGTAATTCTTCCATGATTTTTGTATCATAACTAAAGGTTTTTAAATCTATTCCGCAGTTAGTACTTTATTGATCTCAAACCTGAATTCATTATTTCCATCATTGCGTCAGCTACAACAAACATATGGCATGTTATTATTCCGGATCCGCCTTGTTTTCTTTTAATTTCTAGTTTTACACCATCTTGTGTATTGTTTAATGCTAGACCACCTCCATGAATACCATTATCTGGGTGAGTTCTCATATCAACCCAAAGAGCAAACTTATCAGCATAAAAATCCTTTTCCTTTACGCTATCTCTTCCGAAACGTTTCTTTACCGACTCCCATAGATCTGATGGCATCATCCCCTTAGAATATAAACGATTTGGTACACCATCAACATCTATATTAATCGAGGTTATACCTGGGTTGTAAAAATTCTCAGAGTTACGCGCACCTGCTGTGAATGGTAATGTAAACAAACATAATATCCCCGTCATTGATCTTCTTGGTAAATTAATATGCTGGTTAATAACACCATCACCGCCTATAGAAAATGTAAAAGTTTTGTGTAGAGTGACATTTTCGTAAAAGAATCCTTTACCAACCTGATAAGCTGCTTGTGCCTCGCGAGCTAAGTATTCACTTGAAATGGAGGAATATTCTAACTCAAGGTTTTTGATAGAATAAGATGGAGTCTTAGTAGTGTCAGAATAAACAACAATATCATTAACTAGGGCAAGTGTAATCTCAAATATTAGATGATGATCTAGGGCTTTTGGATAGAAAACTCCATGATCGTTTAGAATAGGATGGTTTAGTGGTATACGATACTTTGTGTTATGTACTGACGCAAGGGCGACTGCCTTAACATCTTGTGTTTTCTTATCACCCGCATTTGTCCTGAGCTTTCTCATGTTTTCAGAAGAAATACCTTGTTTTAATCTATCTTCGCGTTCTTCATCTGTTAAGAATAAATCATGATAGGTTTGAAAAAGATCATATCTTTGAGTATCCTGTAATGTTTCACCACCAAAAAGAACTCTAAGTCTAGATATAAGATTACTACCTACATTATTCACGAGTGTGTTATTAGCATGTCCGTCTACATCTAAATCAAATAATAGAGATACGCTTCCAGGTACAATCACTAAATTCTCAGAAAGTTTTGGAATATTTATATATAATGTTTCTCCGGGGCTAGCAGATGATGGATTGAGAGTAATTCGGTTCATTGTTGATTCCGCTTTCAAACCAAATGGCTCTCTAGGAATTCTATTTGGATTAATTTTTTCAGACGTCATTGTAATTTATAAGATACTTTGGTTAATCTTTAAACCTCATAGGCATCTGAATTGGTATTTT
This sequence comes from Ricordea florida, assembly GCA_949710005.1. NCBI lineage: Eukaryota > Metazoa > Cnidaria > Anthozoa > Corallimorpharia > Ricordeidae > Ricordea > Ricordea florida. The sequence continues at coordinate 13,670,350 of OX453281.1, forward strand.
TTATTATCTAATTCTTCAATATATTTTACTAAACTTTCTCTTACTCCTTCAATTACAAGCATAAGATTAAAAAGTTCATCGCCATCTTCCATATTGTGAATTTTTGAAATTATAATTTTTTTCATCATATTAATTTGGTATTCGCTAAAATTTATTTTTTCTTCCTCCATTATAATTTATAAGATACTTTGGTTAATCTTTAAATGAGTAAAGAAAGCATTTTATCGAAAATATATTATTCAACTGAAGGATATTGGAAAGGATATTCTGCAATTCCTAAATTGGCTGAGAAGGCGAAAATAAGCGAAGATGAAGCTAAACAATGGTTAGAGAAACAAGCAATATGGCAAATCTATCTTCCAGCTCCCAAGTATATACCTAGACCACACTGGACTGTAGATAAACCAAATCAGATTCATCAAGCAGATTTATTATTTTTACCGCATGATAGAGTTGGAAGAAAAACATATAAATACGCATTAGTCGTGGTAGATGTGGCAAGTAGATACAAAGATGCAGAAGTATTAACCACAAAAGAAAGTCGAGAAATATCAAATGCTTTTGAAAAAATATATTCTAGAAGATTGAAATATCCCAAAACATTAATGGTTGATCCTGGAAAAGAATTTATGGGTGAAGTTAGTAAACTCATGAATTATCATAATGTTAAAATACAAAGAGGTGAAGCTGGTAATCATAGAGCCCAAGCATTTGTGGAAAGAGCAAATAGAACATTAAGTGAAAAATTATTTAGTCATCAATATGCACAAGAAATGGTAAGTGATGACCGGTCAAGAGTGTGGGTGAAAAGATTACCAGATATTATAAAAACTTTGAATAATACACCAACGAGAATAACTGGTAAAGAACCTGATAAAGCTATAAAACTGAAAGAGGTTGATATTGAACCTAAAAAGTATAATCGAGTTGTTGGTCTTGATGAGGTTAGATTGTCTTCTTATGTTAACGTTAGATATTTATTATCTCCTGGTGAACTCGAAGGTGGTGAAAAAAGGCGAGCAACAGATCCTATTTGGAGTATCAAAGTTTATGATATTTATAAAAGTATAATTTCACCTTATCAACCGGTTTTATATTATTTGACTGATGGGCCTAGGCGTGGATTTGTAAGGGAAGAATTACAGGTTATACCCTATGATACGCAGTTACCACCTAATTCTGTTTTGATAAGATAATGACCATATGGAAGAGTATGTATCCCATCTTCTTGAATGATTCTCTTATCATCATCGGCAGATAGTGCAACTTTATTAACAGTTTCAGTATAAACAAAATGCTTATAACTTCTTATTACTGGCATCTCCCTCATCTGCTTTACTTTGCTATCCAAACATTCCTTGTAATCATCAAATTTTATTCCCTTTTCTACAACTGATTTTTTCATTCCTTTATCCTTTTTTATCTCTTCACCATCATCCATCCTTAAAGCGTATAGCTTAGCTCGTAGACCAACAAATTCGGTTATTATTCTACCACCAGCTTCATCTTTAAACTTTCCAATTACTTTTTTGTTTACACCTGTCTCAATGCCTGATGGGTGATTTTTAGGGTAATTACTTGTATCAAACATTTCTCTAACATCAGGGTTTATATCCTTATAGAAATCCACAGTTTCTATATCATATACAAGACTATCTGTATCTGTCATAAGTAATTTAGCTTTTTCACCATATTTTGGTTTAATATAATTATAATGAAAGTCATACATCATTGCTTTACTTATATCTAAAATACACATTCCTAAGTAAATAGGTTTATTGTATTTTATATGTGTTATATTCATATGTACCGCCATAAGATTTTCAGAAAAAATAGTACGACGATTATAGTTAGCTTTTGATATTAATTTTCTTGCTTCTTTCTCATTTGTTACTAATCTTACATCTACCCTTTTTCTAAGATTTTCCATTGTTTTACCAAATACAGAGTTGTTCATAAGTTTGAAGAAATCTTTTTCAAAGTCGTTTTTCGCTTGTGCTCTCAATTTTGTATTCAAATCTATGTAAGGTTTTAACCATGCTGACTCTTCAAATGTAATTCCTCTGTGAATCTTTGTTACTTCTAATCCTAGACTTTCATACTTTTTTAGAGTTTCATGGTGAACAACATAATTCTTTTTATCATTTAGATTCGGTATCAATTTCTCAACTCTATTAACCTTAATTCTTTCTGGGGCAAGCGGGTAGTCACTATGTAAATCATGAAGATGTTGTGGATATTTTAAATCAACCTCTACTATACATGGTATATTTTTCCATTTTGTTAGCTCTTCTTTAGTCAACCATCTTAAACCATGAGTTGGTAATGCTTCACTCATTGCCCCACCATATAAGTTGTTTGCATCGAGATATTCTATATAATTTGTAACCATTTTAGGATCATATTCTTTCATGTATGGGTTATTTGCTTTAGCATATCTGTTTGATATTTGTGCTATACCACCTCTTACACCTTTCTCAATCATAATTAAGATATCAATGTCGATTATCATCTCCAATTCAATTTTGGTTAACTTTAACATTGCATCCCAAGCTAGCCCGGGTGCAGTATAATACCAAGCAGGGTCCAAACCATAATTTGTTTGACAAACATCTCTAAAGTTTTCAAAAACATCTGCTAATAATAACACATCAGACTTTAGATATAGATTAAGGTAATCTCTCATTGTTTTCATATTAAAAGTTTCCCATACCTTTTTAGCATGTTCATAATCTTTATCTGAAATATCTTCACCTCTAAGTTTTGAGTAAAAAGCTTCCTTTGGTGGAAGTTGGGTTTCGTTTAATTTATCAAAATCATCAAGATAATCATATGGGAATACCCCCTTTCTCAATAATAACTTTAATTCTTCACCTTCAAAATACTTTGTAATTTCATTTAGGTTTTTATCTGTTGGATTAATACACCTCCCTTTTATTTTGCCTTTACAAACATCACACTTTCCACATTTAGTAAGATTACTAGACAAACTATCAAGGCTGGATGGCATAAATTTTAATGAATCTATAAACTTTATATCTCTCTTAACATCTATCATCTTATCACTTTCTTTATCTTTGAAGGTATCAACCACAATCTCTTTTGAGAAAGAAATATACTTTTCCTCATTATTAGGTATAAGTTTTATTTTACCTTTTGTTTTTGCAAGATTATTAATAAATAGATGAGCATCATATCCCGATAAATTGTGAATTATAACTGGAAAGAATTTTGGAATCTTATAATTTAAATTGCATTCATTATGTGCTGCACCTCTATACTTTCCTGTAAGATGACAGTGATCTATTACCTTATCTTCTCCCAATTCTTTTTCACATATATGACAATGAGTTGCGTTTTCATAGTTTATTTTTTCATCTTCTATCATATTCTTCTTATTAAACTTTTTGAATCTTTTTACATTATAACTAATACATTTTTTATAAATTTCCTTAAATTCTTCTTCTATATATTCAACAAATTTCTGTGCTACATCATCTTCTGAAGATTCAGCTGTATATTTATAAAATCTTGATTTACATATTTTTTCATTAAAACTCTTAATATAACAACCAAATGCAGCGGGTTTGTGTGTTTGATATTTATTTGTAAAACTTTTGCTTTTATCTAATGGCACATTATTTTTTATTTGTTTCAAAACACACTCAAAGTCAGCGTATGCCACAAAAGGTATTCTCATTTTTTTCACAAAATTTTTAAAAGAAAGAAAACATGGGCTACCATCTTTATTTTTTAACATATCAATTCTTGCTTCATTGTACAAATAACAATACCCTTCATGCTTTTCCAATGTGCTTTTTAAGTGAAAAGGATTCAAACAATTATCACAAAAATACAACTTACATTTACGTTTAGTAACTTGTCTGCTTATAAGTGCACTAATATTCTTTATTAAAACAAAATGTTTATTTGGTTCTTCATTTGTTTCTTCTGTTAATAAAAGTAATCTAATCAATTTAAATCCCCGTTTACTACTTCTTCTAATAGAATATACTCCTATTTTCTCATCATATCCAAATATAGAAATATCATAATCATTTTGTTGTTCAAAATTAATAATATCTTGTGATGAGGGGGGAAAATTAATTCCATTCCAATTAAAATTCTTTGATTGTTCAATTAATTCTTTAGTTATTCTTTGCGGGTTTTTATCAGTTGGATAAACGGCTCTTGTTACACACCACTTGAAACATTCATTATCATTATTCTTGGGGTTAATAATCGCATTCCTATTTAACAATTCTTTTGGTAATTTAATATAAGATCCGCCTAAAAGTGGAACAAAACGGTCTATGAAAATGTCAAACATTACTACTCTTACAAATTCCCAACCAGACCCATTATTCAAAAAATCTTCAAATAATACAAGTTGACTATTTGTTAATCTATCAAATAATTCTGATAAATCTGTTGCCTCGAGAACAATTTCTGATTTTTCAGAAGGAAAGGGTCTATCACAGTATTCAATTTCCCCAGTGTTAATATTTTTTTTCTTGAACATACATGTAAATATAAATTTAGTCTTTAATGAATTATGTGATTCAACTCTCTTTCTAAGTAAATCTATAACTTTTGGTTTTATTTTATGTAAGAATGTCTTTTCATCATTCTTTTCATTTCCTTCAATCCTATAACTTAAATAATTACCATTAATGGCTGATTCAAATTGTCTTGGCGTAAAATCTTCCACATTCTCGTTTCTTTTTGTTTTTGGTCTTGCTCCCTCCTTCTCATAATCCCTATTATTTTTTCTTTCACCTTTCTTATTATCACTTTTAGTCGGTGGTTTTATTTCTTTGGGTTTATTTACTTTTTTATATCTTTCTAAAAAATTTTTAGCTACTTTTTCTACTTTATTTTTTACTTTTTCAGGTATGTATGGTTTTACCACATTCCAAAACTTGTTTATTGCTTTTCCAAAAAAATTATTTTGTTTCGGTGGTTGTTTTGTTTTTATTATAGGCGGTGGAGGGCGCGGTGGTTTAGCTGATTTAACATTTGGTGTGGGACGGCCTGGTGGAGTTCCCGGTCGACGATTCGGCGGCCTACCCGGAGGAGGGCTATCTGGTGAACCAGGCAATGGTTGAGGAATAGTTAAAGGTGGTAAATTTGACAGATTTGCTGGTCTTATTGGCGGCAGCTCAATATTTGGAATTGGAAGAGGTAAATTTGGTTGATCTATTGGCCTCATTGGTGTATTACGTAACTCATTAACAATTCCAGCAATATTAGTAATAATTTGTTGAATATTATTAGTTATTTCAGGAATATTACTCAATGCTTCAACAAAATCTCTTTTAATAAAACGTGAGCGGCCAGGAATATTATACCATCTAGCCAAATGTTTCAGTTGCACAACATTTAATCTTCTTAATTCTTCTTCCATTTTGTATATTAATTCTTCTTCTTATTAAATAATTATTTAGTTTCTTTTTAAATCATTTTTATTTTATTAAATGTGCCAGTTCCTCGTATCATATTCACTTTGATTTTGTAACATATTAGCTATGGTTTGGTAAGGTTTTGTTGCGCTCTGCACCTGGAATGTTTGATGAAGGTTTTATGAGGGCTTGGTGAGGGCTTGGTAGAGGCTTTGATGAAGTATTTATTAGGGCTTGGTTGAGGGTTTGGTTGAGGGTTTTATGAGGGTATGGTGAGGGCTTGTTTGAGGTTTGGTTGAGGCTTAGTTGAGGCTTAGTTGGGGCTTTATGAAGTCTTTATGAAAATTTGGCAAGAGCCACGTCTCACCTAGTTCATCAAATGTGCCAGGACCCCCATAACTACACATCATATGGTATAAGGACAACAACGCAGCAGAAGAAATAGTAGAATATAGAATGCTGGTCCACCTATTTGGGAATGTCTCGAGCCCAGCCATCGGAACATACGGCATGAGAGGGACAGCAGAAGAAGGCGAGGAGAGGTTTGGCTCGGCCGCCAAGCAGTTTGTATATAATGATTTTTATGTTGACGATGGGTTAACTTCGCAACCTACACACAACGAGATAGTAGACCTGTTGAAGAACACCCAAGCCATGCTGGCTACGGCCGGTCTCAAGCTACACAAAGCGATCTCAAACTCCGTTGCTGTGATGGAAGCAATACCAGCGGAAGATCGGGGTAAGAATGTCCGCGATCTGGACCTCCGCAGCGATAGCCTCCCAACACAACGCTCCCTGGGCGTCTACTGGGATCTGGAAGAGGACGCTTTCACATTCCGTGTCGTTCTTCCAGAGAAGGCGTATACACGTAGAGGCGTGTTGTCTATTATCAACTCGGTCTACGACCCGCTCGGCCTAGCCGCACCAGTCATTCTGAAAGGGAAACTGTTACTTCGACAACTGGTCGTGATGGGAAAGAAAGGCAGTGGCACCCTACTAGGCTGGGACGACCCGCTTCCCGAGAAGTTGATGTGTCAATGGCAATCTTGGAAAAATGCGCTTGTCGACTTAGAAAAGATTCGTGTTCCAAGATGTTACCACCCTAGCGAGTTTGGTGCCGTAGTACGCTCTGAGATCCACTCATTTTCAGACGCAAGTAAAGATGGCATCGGAGTCGTTACTTACCTAAGACAGTTTAACGCATCAGGGGAAATGAATGTTGCGTTCCTGTTTGGACAAGCGAAGATGGCCCCCTCGAAACCGACAACGACTCCACACCTTGAGCTTTGCGCTGCCGTTTTATCGTCGCAAGCGGTAAAGAAACTGCTAAAGGAGTTAGACCTGCCCATCCACGAAGTCGTCTTCTACACAGATTCAAAGGTGACGCTCGGTTATATTCAGAATGACAGTAAGCGATTTTACGTTTACGTCGCCAATCGTGTTCAGATTATCAGGAACGTATCCGTCCCATCTCAATGGAGATATGTGGACACCACCACGAACCCAGCCGACCTTGCGTCGCGAGGAGTAACCGCCAAGAACCTGAAAGATTCTAAATGGTTGTGTGGCCCGGATCGTCTCAGGAACACCTCACTTAATCAAGAACCACTCGAAGTGGTCCCCTTAAATCCCCAAGATCCCGAAGTTAGAGACGAAGTCGTTTTTCGTGCTTCAGGAGTTGACGCAAACCCTGGTCTCGTATCCCAGAGATTCAATCGTTTCTCTAGCCTCAAGTCTCTTCGCAGAGCCATAGCCAACCTCATAGTAAAGACAAGAGAATTCAAGTTAGCACGCACAAGTAGTTCTCATGTCTTGACCCATGGAGGACCTAGACGACTACCACGCAGCCCATCATTGACAGAAATAAAACAAGCAGAGATTGTGATAATCAGAACCGTACAAAATGAGTGTTTTGCGACAGAAATTAAATCCAGAGAAGTGATGGCAGACCCTCTTGACGCAAATGACCGTAGCCATGCCCGCCACAAGAAAAACGCACTGAAGAAGTCGAAGCTCTATCGTCTAGATCCGTTTGTGGATGAAGAAGGAGTTCTTAGAGTAGGCGGTCGCCTTCGTCGATCCAACCTCGACACCCCAGAGAAGCACCCTGTCCTCCTCCCCAAAGATCACCACATTTCCTACCTTGTAGTTCGTCACCAGCACGAGAAAGTTCATCATCAGGGTAGACAGATTACACATGGAGCCCTGCGTGCTGCCGGCTATTGGGTTGTAGGCGGTCATGGGATGGTGTCGAAAATAATCCGATCATGCGTGACTTGTGCGAAACTGAGAGCGCCAGTTTTGGAACAACATATGGCAGACTTACCTTCTGATAGATTAGACACAACTCCACCATTCACTAACGTTGGATGCGACGTATTCGGACCGTGGATCATCCATACACGTAGGCTCAGAGGAGGCTCTATCAACTCTAAGCGATGGGGACTTGTTTTCACCTGTCTCAACAGTCGTGCCATCCACATTGAGGTCTTGGAGTCTATGGACTCGAGCTCATTTATCTGTGCGCTTCGTCGGTTTTTCTCAATTCTTGGACCTGCCGCTAGGATCAGATGCGACCGTGGCTCAAACTTCATCGGAGCGAAGTCGGAACTGGAGCAAGCACTCAAGGAGATGAGCGAGGGACCCATCAAGGCCTACTTAGTAGAACAAGGCTGCGAATGGTCATTCAACCCTCCCCATGCCTCCCATTTCGGAGGAGTCTGGGAAAGACAGATTGGTACCATTCGTCGCGTCCTGGACGCCATGCTCCTAGAACTGGGAAAACCCCAGTTGAGTCATGAAGTGCTGGTTACCCTCCTTACTGAAGTGTCTGCAATTGTAAACTCTCGTCCTATTGCCTCTATCCCATCGGACACTGACGATCCGCAGCCCTTATCACCAGCCATGCTGCTTACCCTCAAGTCTCGACCACTGTTCCCCCCATCTGGAAACTTTACCCGGCTGGACCTCTACGCACGTCGCCGCTGGAGAAGAAGCCAATTCCTCGCGGATCAGTTTTGGATCCGTTGGCGGAGGGAATATCTTCAATCCCTACAGAAGAGACCTAAGTGGAATGAGCGCAGACGCAACCTTACTGCTGGGGACGTTGTTCTAATCAGAGACAAAGAAGCACACCGGAACGATTGGTTGTTAGGGAAGGTGACTGAGGCCATTCCCAGCAACGATGGACAAGTCAGGAAAGCGAATGTGTTGGTGTGTAGAGAAGGATTTCGCAGAATTTATCTACGTCCAATCAGCGACCTGGTCTTTATTGTACAGTCACGTACATGAATAGTCTGAAGAGAGTCAACGGTAACGGAGAGTAGCAAGGACGTCGTCCTTGGGCGAGGAGTGTGACTTCCCTGAAATGACGTTTTTGTTGAGTTTAATCAGTGAGGCCCTGGGTCTCATTTTATCCCCAGGACTTTTCGGACGAGACCTCGTGGTCGCACTCGAACAGACGCGTATGTAGTTTAGCTGTTTACAGTCTCGTTACGTTTCATTTATACCTTTCTCTGGTTCGCCTTACAGGGATTTCAAACGTAACTTTTACTTTCAGCCCGCTGTTTGTGCTGTATTTTCGTTTCTAGGCGTTTTCTTTCTGTTTGCCATCATTATTTGTACTTATTTATTTGTCATAGTTTTCATCATTAAACACGGAAAGACTATTAGCTACGTGTGTTGGTTGAACGCTGCGGTAGAACGCGACAGCCGTTGCAAAACAGCGGCTGCAACAACAGCTACTAAACTTACTACTCTTGCTAAAGCTACTACACCTAATACAGCTACCACTCTTACTAAAGCTACTATACTTAGTATAGCTACTACACTTACTACAACTACTACAATTACTACAGATCCTACAGCTACAACAGCTACTAAAGCTATTATACTTACTACACTTTTTATACTTTCTCCAGCTACTGCAGCTACTGGAAATACTAAACTTACTACAGCTATTACACTTACTAGAGCTACAACATTTACTACACATTCTAGAGATACTACAGGTACAAGACTTACTAAAGCAACTACACTTACTACACTTTCTACACTTTTTAAAGCTAGAACAGCTACTACACCTACTACACTTAATACAGCCGCTACACTTACTAAAGCTACTACTCTTACTACAGCTATTACAGTTAGTACACCTACTACAGCTACTACACTTTCTACAGCTACTACACTTACTACATCTGTTACTTTTACTACAGCTATTACAACTACTACCCTTACTACCGCAACCAGAGGACCTACACTTACTACACGTACTACAGCTACTACAGCTACTACACTTACTACGGCTACTAGAATTACTAAAGCTACTGCAGCTAATACACTTAATAGATCTACTGCACTACTCTTACTTGATCTACTACACTTACTACAGCTACTACAGCTAGTACACTCCCTACGGCTACCGCAGCTAATACACTACTAAAATTCTACAGCTACTACCGCTACTACACCTACTACAGATTTTACACTTACTACACCTACTACACTTACTATACTTACGACAGCTACTGCACTTACTATAGCTAGTGCAGCTACTAACTACACTTAGATAACACTGGAGTAACTGCAGCTACTTGACGTACTACAGCTTCTACACTTACTACGCATACTACAGCTACTAAACCTACAACTTTTTCTACGGCTAATACACTTACTACAGCTACTAAACTTAATACAGCTACTGAACTTACTATATTTACTACAATTACTAGAATTAATAGAGCTACTAGACTTACTACATCTACTGCTCTTACTATACATCTACTAGACATACTACAGCTACTAAAGCGACACCTACTACAGCTACTACACTTACGACTCAACACAGATACTACACTTACTAAAGCTTCTACAATTACTACACTTACTACAGCTAATACATCCACTACAGCTACTACACTTGCTAAAGTTAAACACTTACTAGACTTACTTTAGCTTCTACTCCTACCACAGCTACTACACTACTACTCTTACTATACTTACTACAGAAACTACAGATCATACACTTACTACAGCTAATATACTTACTGCAGCTACTGAACTTACTACACCTACTACATCTGCTAAACATACAACAGCTACTACAGTTACTACGCCTAGTACAGCTATCAACACTTAATACAGCTACTACAACACTAATTACTTACTACAGATACCTTAGGTACTAAAGCTACTAAACCTACTACACTTACTACAGCTACTAAAATTACTGCCACTTAACTCACTACAGATACTACACTTACTACACTAACTACAGCGACCACAGTTATTTCCTTGCGAAGCGAGGTTACTAATCGTGTCGGTTCCGGTCAGACCACGTTGCTCGCAAGCCCGAGTAAATCGAGCCGAGAGATTTTATATCGGTGTTTATGAAGAAACCGCTATACCTATACACCCCAAATAATTATATTAATTAGAGCAAATGTTTGAAAGAAAATTTGCCCTGAATGGGATTTGAACCCACGTCCCCCCCGCATACTAGTCGGGTGTGATAGCCACTACACCACCAGGAAAACCATGCTGGCAACATAACAATCGAATTGGTGTATTGTGTGATTGAAGACTGGGCATCCCGGCAATTTTCCTTCAAGGCGACAGGGTAGTGGAAGCCTATGACTCCGTTTGAAACCCAACTAAGGATCAAGTTAGTGATGCACGACCGAAGCCAACTTAACAGGAGACAAGGGACGATCAAGTTAATGATACAGGCTATTTTGTTATTTGAATATGTGTATATGAAGAGACCATTAACCCTATACACCCCAAATAATCATATTAATTCCTCGCGAAGCGAGGCCGAAGGCCGAGCGTAGCGAGGTTACTAATCGTGTCGGTTCCGGTCAGACCACGTGGCTCGCAAGCCCGAGTAAATCGAGCCGAGAGTTTTTATATATGTATATATATATATTTATATATATGTTTATATATATCTATATTTTAAAGGTGTCCGTTCGCAGGCCAGGTTACCTGGCAATAGTAACGCACTTGAGAACGCTGAATTTCCGCCATTATTCGGTGATGCCTTTTTGAAAGTAATGTAAATTTTGTGGAAACCGATTTCACTCGTCCTGGAAGTACATCCCAGCAAGGTGATCTCCAAGATATTCAAGAAATATTAGCACGAGATCGTCGCCGAGTAAGTTCGAATACCGTGAAAATCAACACGAGGAAAGCACGACTCAAAGCAGGGATAGAGAAACGACAGCAGGGAGAATAACAACAGAAATCGCAGCCAAGACAACAACTGCTCGCTCCAGAAAATTGCAAACGAAACAGCAGGGAAAATGACCAGGAATTCAATCAAGTTAGTTTTGAATTTGAATGTGTTATTGATAGAAATACAGGACATGAGTGAACGATTACATAACGAAATATATTGGTGTACTACATTTAGCAAAACGACTTAGAAGGGACACCGAGTAAGAACGACTTCAACGATTGGAAATGTCTCTGGAAAATAATTCTATTAGTCTAAAACCGGAATCGGAAGACGACCAACAGATTACAAGAGAATGTAAATAGGTATTTTTCATAATAAAACGATAGCGTTTCTAGTTTGAAGTAATTTCCAACACAGAGAGTTGCAGTTGTTATAGCAATCATTTATAACGATGTGATCTGATATCATTGCAACAGTGAAAATATTGTAAATTTTCTTGATCTAGCAGTTATGTTAAACATTTTCAACAGAATGTATACCCTGTGTCACTATAAAGTACTGGTTCTGCAATATTATCAGTGATCAATGTGATCATTTTAAAATAAAGCAAATGTGATTACTGAATTCTGAGTAGTATTTCTCTTTGCTATATATATATATATATATATATATATATATGTATGTATTCTCTGATTGAAAGGTTTCAATAATATTGTGTAGAGACAAGTTTCATAGCCTTTTCACAATGGGTCAGTTTTACCTTAGAGTGCAATGACCCCCCCCCCTGATAATATTGCTATCTAGAACCCATGCCCTTTTTTCACAAATGAAATGTTAATTCAAGCCTTAATTTGCAAAGTTAGACATAACATATTAACTTTGTTACTTTCTGCCGTTTACTTTATTTTTATGTCAAATATCAATATTTCATAACAACCACAACATGCAATTAACCTTTTACATTGGAAAAACTTTATAAAGAAGAAAATAAATTTTGTAATGCCAAAATGTTTATGATCTTTCTCATATATTCATTGCAAGTGTGCTGTATGTAGTAACAAGTGTTTCAAGTTTCCTAAATGCCCTATGCTTTCAATAATGATTTTCCACACAAACTTTCTAGACAAATGACTGCACTAGATTCTAAGCCTTTTAGAAGAAATGGTATTGTTTGGAGCTGTTTTGATTACTACCACCTCTGATGGAAAGCCTATTAAGAAGATTTTTGTATTGCTTTTAGTAGTAGAGTAACAATAACTTTACCAAGATTAAGACATGAATCCCACACCATAAAAATATATTATGTTTAACATAAAAAATATAACAATAATAATATCAATACCAGTAATAATAATAGTAATGATAATAATAATGATAATAATATAATGATAGTTCTTCTCGTTACTATATGTCATTGGTTACAGTTCAATACCTCTGGCTGCCATGACTTTTTCGATGAAATACCGTCCTTATATTAAATCTTTCTTCTGCAGTTTTTATAATAGAAATTTTCATATATTCAAAATAATGTACTATTCTATGGTTGGGTATGGATATTTTGCCTGTTTCTGTAACAGCACAATTAAACTTTCATGTGGTATATACTTTTGACTGATTGATGTTGATTTCACATTATTTTTTTACAGGAGTACGTAGTGCAGCAATCTTTTTGAACATATTAAGATTTCAATAACTCTTTCTTACATGTATTGTTTTTATGATATGACCTAAAAATAGCACAACCACATACTATACAGTGGGCACTCACTATTACCAAACCTTTATTCAAAGCTTTTGTAGAATCCAATTGTTTTACCCCCAACTTGTTGATATGGCATCTCTTTTGAGGGAAGAGGAATTTTTCTATCTACCACTGGGGGTACCATTGCAACTGGAAAGAGTACACACATTAAAACATGCACTTTTCATAATGCTCTCAATTGTGGTTACCCGGGAATGAAATAATGACTGCAGTAGACAATAAAATATCTAATCAGAAGATTCTTCTTACAATGAATCTCATGCAATTATAACCAAAAAAACATAAACAAAAAATAATTGGAGCGTTCAGCTCATCCTCTGTGTAAGAACATATTGTGTTCAAAAGTGATGTACAACAAAGAAGACAAAGCAGTAGAGACTAAGAAAATAAAACTAAAGAAAAAAAACACAGGTTTTTACACCGTGGTAAACACAAGCATTCATATCAACTCTTCAAGATTTCACCTGCAAAAGATTTACAATCATTTTCAATTTGTGTTAAGTGAATATTATTGTGATACTTCATCGACTCTGTATTCCCTGTCAAGATAATAAATAATTTTACGTCTATTCCCTCTGGTGCAATCTCAGTGGCAGTGAAAGAGCTAAATGAAGGTCAATTTTTAAGCACTGTGTTGAGCGGTATACTGATCATGTAATTTGCACCAGGTGTCACTAATTGTGTACCAAACACAGCATAAGAAATAAAATAATGGGGATTACGCTAATATAAAAAATAAAATATATAATATAAAAAAAAATAAAGAATAAAATATGAAAGCATTGTGACTTCTTCAAAAACTAGCTTCGCGAGGTTTTTGCGGGAGTCGTATTTCTAGTTAGAGTAAATGTTTGAAGGAAAATTTTCCCTGAATGGGATTTGAACCCACGTCCCCCCCGCATACTAGTCGGGTGTGATAGCCACTACACCACCAGGAAAACCATGCTGGCAACATAACAATCGAATTGGTGTATTGTGTGATTGAAGACTGGGCATCCCGGCAATTTTCCTTCAAGGCGACAGGGTAGTGGAAGCCTATAACTCCGTTTGAATATATATATTTATATATATATATATCTATATTTTAAAGGTGTCCGTTCGCAGGCGTGGTTACCTGGCAATAAAAGCGCACTCTGCTTAATTTCCGCCAAATGCTTTTTTGAATGTAATGTAATTTTTGTGAAAACCGATTTCACTCGTTCTGGAAGTTCATCCCAACAAGATATTCAAGATATTCAAGAAAGAGCAGCACGAGATCGTCGCCGAGTAAGTTCGAATACCGTGAAAATCAAGAAACGAAAAGCACGACTCAAAGCAGGTACAGAGAAACGACAGCAGGGAGAATAACAGACATCGCAGCAAAGACAACAACTGCTCGCTCAAAAAAAAGGAAAAATGAAACAGCAGGGAAAAGGACGAGGAATTCAATTAAGTTAGTTATGAAACTTAGTGTGTTATTGATTGAAATACAGGACATAAGCAAACGGCTACATAACGAAATATATTGGCGTACTAAATTTAGCAAAACGACTTAGTAATGGTAATAGGACTGAGTGGAGTCCAATTCTGTCTGAAATCATACGAGTGATAAACAAAATCGGATGACCGCTTAGCGGGTGTCCGATTTGTTTAATCACGAGTATGATTGCAGACCGAATTGGACGACACGAAGTCTTATTACCAATTAATCATAACTTTAACAAAATTTTTGATATATAAACTCATTTTTTTCTTAAAACACATGAAATTTAAAGATTTGTTTTGCCAGCAATGAAAAAAAAAGCCATTTAAGCGCGCGGGTGTTGGCGCGTACTTACTTAGGCATGACGCGTACTGTCCTATTTAACTGTCCTATTGAGGCTGAAATCAGGGCAGTTGATGGCCAATCAGATTTGAGAATTTTGTTATAGTTATGATTAGAAGGGAAACCGAGTAGGAACGATTTCAACGATTGGAGATGTCTCTGGAAAATAATTCTATTTGTGTAAAATCGGAATCGGAAGACGATCAACAGATTACAACAGAATTTAAGTAGGTATTTTTCGTAATAAAACGATAGCGTTTCCATTATGAAGAAATTCCCAACACAGAAAGTTGCAGTTGTGATAGCAATCATTTATAACGATTTGATCTGATATCATTGCAACAGTAAAAATATTCTCAGAAAACAAGAAATGTTTGCACGTGCACTTACCAAGGCAATTCAACTATGTGAAGTTGGGACCTGTTCGGAAATCATTCTGAAAATTTTCTTGATCTAGCAGTTATGCTTAGCATTTTGAACAAATTATATATCCAGTGTCACTATAAAGTGATTGTTCTGCAATATTATCAGTTATCAATGCGATCATTTAAAAATAGAGCAAATGTTATTACTGACTTCTGAGTATATATATATGTACTCTTTGATTGAAAGGTTTCAATAATATTGCGTTAATAGATTCATAGCCTTTTCACAATGGGTCAGTTTTACCTTATAGTTCAATATGCTATCTGGAACCCCTGCCCTTTTCCCACAAATGAAATGTTAATACAAGCCTTAATTTGCAAAGTTAGACATAACGTATTAACCTTGTTATTTTCTACTGTTTACTTCATTTTTATGATGTCAAATATCACTATTTAATAACAACCACAACATACAGTTGACCTTTTACATTGGAAAAACGTTATAAAGAAGAAAATAAATTTTGTAACGCTAAAATGTTTATTATCTTTCTCATATATTCATTACGAGTGTGCTGTCTGTAGTAACAAGTGTTTCAAGTTTCCTAAATGCCCTATGCTTTTAATAATGGTTATAGACAAATGACAGCACTAGATTGTAAGCCTTTAAGAAGAAATGCTATTGTTTGGAGCTGTTTTAATTACTATTACCTCTGATGGAAAGCCTATTAAGAAGATTTCTGTATTGCTTGTAGTAGTAGAGTAAAAATACCTTTACTAAGATTAGGAGATGCATCCCACCCATAAAAATATATTATGTTTAATACAAAAAATATTTAACAAATAAATAAGCCTCCCCTGGGCTTTGTTCTGTTATAAAGCATGTTGGAGGTGACGAGAGCACGAAAGAAGTGTTTCTCCCTACTTCTTGAGAGCTCTTGTCACCTCCTAAGTGCCTTATAACAGAAGAAAGCCCAGAGGAGGCGTATTTATTTGATTTATAATAACGAACTGGCGATTTTCCACAAAAATGAGCTTTTATTTTCGACAAACTGCCAGTTTTTTTTTTTAGTGCGCGCGCTGAATGTCGTCAGCACTGTCATTTATACTCTGACAAAGTACAGCAATTTGGGCCAATCAGCGAGCGTGTAAGAAAGGTCCAACACTCTCATTGGTTCAAAAGACAAAGGCTCTCAAACCATCAAAGTTCGAACGCAAAGCACTAAAATTTTTTTTTTAACTCAGTCAAGATATTTTTAAACATTCTCAGTCCTAAATTAACTCGAAATCCATTCAAACTATGGCCCATGAAGACAACAAGAGGAAAAAACGCTTTCTGGAATTTAACAGAAGAAAACAAACAAGACGAACTGCTTAGCGTGTTGCTGAAACTTAAGACAGTGTGCCATGTTTTCTGAATGGACAACGCTTAGTTTATGTCAATGCGAGAACTGCTGTTTCTTTTGTGCTTTTAGTCTCTGCTTTAACGAAAATGTTGTGGAGAGATGAATTCGACACACAAGGAAATTTCTGTGTGTTTGATCCGTACTGTTTGTCGTTTTTACTAAATGCGACGTAAGGGAGCTCAAATTAAGAAACCAAGACTACAACGCCGAGTACAAATCCCCCTTTCCTGTAAATCAGCTTTCCGAAAGAAGGACCATAGCTCAATGACGACAAATTACCACCACTTGCGTGCTTTAAAACACCGAAGACAGACTCCAGGGCACTTCCATTCATGCATAGTGGACCTATAAAATATTGACCATTCGGTAATACTTTGCTACAAACCACTCACAGAAGGAAAGGAATCCGTGAGCAACAACCCTTAGGAGATCCCATGTCTAGGAATAAATAACATAATTCAAACATGAAAAATCTCGGCAAGATTTCCTTAGAGGTCCCTACTTCATTAGGCATGCAGCAGATAAATTGTTCAAAGTAATTCTCATGTAAACATTTCTTGTTATTGCAGAATGAAACAGTATGGCTACAGCATGCATAATGAAGTAGGGACCTGTGCGGAAATCACTCCAAAATCTCCCCTGAGTTATACTGAAATTATCAAACTTTATCATATATAATTTATTCATCGAACTGTTCCTTGCTAAAGCGTTTTGTAATTGAACACTTCGCACTTAAGACGCCATTTACCATCAGGTAGGAGTAGTAGACGCACTGGCTCAAATGGGCCAATTTCCTTCTCGTAGCAACACGTACCACTAAGAAACACAGCCAAAGCAAAGTGAGGAATAGAAGCCTTGTCCGTAAGAAACGGCGATAACTGCCGTTGTTGACTGGAATGAGCTCTGAAGTCTAGCCAGTTTTCCCTCGCCACTGACGCCAATTTCCAACGAAAAGTGATCATTATCTTTTGAAAAGTTCAGTAGAACACTGGAAGCTTATTTCACAAAATCGAATGCGCTGCTTGCATTTGGGTATGCTGGGTAGCCTGAGAAGAAGAACTCGGTGTATTAGGGACGGTACCGCTTTCCAATTCGTGAACAAAATAAATCGAATCGTCGCACAGGATTCCGCAAATGCAGCTTTAAAACTTTACATAAATCTTCGTTCTTCAATAATTCTTCTCCTGAGCGCTTCTTCAATTTCTTAAACAGTGAAACGTTTCAATAGGAGAGACCCGTACCACTGCGTTTACGACTTCAAAAGTAGCTCTAACATTCCTCCAACTTTTATCGTGTTTAGTTACATATTGTTTAATCTAAGCCTTCTTTGAACTGTGGGATACATTTTGAGTAAATTCTGGATTGGCTTTTGTGATAAAAGGGCAAAAAATTCGAAGAAAAGCGAAAGATCTGAAGAGAAAGCGAGTTGGTCACTTCAGGCAACGGAAACTATGGAAACCGATTTTGCGGGAAATATGAGTTCTAAAAATAACCACATCTTCTACTGTGCTGGGGACGTCACTTACACAGAGGAACGCTCCTGGTCATCGGCTCCTGACTTAGTAAAGCTACTACACTTACTACAGCTACTACACTTACTGTCGAAAAGGAAAATTACTGCACGTGAAGTGTCACGTTGTGTGACTGTTATGTAACGGCTCGTTATGTTAGTAATACGAGTATCGTGAAATTTAATCTTGTCAGTTAAGTTGTGTTGAATCTCACTATTGGAATCTCGGAGTCTTTTCTTCATCGCGAATAGTTCTTACGATATTCGTTCAGTCTAAGATTTATCTGTACCAGGGAAGTTCGTCACGATTAAACGAGTAGAACCTCTGAAGATTTGCGTCTTGGTTTTAGTCCGGAAATAATAGGATTTTATTCACTCCAACATTGTTTGGTGCCGAGACCCGGGAATTGAGAAACATCAAGCACATGGAGTCATGGCAGATGTAAAGAAGAAGATAAGGATTCGTGCCGGCCACAAGAGCCACGCCAAAAGAATAATTGCTCATGCCCGGGAACTGATCGAAGCTGGAAATCCCGCTGAATCGAGGAAGTTAAAGTCTCTAAAATCAAATCTGAAGGACAAGATAGTGGAACTGAAAGACCTTGATCGTGAGATTGTCGAGTTAATTGAAGATGAAAGAATAGAGCAAGAAGTAGAAGACAGTTGCGATTTCGCAAGTGCTATTCACGACTGCATCGTGGAAATTGAAACGTTCTTAAGTGAGATCGAAAGGGGAAAGGAGGACAGTCAACATTCAACGGGGTCAATTTCGGAAACGCATCCAAATCAGTCACCGCCTCAAGTAAACAATAGCCATGCAAGGCTCCCGAAATTGGAATTAAAGAAATTCTTCGGTGACCCGGTGGAATGGTCTCCCTTCTGGGATTCGTACAGTTCGGCCGTGCACGACAATGAAAGCCTAACAGAGGTGGACAAGTTTAACTACCTTAAGTCGTTGCTTCAAGGTCAAGCGGCAAACACGATTAGCGGGTTTTCTTTGACCGGCGAGAACTACAAAGAGGCAATCAAACTCTTGAAGGAAAGATATGGAAACAAGCAAGTCCTCATTTCTGCTCACATGGAATCGTTACTGAAACTACCGGCGGCAACCTCTTTACAAGAAACGAGAAAGCTGCGTGTTATTTATGACAAATTGGAGTCGCATGTCAGGAGTCTTCAAAATATAGGCATCAAACCGGAAATGTATGGAAGTTTTTTGTCACCGGTGGTAATGTCAAAGATCCCAGAAGAACTGAGGATTTCAATCACTAGAGATCTCCCCTCAGACGAATGGAGTTTGGAGCCCATGCTCGAAACCTTCCGTAAAGAATTACAGCTTCGAGAAAAATGCCAGTACATTCCTGGAGCAGCGAGCAACAGGGAGGCTCGGTATCATGCTGTACAAAAACGTGAAATGCCTCTAGGTCAACTGTCGACGACCTCTGCCCTGTATA
This sequence comes from Ricordea florida, assembly GCA_949710005.1. Classification (NCBI taxonomy): domain Eukaryota; kingdom Metazoa; phylum Cnidaria; class Anthozoa; order Corallimorpharia; family Ricordeidae; genus Ricordea; species Ricordea florida. The sequence goes on from OX453281.1 coordinate 13,690,231, forward strand.
CTGATGCGAGAAGTGACGCACATCACGGTCCGTGGTGTACCTACTGCAAAGGTTCGCATCCGTCCTCAAATTGCAACATTGTAACTAATATCTCGGTAAGAAAGCAAATTCTTCGTAAGAAGGGAAAATGTTTCAGGTGTTTACGTACTGGTCACGTCGCTAGCCAATGCGAAAACGGAAAAACGTGTCACCTCTGTGGATTGAGACACCATGCCTCTATATGTGACTCTCAAGACAAAAGAAGGCAGCCACCCCAGACGAGAACCGCGGTAGCGGGGCTAGAAGACCGTCCAAGCCACGCCCCTGTTGACACCCAAGCGCCTACTACAAGCATGTTGGTCGATTCTAAGAACAGCATCCTTCTGCAAACAGCCCGAGCAAACATCTTCAAGCCTGAAAGCAGTGCATTATTCGTCAATGCAAGAATGGTCCTTGATAGCTGCAGCCAGAGGAGCTATATCACAGAAAATTTGCAGAGGACTTTGAATCTCCCAGTCACTGGCCAGGACACGCTAATGATCAAGACCTTCGGAGAAGATTCGGGTAAACTGAGACGATGTGATATTGTTCAAGTGGCTGTGGGGACCCTTGATGGAATGAAGATCTACGTTACAGCATATGTGGTTCCTCTGATCTGCGCTCCTATAAGCGGACAAATCGTTGAGTTTACACAAGCGAGCTATCCTCACCTCCAGTGCCTAGAGCTAGCTGATAAGACAAGTGGGGGCGATAACCTAACTATTGATCTGCTAATTGGAGCCGACTTCTATTGGCAATTTGTAACTGGTGGTGTTGTTCGTGGCCCAGTGCATGGACCCGTCGCGCTTCCTACCAAACTCGGTTATGTTCTTTCTGGCCCCGTCGGCACTTCACCTCCATATCCTGAAGACTCCACAGTTAATCTAACGGAAACTCATGTACTCGAGATATCTACCGCCGTAATTGATGAGAAGCTCTCTCTCGATCAGCAAGTGAAACAGTTCTGGGATTTAGAAACACTAGGAATCAAGGAGAACGAACCGACAGTTTACGAGAAGTTCCTGGCGGATGTCAAGCATGATGGAGAACGATATCAAGTGAAACTACCTTTCAAGGAATGTCATACTACTCTCCCCGATAACTACCAACTGAGTAAATCGAGGCTGATGTCCCTTTTGATAAGACTCAAGTCAAAGCCTGATATCCTCAAGCACTACGATGGAATAATTCAAGAACAACTGGAGAATAACATCATTGAACCCGTCAATTTGGAAGAGGAACTGGACGTAGGGAAGGTGTACTATCTACCACACAGAGAGGTACTACGACTTGATAAAGACACGACGAAGATTCGCATCGTATATGACGCCTCATCGAAACGAACTGGACCAAGCCTCAATGACTGCCTCTATTCAGGACCACCACTCACTCCACTCATCTTTGAAGTGTTGATCAGATTCCGAGTTCACAAGGTGGCACTCACTGCCGATATAGAGAAGGCCTTCTTAAATGTTGGTGTCGCTCCAGAGCACCGCGATTACCTGCGCTTCCTTTGGGTGGAAGATATTCACTCTGACAACCCCCAACTTGTTCTGAGACGGTTCGCTCGAGTGGTCTTGAGAGTAAATTCCAGCCCTTTCCTCTTGAACGCGACAATTCGCCATCATCTCAACTCGTACAAGAGCGCCGACCCACGGTTCGTTGAAGAGGTGGTGCGCTCACTTTACGTGGATGATTTAGCATCCTCAAAACCAAACAAGGCTTCGGGTTTTGAGTTCTACAACAAGCTTAAAACAAGATTCGCAGAAGGCGGTTTCAACATGCGGAAGTGGATGACAAACGATCACAATCTGGCGCTTAAGATAGAAGCTCAACAAGGTCATTCAAGGTATCAATCATCTCGCGAACTACAGCAAGAAGATGAAACCTTCTCAAAGTCACAGTTTCGAAATCAAACCAACACGGACAAACTCCCAAGAGTTTTGGGAACCGCGTGGGATAACGCAAGTGACCAACTAGTGTTCACTTTTGGAAGCCTTACTGGTTATTTAGAAGAGCAAGTCATAACTAAGAGGATCATCCTGAGCTCTATTGCGAAGACATTTGACCCTCTTGGTGTCCTGTCGCCAGTCTTTACTGCCCTCAAGATACTATTCCAAGAAATCTGTAAGATGAGCGTTGACTGGGATACGCCCCTAGAAGGAGATGCGCCTCTTCTCTGGAGATCCTTGCTGCAAGACATGCAAGGCACTTCACAGCTGTCGATTGATCGATGTTATCTTTCCGGACCGACCTGCCTTAAAACAAGAACTTTTGATTTGCACGGTTTCGGCGACGCTTCAAAGAAGGCTTATGGCGCTGTCATCTATCTTAGGATTCAGTCAGGACAGGCAGTCTATTGCAAGCTCGTCGCCTCCAAAACGAGAGTCCCACCTATATCAGGCAGCACCACCCCCAGACCGGAACTCCTGTCCAGTTTAGTACTCGCCAGATTGCTGTCAAGCGGGTACAAAGCGCTGAATCCCACTCTAACAATAAACAAGTGTTTCTGTTGGCTAGACTCGGAGATTGCGCTGTGGTGGATCAAGGGGAAGGAAAAGGAATTCAGACCATTCGTCCAAAACAGAGTTGTGGAAATTCGGAAGTTAACGACCACCACTGACTGGAGATACGTCCCAACAGAAGATAACCCCGCTGATGTTGCGTCACGTGGCTGCAAGGCCTCAACATTGAGCACCAATAAGAAGTAGTGGGAAGGCCCTAGTTTCCTAAAGAAGGATGAAGAATTTTGGCCAAGTCAGAAAGAGTTTGGGTCAAAGAGCTTTGAAGAAAGCAGCATCAGTGAAGTCAAGCAGAGAGCAAAGATCACGATGACAGTTGCGACAGCTCGAGCAGAAGGTTTACAACAAATCATACAACCTACAAGATAAATTGCATAAGCTCCTTCGAGTCACATGCTATGTTCTGCGATTCATAAGAAATGCACAGACGAGCCATCGCCAGGAACGAACGAAGTCTTTGGGAATAGAACCCGAAGAAAAGATGGCTGCGGAAGTTCTCTGGATCAAGCATGTGCAGAAGTGTGTCCGGGAAGATGAGAAGTATGAGCAAACGCGGGTATCACTTGGCCTATTTCAAGGTGAAGATGGGATATTGAGATGTGGGGGAAGATTACACAATGCACCTCTACCCTATGAAGCTCGTTTCCCTGCAATCCTACCGCGGAACCATCACTTCACGGTGTTGGTAATCAGGGATAGCCATAGCAAAGTCATGCATAACGGAGTAAAGGAAACATTGACTGAGCTTAGGTCAAGGTACTGGGTTGTGAAGGGAAGGCAGGCTTTACGTGAATTGATCTCTCGTTGTACTACATGTAAGAAGCTTGAAGGAAGGCCTTACAACACCCCTTCACAACCGCCTCTTCCGGAGTTCAGAGTTTCCGATGAATTCGCATTCACTCGAACTGGTGTCGATTTTGCTGGTCCGGTCTTCGTGAGAGAAGTTTTTTCAAAGGGTAGGAAAGTCAACAAGGCCTACATCGCGATTTTCACTTGTGCCTCTTCTCGCGCGCTGCATCTGGAACTCCTGGCAGACCTATCAACACAAACATTCTTAAGATGCCTAAAGCGGTTCATTGGAAGAAGAGGAATACCGCATATCATCATTTCAGACAATGCTAAAACATTCAAGAGCCAAGGACTAAAGGATTTTCTCAGTCAATATCGAATCAAGTGGAAGTTCAACGTGGCTCGTGCCCCATGGTGGGGTGGATTCTTTGAACGCCTAGTTCACTCAGTGAAACGATGTCTGAAGAAGACTCTGGGGAACGTTCTAATCAGATACGAAGAATTCAAAACTCTGCTGACAGAGGTTGAAGCAATACTCAACTCACGTCCATTGACCTACATCTACGAGGACTTTGAGGAATCACTCACCCCTTCTATGCTAGTGATTGGACGAAGAATACTCAGCCCCACCGCAGAAACCCAAGCTTCGACCTCGGGAAATGTAGCCACAGAGTTGTCGAGGAGACAAAGGCATCTGAACCTCATTCTAGAGCACTTTTGGAACCGGTGGCGCAAAGAGTACCTTTCCGAGCTCCGAGAGCATCATCGTGGAAGGAAGGAGACACGAGATCGAGTAGTCAAGGAGGGCGATGTTGTGTGCATTCATGAAGATTTAGTGCCGCGTCAAAGATGGAGAGTTGGCGTCGTGCAAGATCTAATTCCCGGAAGAGATAATGTTGTTCGGTCAGCCGTCGTCCGAGTGGTGTCTCAAGGGCGGAGATCTGAAATGAAACGGCCCATCCAAAGATTCTACCCAATTGAAGTCCCGTCTGAGAGTTATGTAACTACAGAAGGAAACGAGAGCGTTGGAGCTTTGGAGTCAGCTATCCGGTTCGTCCCGGATGAGAAAGTTGAAGTCGTCCGTACTTCTTGAATCAACGTCAACACGATATTGTCGAACTTTGTTAACATTAATGATCTGCGTCCGAAACCTTTGATCGACTAGGTCGATCAAGGGGGGGAGTGTGTCGAAAAGGAAAATTACTGCACGTGAAGTGTCACGTTGTGTGACTGTTATGTAACGGCTCGTTATGTTAGTAATACGAGTATCGTGAAATTTAATCTTGTCAGTTAAGTTGTGTTGAATCTCACTATTGGAATCTCGGAGTCTTTTCTTCATCGCGAATAGTTCTTACGATATTCGTTCAGTCTAAGATTTATCTGTACCAGGGAAGTTCGTCACGATTAAACGAGTAGAACCTCTGAAGATTTGCGCCTTGGTTTTAGTCCGGAAATAATAGGATTTTATTCACTCCAACACTTACTACAGCTACTACACTTGTTTTAGCTTTTACACTTACTAAACTTACTACAGCTACTACACTTAAGAGCGGTTGTTTGTAATTATCATCTTAGGTGTGTAAAATTAACAAAATCAAAATCCCCAAATTTTGTCAGAATATAGGTCTTGAGCCACTATTTAAAGAATAAAACGTCTAAGGTTCATTAGATTTATATTTTTAATGCACGGAGAAAATTTAAATTTTATAGCTTGACTGGGGGATTGGAAAGCCGTTTCACCGCTTTCTATGGTTTATAAACTAGCTTTACCCATGCTTTACAACAGGCTTACAAGAACAGAAGGAAATTTGACCTCTAAACAAAGCGTTAGGCCAACGATCATCCATATTTAATGAAGTGTATGTCAACAACAAAGTTCCTTGCGTGACACACAGGAATCCCACACTTTGTCAATAAAGTCATATTTGTATTTGGTTTACAAATGTTTATTTTTCTTTGATAAATCCTTTCTTTTTCATTATATTATCGCTATAAAAATATATTTTAATCTTGAAGAAAACCTTTTATTAGATAAGTGTACTCGAAACCTGAGTACGTAGCCACCGTGCACTTGAAACCTGAGTACCACACTTTGCTCGTGCCGTTTACACCGAGTCACAGTTCTCTTAAGTTGTAATCTGTGTCATCAGTCTTACAGTTCTGTAGATTTGCTTCTTAGTCACATAGCTAAAGATGTAATGTTCAGATGGCTTCTTGTGGGTTCTCGCGGTTTTTTGGCGGTCAGTGTGGGTCAAGTAGAGACTATCCAGTCAAAGCGAGATCAAAGGGCACCTCAATTTATTGAATGTAAGAGACAGAAATCTAAAGACGGAGGCACAACTACTATTAGTTCGAGCAGGTAAGAATGCCAACATGCAAAACGGATTAGTTTGGTATAAGAACTGATAGTGTCCAACGTTTAGTATTACTCGATGGAATTAGTATAAATTTAGCACTTATAATCAGTAAAATTGCGATTTTGTGCGTTTGAATGCGAGTGAAGAATGCCGCGCTTTATTGTGCGGATATTCAGATTAAAATACATTCCCTTTCCAAGGTTTTTTTGAAGTAACCTAAGTCAATCGAAACATTACCGTATGTCCATATCATCAGGACATGTATGGTACGAGATGGCGCACTTGCAAGAGGATGTGTCTGAGTCCTGTTTGATGGTGCAATCACAATATAAAGGGGAACTCAGTGTAACATCTACTCAGTCTGAGGAACTAAACAAACTTACAAAGTGCCTTCTTCCTGTTGGCTCGCGTTTGTCTCCCACTTAATACTTTATCCAGATATTTTAGTTATTTTATTTGCTTGCTTGTAAGAACAATCTTGTTTCCTTTGTCTAAATATGACCAGTCAGATTAATTTCCTGTGAAGTCAATTCTGCTGGCAACACCGATGGTCTTAATCATGTTCACTTTTATCTTGCATTATGCATTTACTATATGGTCTTTTTCCTGTTTTTCCTTCAGCCATATGTAGACGATGTCGTACACAGCTAAAAGTAGAGATGGATTCGCGCTTCGATACGTTGATAACTTCCCTCCCTCCCTCCCTTCTTCCAAATCTTCTACGTTCCCCGTATCCCCTGAGAACTAATGATCAGGTAAATACGGCTCTGACGGTGGATGTAAGGCAGGATGCCCAAAATGTACAAGCAGCTACATTTGAGAACGCCAAAATAATCCAAGTGCGTATATTTAGTAACCCTCATTTTCCATTTGGTTATACTTTTATTTATTTTAGTCTTGCTGTTCGATTCTCTTATTCACTAGTAAAGCAGTGATTTGGTTGGGTTGGTTGGTTGCAGCTCCATAAATATGTATTCATTCAGGTTTGCTTATAGTATCGGCGTTTTGTTTTAGGAGATTCATAAGAACGACAGCGCTGTTGATATCCTGGAATATTTGCTTAGTAAGATGTCCTTTACAAAAGATTTGAACGTGTCAGACGAAGCAAGAAGCACCACTGATTCTATAACACTTTCAAGCAGCAATAATTACATCAACGAACTCGTTTCAGTAGATACTACAGCTATTCTATCAGATGAAGAATCCAGCAGCAATGAGTCGACAAATGCAGCTGATGAGGATCATGTGTACTAATGACACCCGCGATCGAGTGTCGATCGATACTAGCGATCGACACCTCGATCGACTCGCGACCGACATGGCGGTCGCGGGTCGGTCGACCCGCGATCGACACTCGATGGACATCTCGGTCGACACACGGTCGACAGACTTTCAATTTTCGTTGACACTCTATCGAGTGGCGATCGATGCTAGCGATGACCACACGTTCGATGTCGGTCGACGTATCGATCGCTACCTTACGGTCGGCTGTCGGTAGCATGTCGATCGTCTGTCAGTGATATATCGGTGGTATGTCGGTGATGTATTCTTCGCAGTATCCCTCCTTCAATAAACATGCACCCTTTTTAGTTAAAAAAAAAACATAAAATACTAGACCGCCGAATATTCTCGAAAGTTTAAACCTTCACCGATGTCACTAATCTTTTAAAATGTTGTTCTTTTTATATTAAAAAAGGACCGTGGCTGTCAGCAGAGCGTCGATAGAGTATCGGCCGAGTGTCGACATTCTATCGACCGACTAGCAGGAGACTATCGCCCGACATATGAGTCGGTCGACACTCGACCGACTATCGCCCGTTGTTGGTCGAGTGTCAATGATGTATCGGTCGACATGGCGACCGAACGGCGACCGTCATGTCGGTCGCGGGTCGATCGAGGTGTCGATCGCTAGTATCGATCGACACTCGATCGCGGGTGTCACTAGTACACATGATCCGCTGATAATAGACTAAAACTAAAAAAAATTTAATGAATTCATAGATGCATGAGGTGGTGCAGAGCCATATTGGTCAGGCCAAAAAGCGCTGGAAAGATTTGACCAGCCGCAGTAAAAAACATCGCGTTGATAAAGCAACGAACGTAATTGTGTCTGCGTTGGAAGTTATTGCGCCTGGACACGCTTGTGATATTTGGGATGCTATTCAGTCGTTGCAAAGTTTCCAAAAGTCCCTAGGAATCTCACAGTCAGCTGACAGAAAATATCTTGAGGCCTTAGCGGAGACTTACCTAAATGCCACTACCTGAAACACTCGCAGACAAGTGTTAGGAATAATTGCAGATCTAGTTCGTTTCTCTGAGATCCAGAAATTTATCCCTGGAGTTACCGAATATCGTTTCAAACTTGCAAGACAGCACATTCTCAAGTATGGGCGTGGTGCATCAGTCCCAGTACAAAGAAGTCCTCGGATGAGAGTTGATGAAAGTTAGCTTGACCATTTTCTATCTTTCATCAGCAGTGCTCATGTTATTCAAGACCTCCCGTTTGGTCAAAGATACCTCCACTTAGCAAATGGTCAGGTTCAGGTATGTCCTAACGCCATTAGATCGATGATTCCACAAAGAAGTATGGCCCAGTATACACAGTTTTGCATAGAAAGTGAAATAAAGCCTTTCAGCAACTCTACCATGTCAAGAATTCTCTCCGTTTGTAGTGGAACGGTATGCAAATCTCTACAAGGACTAGATTATATATCGTCTGATGGGTGTAAAGCGTTTGATGGCCTTGCAGGGATACTGACGAGACTCGCACCCTATGGATGTGAGAGAGAGTGGATCAGTTCTTGTGAGGCAGCCTTAAAGGCAGGAAAACAGTATATCAAAACTAACTACAATGTATTTCTTTTTATTAGCTATTATTAATGCGAGAACTAACACCCATTGCTATCAGTTTTAGCAGAAAGCAAAAATTACGAATGTTGAATATGCTATATTTGCGAAATGAGCCGGTCGTTGTTACATACACTATATGCCCAATAATGACTGTTAATAACAAAACACGGCAATTGACTGTTGATTAACCTTTCGATTTTTCAGGTGCACGTTTCTGATACGTTTACCGTTTGTGATCACTGTTCTGTTTACGCATTGAGTGAAAAAAACCAACCTGATTTCTCTTTAAAATGCAGCCACGTTCGTGATCACCTTTGCTCTTCATGCCAGGATCTCGATTCTACCGTTGTTGCGATTAAAGCGTTTGCTGAGAGTACCGCAGAGAAACTTCCAAGTGACGAACGCGACGATGTAATGTTCACCTGTCAGCAGTCAATAGCAGCAACAGAGGCTAGAAAACAACACCAGATTCGCTCTAGACAACAAGAGAAACCCTGTACAGACATCCTCGACACTCTAAGCGAAGAATCAGTTTTGATTACTTTAGACTGGGCAATGAAGTTCTTGCAGCAAAAATATAGATAGACCCAGACCGATTTGTTCAGTAAAAGAGGTATACCTTGACATATCAGTGTTGCTGTGAGGCGGTCATCAAACGGGAAATTATAGCATTAAATATTTGTACACATTGAAGAAAACTGTACTCAAGATACTGACTTTGTTGTACCGATCATAAAACAAATCCTCACTGAGGTAAAGAGACAGAACCCAATGATCAACTCCGCGTCATGTCGACAAGATAACGCCGGCTGCGATCACAGTGGCGCAATGCTGGCAGCTTGTTGCGTTATAGAGGAATTAACGGAAATATAAGTCAACTAAGTTGATTTCAGTGATCTCCTACGCGGGAAAGGCGTTTGCGATCGAAAAGCTGCCACAATAGAAAGCCATGTTCAGCGCTACATCAATGAAGGTCATGATGTGGTGAAGGCAGCAGAGCTACAGGCTGCGATTTTGTCTAATGGTGGTGTTCGAGGTGAACGGGTAGTTCTCGTAAATGGACGAGAAATCAAGCCATTGCAAACCATCAAGATAGTTGGCATAAAACGCTTAACAATTTTGTTATTTGTGAAAAGAAGATAACCGCTTGGAAAGCATATGGGATCGGCAAGGGTAAGATCGTACAGTTGGCGAAATTGAATGGTAACAAACTACACAATCAATTTTTAGGAACAATTTGCTCCTAATCATTAGGACACTTTGTGACCTGGGGAAAGCCATTGTCTGTCTAATATATCAAGGCAATAATATGTGTCTATTAGTGATGTCCTGGTTCCGTGCTTGTAAAATAGGTAAGTGGTTTAAAGCTTTTTCTATCCTGTCCTTCTTTTTCTCAGGTATCCCTTAGCTGTTGTGTAATCAATAAACATCACTATAGGTAGGACTGCGTTGACATGATTTCAGTGGCAAAAAGCTTTTACATTACAACGTTTAACAGTGAGTACTCTGACGGTGATTTTGTAGACATAATTCCGTCGAGGAGCTCAAAATCGGACAATGGCAATGAGGATGACAGTGATGTTGACAAGGACCCTTCTGAGCCAGAGACACCCAAAGCTGTTTACCTGCCCCGTTGATGGATGCGTCAAGAATTATCAACGCTATTCATCTCTTGAATATCACCTGGGATATGGCAACTGTGATTTGAGACCTAAAAGACAAATTCTTCTGGATAAGGCCAAAGTTCTTTACACTGAGAAGTTGTTGCATGGTGCTAGTGAGCAGGCTGTCATGAAAAGCACTGACACTGGTGCAGCCTCTAGTGAAAATACATGCTACCTCAAGGATGGGGTCTTAAGACCACCAAAACAAATACGCGCTTCAATGAGAAACAAAGGTTATACTTGAATGAAAAGTTCAATATTGGAAAGGAGAGTGGGCATAAACTTGATACTACTACAGTGAGTCGAGATATGCGTTATGCCAAAGATAAGCAAGGCAACAGGCGATTTTCTTTGCAAGAGTTTCTAATTCCCCAGAAGATCGTTAAAAGAAAGAAAAGGTCAACCTTGCAACCGTGACGAGAGAACTGCAGCCGAGGATCAGGAGGCCTACACTGATGTGCGTTCTATCGTCCTCAATGAGAGCCAACTTACGCACAAGGTAGCATACGACTCGTACATTACCTCTGTAGCTTGAGTGCTAAAAGCTCTCTGAAGAAATTAAGCCTCTCCCTGTTAAGACAAATCTTCGAATATTTTCACATAGACATTTCTGAAATAACGACTCGTTTAAAAGTTTCTTACATATAATTGTTGAATAATATGATCAAATCTTGTAGCTGTTCAAGTTCAATGTAAACAACTCCAAAACAAGTGTGGAATTCCTGTGTGTCACGCAAGGAACTTTGTTGTTGACATACACTCCATTAAATCGGGATGATCGTTGGCCTAACGCTTTGTTTAGAAGTCAAGTTTCCTTCTGTTCCTGTAAACCTGTTGTAAAGCATCGGTAAAGTTAGTTTACTTACCATAGAACGAGATTCTCGACATCCTCTGACGACAGGAATAGTCAAAATTCTTTGCAACATGTAACGGTGTGTTCTTCGGGCCACCATTGCAAGATTCGAAGCAGGAGCTCAAATAAACTGGATGTAATGTAAGTCACTTAGTTTCTTTTATCTCTTTCTTGGCCAATAACTTTGTTTCAAGCGCTTTTATGCGAGTAAAAATATTTTTAAGGTATAGTTCATGTGTTGACCTTTCACGAAACAGTCATTTCTTTGATGATGAATGCACATGGGTTTTGGTCTGTCAAATAAAAAATATTAAGTGGCCCCAAAATATTATTACATGTGCACAAAAAGGAGGAATTGTACTAAAGGTCGATTACCCTTTAATAGCCATGGTCCGTATATCAGTGGAGATATTAGCCTTGAAACGTGAACTTTTTTGTACCAACGAAAAATCGGTTTTAAATTGTAAGTGTTTAAAAATCTGCAAAATATTCAAAATGTAATAGAATTCAAAGGTCAAACTCTTGAAATGAAGACCCAACAATTGCATTATCAAGGGAGTTCCCGTGATTTGATTTGCAGAATTTCATAATTTTAGGCGAGTTTTTGAAACAACAGCGGTAAAAGGGCTTATATTCAAGACCTATATAAGTCAAACAACAACCATCTTGTAGGGTGAACTGATAGCACATGCGTTTTATTTTAACTTGATTGACAAGTAGTTTTACTGAACGTGACCGGAAGTCTGACGTGACCGGAAGTCTACAAGCATAACATGTAACAGCTCTCTTTTTTTTTTTTGAGAAAAAGGATAATAACAATCCTTGCAAGCTTAAATGTAACGAACTACTACCAATGAAATGCACCAAAAAATAAAAGGTATTAATAAAACAAATTGGTTGGTAGAACTTTACTTAAACTTAAAACACTGACTGCTGAGGTATTCAGTGCACAGTTCAAGTTAACACAGTCCTTGAGTCTCACTGGTTGTCTCACTGTTCGACTTCTAGTTTTCCTTTCGAGGGTGTCTTGACACAGTTTTGGTTCAGGCTCTTCTTCCTTCAGTGTGTACTCCCGTGGCACTTGGGTCTGTAGTGGTTCTGGGGATGACACCTCTGGTTCAATTTCAACACTGTTCTCTGTGACCTTCTTTCCACCAGTGTCATACTTTGGCTTCTAAGCTTCTCGATTCCTGCGAATTGTCTGTCCATTGACTTGTACCATGTATGAGCGATCAGACAACTTCCCAATACATGAACCTGCTTCCCAGCTTCTGCGTTGATGTCCTGCGACTCTGACTTCTTGACCTATTTCTAGCTCTGGCAGCAACTTGGCACTTCTATCATAATAACTCTTGGCTTTCTGCTTTCTTAACTTTAGCTTACTCCTTCCTCTGCTTTAGGATAGAGGAGACTTGCTGAGGTTGGCAGAAGGCTGCGTGTCCGTCGAGACATTAGACGCTGTACAGGACTGGAGTTAAGGCCCTGAGTGGGTGTGTTCCTCTGCTCTAGCATGGCTAACCAAGGATCCTTTCCATCTTTGAACGCTTTCTTGAAGATCCGTTTGGTCACTTTCACTGCATATTCTGCTTTACCATTTGCTTTTGCATGAGTTGGGGAAGAGGTGATGTGTCTAAATTCTCATCTTCTGGAAAACTCTGTAAACTCTTTACTGGCATACTGTGGCCCATTGTCTGTCATCAATACATCTGGAATACCGTGTCGACTGAATTGTTCCTTTAGGAAGGCTATGACATCACTGGACGTGGTTTCTTTTAACTCTGCTACCTCTATGAAATCTGAGTAGCTGTCTACCAAGATATTGTAGCTTCTGGAGTTCAGCGTAAACAGATCTAAGGATACTCGGCTCCAAGGCCTATCTGGGATCTGGTGTGATTGCATTGGTTGCTTTGGGTTGCTTGCTTGAAATTCAGCACAGATTTCACACTTCGTAACTGCTTCCTGGATGTCTGACTTCATTGATGGCCAAAACATGACATCTTTTGCTCTTCGGATACTTGACTCAATTCCTTGGTGACTTGAATGAGCTCTTGCTGTAACTTCTGTTTGCATTGCTTTTGGAATGATGACTCGCTGGTTCTTGAATAGAATACCATTGTGTATGGTTAGTTCTTCTCTGTAATTCCAGTATTCTCTAATCTGCATTAGGACTTCCTCTCTCTGTTCTGGCCAGCCCATGAGAATGGTGGTCTTTAGGATCTGCATCACAGGATCTTGTTCTGTGGCCTTCTGTAACTTTGACAGTCCGTCACTACTAATCTTCAGTGTGTCTAAGGGGTTCATTCTCTCAACTTCAAGGGCAAAGACTTGAAATTCTTCTTCATCAGGGCCTGTTTCTCTAAGGTAGGCTCTTGACAAATGATCTGCCAGAAACATCTGAAACCCGGGTGATAGTGGACATCTAGATTGTACCTTTGTAAGCGAAGCATCACTCTCTGCAGACGCAGTGAAGCTTGGAGTAATGACTTCTTGAAAATGGACTCTAGTGGTTTATGGTCCGATTCAACTGTCACTTTCTCTCTCCTGGATATGTACTGTGAGAACTTTTGACAACCAAAGACAATGGCCAGACACTCCTTCTCGATTTGTGCGTATCGTTGTTCCGTCTGAGAGAGGGTACGTGATGCAAAGGCAACTGGCTGTCCTTGTTGTAGAAGGGTTGCTCCTAGACCTCGTTCGCTGGCATCACACTGCAGGGTTACCTCCTACTCTACATCGTAGTACTTAAGAACTGGATGCTTGATTGCAAGCTGCTTTATCTCTTCGAATGCTTTATCGTGCTGTGGTGACCATACAAAGGGAGTATTGGCTAGGGTCAGCTCACGGAGAGGTTGAGAGACTTCTGATAATCTCGGGAGAAACTTAGCCAGGTAGTTGATGAAGCCAAGTAGACTTTGAGTCTCTTGCTTGTTTGTAGGCTTAGGCATATCGTTCACTGCTCGGACTTTCTCCGGGTCAGGTTTCAAGCCATCTTTGCTGATTACATGTCCCATGAACTTTACTTCTGGTTTCTTGAAATTCATTTTCTTGCTGTTGAACTTCAAGTTTATTTCTCTGGCTCTGACTAGTAGTCGTCTGAGATTCTGTCATGGTTTGCATCAGCTTCTTCCTGCGTATCTCCATAACCTGCAACTAGTATGTCATCTCTCAGGATTTCTACACCTTCTAGGTCGCCTATCTTCTCATGAAGCTTGCACTCAAACTCCTCCGGAACCAGGTTAATACCAAAAGGCATTCTGAGGTATCTGTACCTGCCATACGGGGTCCCAAAGGTAGTCTTCTTACTGCTGCTTTCATCAAGCCCAATCTGGTTAAAACCATCTTTTGCATCTAGAGTGGTGAAAACTTTTGCTTTACTCAGCTTGGGGAGCACCTCTTCCAGTGTAGGCATCTGGTACTTGGGTCTTTGTAGAGCTTTGTTCAGATCTCTTGGATCGAGACATATGCGCATCTTTCCTGGTTTTGCTACAACAACCATATTACTGATCCACTCAGTCGGGTTGGCTTCTTTTGTGATTATGCCTTTCTTCTTCATTTCCTCAATCTTCTCTTTCACTTTTTTTCCAAGTCCCACAGGTACTCGTCCTGGGGTGTGCTGTATTGGGGCGTGGTCAGGACTGACAACAAAACTACTGGAGTCCCCAATGTGTCCAAGGCCCTGAAAAACATCTTTATATTCACTAAAAACTCTTTCTTTGGTCAATGGAGCTTCTGTTTTAACTTGTTCCACAGCGATGCTATTAACTTCAATCGCGTCTGGGATGTTGATCTTAAGGAGACCTAGCTTTTCACAGGTTTCAGCGGAAAGAAGAGGCTTGTTTTTGCCATCCACGATCTGGAATTCCAACTGATCAACTGTACCATTTCGGTGAAGTTTTAGGATAGCTGCGCCACAGGGTTGCATTATGGAGCCGTCAAATAACTTCAGCTGTACGTTGCTTTTACGGAGCGGTGGGTCGCCTGTTTGGTTGATCACTTCTAAATCCTGCACACTCATCACATTGCATGTCGCGCCGGTGTCCAGTTGAAAGGTTAGCTGTGAATGGTACTGCTCGTCTTGATCCGAAAAGATCAGGGTGGTATTAAACTGTCTTCCCTGCGATTTGACGTGATAAACCTCTTCGATCTTGAATAAGCGGTCGTCGCTGTCCGAGGTATCTTCTTCGACTGTGTCTTCTTTGAACTGAACGTGACGTACGTTTTGGTTTGTAAACTTTCCACTTGATATCGTTCTTGAGCGGCAGACGGAGACGAAATGATTTGCTTTCCTGCATACGAGACAAGTTTGACCATAGGCTTTGCATTCCTCTAACTTGTGTTGTTTCGGGCCGCCACATCTGTAACATTTCGGATTTGGCTGAATTGGTTTCTTGGATGTACGAAATTTCCTTCCAACGCTTCTATCTTCCTTTGCTCTGTTGTCCCGGTTTCGTTTGACGTGTGCACTCATAGCGTTGACTTGTTGATCCGACTTCATGGACTGGAGCTGTTTACTGGCAATTTCGCTCGCTCGACAGATACTTAACGTTTTATTCAGATCTAGATTTTTTTCCCTTAACAGCCTTAGCTTCGTAGCCTTGTCTTGGAGGCCTATTACGATCCTATCTCTAATCATTTCATCTGCTAGGGCGCCAAACTTACAGGGTGATGCGAGTTTCGTCAGGCGGTTTACGAATTCATCGATGCTCTCTTCGGGGCTTTGTGTGGACGAATTGAATACATATCGCTCGTAGACCACACTTGTTTTCGGCTTAAAATACGCTTCCAAAGCGGTTAAACACGCTGACATACTTCTTCTTTCTTCTGGGGTTAGCTTCAGATTTAGAAATACTTCCAAGCATTCTTTTCCCATTAGGGAGCGAAAAGTCGCCAAACGTATTGCTTCAGGACGTTTGTCGAGGCCAGTGGCAAGCTCGTAATCTTCCCATTGTTGTCTAAAGAATTCCCAGTTGTTTGCTCTGTCGCCGGAAACTTTCATGGACGAAGGAACTGGAAAATTAGACGTGAAATTCAAAGCTGAACTTGCTGCTGTGTGCGTTGTGTGCGATGACTCTGCCGATCCGCCGGTTTGTTGATGCGTTTCTGTGTCGGACATGATTTTCCTGAATGAAGTCTTCTTAGACTGCTTAACTTTGACCTTTCTAGGCGAATTTTATCCAGTTTGACCTGACACCATGTTATGTTTTCGTGTTTTGAAGGGGGACATCCACAAACAAGTCAAACAACAACCATCTTGTAGGGTAATTTGATAGCA
This sequence comes from Ricordea florida, assembly GCA_949710005.1. Lineage (NCBI taxonomy): Eukaryota > Metazoa > Cnidaria > Anthozoa > Corallimorpharia > Ricordeidae > Ricordea > Ricordea florida. Next base: position 13,706,556 of record OX453281.1, read on the forward strand.
CATGCGTTTTATTGTAACTTGATTGACAAATAGTTTTACAAAACGTGACCGGAAGTCTGACGTGACCGGAAGTCTACAAGCATAACATGTAACATATTCTGACAAAGTTTGAGGGTTTCGAAATTTTACATTTTACACAATTAAGGTGATATTTACGACCGCTCTTAAGGTAGCTTTGGGAAGTCTAGTAACTCAAAAAGCTGTAATAAGTGTAATATCTATAGTAAGTGTAGTAATTGAACTAGGTGTAGTAAGTGTACTAAGTGTAGTTGCTGTATTAAATATACTAGCTGTAGTACTTTAGTAAGTGTAGAAGCTGTAGGAAGTGTAGAGCTGAAGTGAGTGTACTAGTTGTAGTAGCTGTAATAAGTGTAATAGCTGTAGAAAGTCTAGTAACGGTAGTAGCTCTAGTAATTTCATTAAATGCAATAGCTATATTCAGTTTAGTAGTTGTAGAAAGTGTAGTAAATGTAGTAGGTGTAGTATCTGTAGTAACTGTAAAAAGTGTAGTGGCTTTAGTAAGAGTAGTAGCAATAGTAAGTGAATAAGATACTACAGCTACAACACTTACTACAGGTGTAGTACCTAAAGTTTCTGGAATAAGTGGTGAGGGTTGTAATTAAAGTAGCTGTAATAAATGTTATAGCTCTATTAAGTTTAGTAGCTCAAGTTGCTGTCGTATCTGTAGTAAGTGTGGTAAGTCTAGTATCTGTTATAGCTGTTGTAGATTTACTAGCTGTAGTAAATATAGTATCTGTAGTAGCTGTTGTGACTTTAGAATGTGTAGTAGCTGTTGTAAGTGTAGTTACCAAAGTATCTTTAGTAAATCTGGTAGCAGTAGCATTTGTAGTAAGTAAAATAAGTGTAATAGGTTAGCGAGTGTAGTACCTGTAGTAACTTTAGTAGTTGCAGTAGAAGTAGTATGTCTTGTGGATGCAGAAAGTGGAAAAAGTAGGTTTAGTAATTGGACTAGCTGAATTAAGTGTAGTAGCTGTAGAAACTGTAGTTGCTGTAGTAAGTGTAGTAGCTGTCGGTAGCAGCTGTAGTAGCTGAAGTGAGTGTAAAAAGTGTAGTAACTGTAGTAAGTATTAAGTGTTTAGTAGCTGTATTAAGAGTAGTAAATCTAGTAGCTGTAGTAGCTGTAAAAAGTTTAGTAGTTGTAGTAAGTGTAGCTATAATAGTTAATAGTTATTATTAGCTATACTCAGTTTAGTAGCTGTATCCAGTGAAGTAGCAGTAGAAAGTGTAGTAAGTGTAGTAGCTGTAGTATCTGTGGTAAGTATAGTTGATGTATTAGCTGTAGTAGGTAAGGCGGCTCTAGTAGGTGTACGTAGTAGCTGTAGTGAGTGTAATAGCTGTAGTAAGTGTACTAGCTGTGGTAAGCGTTGTAGCTTTAGTACCTGTAGTATGTTTTCGCTGTAGTTAGTGTAGTAAGTGTAGTATCTGTAGTGAGTTTAGTGGCGGTAAGTTTAGTAGCTGTAGTAAGTGTAGTAGGTATAGTAGCTGTAGTAGCTTGATAAGTGTACAAAGTGTAGTAATTGTAATAGCTGTAGTAAGTGTAGTAGCTGTGGTAAGTGTACTATCGTTTGTAGATGTAGTAGCTGTAGTAGCTGTAGTAGCTGTACTATATCACTTAGATCTAGTAGGTGTAGTAAGTGCAGTGTCTGTAGTAAGTGTAGTACCTGTAGTAAGTGTAGTAGGTTAAGTAGCTTTGGTAGCCAGAGTATGTGTTGAAGGTGTGGTAAATGTATTAGCTGTAGTAAGTGTAGTAGTTGTAGTAAGGCTAGTAGGTTTAGTAGCGGTAGTAGCTGTAATAAGTGCAGTAGCTGTATTACGTCTAGTAGCTATTCTAAGTGTAGAAGCTTAAGTAATTGTAGTAGATTGAGTTAGTGGAGCAAATCTAAGTTTTATCTAAGTGGAGTAAGTATAGTAGATGGACTAGCTGTAGTAAGTGCAGCAGCTGTAGTAAGTATAGTAAGTGTAGTAGCTGTAAAAGGTGTAGAATCTGTAGTAAGTGTAAGAAGATAAGTAGCTATAGTAAGTATAGTAGGTACAGTAGCTATACTAAGTTTAGTAGGTTCAGTAGCTTTATTATTTATAGTAGCTGTAGAAACTGTAGTAAGTATTGTTGCTGCAGTAAGTGTCGTTGCTGGAGAAAGTATAGTACGTTTAGTGGCTGTAGTGGTTGTAGTAAGTGTAGTAGCTATGGTTTTGTCTAGTAGCTCTTGCAAATGTAGTATCTGTAGTAAGTATAGAAATTGTAGTAACTTTAGTAGCTGTGGTAAGTGTAGTATCTAGTATGTCTAGTAGCTGTTTTAGGTGTAGCAAGTCTAGTAGCTGAGGTAAGTGTAGTAACTGTTGCTTTAGTAAGTGTACTAGATGTTGTAAGTTTAGCTGGTGACCGTGGTAAGTCTAGTAAATGTAGTAAGTGTAGTAGTTGGCTAAAGAAAGTGTTGTTGATGTAGAAAATGTAGTAAGTGTAGAAGCTGTAGTACAGCGGTAGTAGTGTAGTTGCTGTCGTTAGTGTCGTAAGTTTAGTATCTGTAGTAAGTGTAAAAGTATAGTAAGTTTAGTTGCTGTAGTAGCTGTAGTAAGTGTAGTAGCTGTAGTGAGGGTCGTAACTGTAGTAGCTGCAGTAAGTGTAGAAGCTATGGTAAGTTCAGTAGCTGTAGTAAGTGTGGTAGCTGTTGTAACTGAAGTAAGTGTATTAGACTAGTAGCTGTAGTAGCTGTAGTAAGTGACGAAGCTGTAGTAAATGTAGAAAGTGTAGTAGCTTTTGGAGTAGCTGTGGTAAGTGTAGTAAGTTTAAAAGTTATGGCAAGTGGTAGTATCTGTAGAAACTGTCGTGAGTGTACTAGCTGTAGTAGGTGTAGTTGCTGTATTAGCTGTAGTATGTCTAGTAGATGTAGTTGGTGTAGTAAATGCAGTAGCTGTAATAAATGTAGTAGCTCTATTTTAATTAAAATTATTTTAATAACTACACTTACAACAATTACCACTTACTAAAGATACTTTATTTATTTAAGGTATTAAAATTACTACACTTACTTCACATACTTCAGCTACGAGTGCTACCTTAGCTACTACATTTACTACACTTACTACTGCGACCTCACTTACTACACTTACTACAGTTACTACACTTACTACACATACAGGTACTTACTACAGCTATTATACTTACCACACTTTCTTTATTTACTCCAGCTTTTACAGCTACTAGACATACTATACTTGCTACAGCAAATACACTTACTAAAGCTACAAGACTTTCTACATTTACTACAGTCGCTAAACTTTTTATTTCTGCTACAATTATTAAAGCTACTACTGCTACTACCCTTACTTCGGCGAAATAACTTACTAAACTTACTAGAGTAAACGTCGCAGATGCCGCGCTCTCTCACTAAGAGAACACGTGGTCTTTGCGAGAAAGAACAGCTCGGCTAGTAGCACACCTTTCGATGGACCGACCAGGCCATCCCGAAATCTAACTACAAAGTTTTTATCTGCAACAACCTCAGTAGACGCTAATACACGCTTACTAGACTTTTTACACTTACTCCAGATAAAACAGCTACTATAACTACTACACTTGCTACAGCTACTACACTAACTACAAATACAGCAATTACTCAACTACCCACAGCTACTACAATTAAGAGAGCTGCTATATTTACCATAGCTACTGCAATTACTAAAATTACTAAATATACGAGACATACTACAGCTACTAAAGTTACTACAAATAGTACAGCTACTACACACACAACAGCCACTACACTTACTAAACTTACTACACTTACGAAATCTGCTACACTTAATATATCTACTACAGCTACTAACCTTACTACAGCGACAAAACTTACTAAACTTACAACAGATACTACACTTACGCAAGCTATCATACTTAGTGCACTTTTTACACTTACTCCAGCTACAAAAGATACTAGACATAATACACTTACTACAGCGAACAAAGTTACTACACTTACTACACTTACTACACATACTACAGATACTTCACTTACTACAGCTACTACACTTACTACACTTTCTACACTTACTCCAGCTAAAAGAGCTACTATAGCTACTACACTTAATACAGCTACTGCACTTATTACAGCCTTTACAGCTACTACAGTTACCACCTTTACTACAACTACTACACTTATTGCATCTACTACACTTACTACACTTACTACAGCTTTTACGTCTACTACAGTTACCATACTTACTACACTTACTACAGCATACTACACGTACTACACTTTCTACACTTACTTCCGCTACTAAAGCTACCCAACCTACTACACTTACTACAGCTAATACACATAATAGAGCTACTACATTTACTACAGCTACTGCATTTACTACACCTACTACATTTACTAGACATACTACAGCTACTACAGCAACTACACCTACTACAGCTAGTACACTTACGACACTTTCTGCAGATACTGCACTTGCCATAGCTTTTAAACTTACTACACTTACCACAGCTACTAAACTTACTACAGATTCTACCCTTACTACAACTACAACACTTACTACAGCTACCACAACAACTAAACTTAATACACATCTAAGCTACTACAGCTACTACAGTTAATTTAATTACTATTGCTATTTTTAAAGCTACTACACTTTCTACACTTACTACAGCTACTTCACTTACTACAGCTGCTACACTTACTACAGATTCTACCCTTACTACAACTACTACTCTTACTACAGCTACCACAGCTACTAGACTTAATACACAACTACAGCTACTACAGCTACTACAGTTAATTTAATTGCTATTGCTATTCCTAAAGCTACTACACTTTCTACACTTACTACAGCTACTTCACTTACTATAGCTGCTACACTTACTACAGATTCCACCCTTACTACAACTACTACTCCTACTACAGCTACCACAGCTACTAGACTTACTACACAACTACAGCTACTACAGCTAATTCACTTACTATTGCTATTACTTAAGCTACTACACTTTCTACACTTACTAATGCTACTTCACTTACTAAAGCTACTACAGCTGCTAGTCTACTACACTTACTTCAGTTACAACAGCTACCACACTTACTACAGCTACTACACTTACTACAGCTTCTACACTTACTGCAGCTACTACAGTTACGACCCTCACTGCACCTACTACGCCTACTACACTTTCTACAGGTAATACACTTAGTAAAGCTACTACACTTACTACATCTACTACAGTTACTGCATATACTAAACTTACGACACTTACTACAGCAACTACACTTACTACAATTCTATAAGATACAACACTTCGTAAAACGTCCAAACTTTACTACACTTACTACAGGTGCTACACTTATTTCAGCTACTAAAACTTACTAAACTTACTACAGCTACTACACTTACTACAGCTACTACACTTACTAAACTTACTACACTTACGAAATCTGCTACACTTAATATATCTACTACAGCTACTAACCTTACTACAGCGACCAAACTTACTAAACTTACAACAGATACTACACTTACGCAAGCTATCATACTTAGTGCACTTTCTACATTTACTCCAGCTGCAAAAGATACTAGACATAATACACTTAGTACAGCGAACAAAGTTACTACAGTTACTACACTTCCTACACATACTACTGATACTTCAGCTAAACCACTTACTACAGCTACTACACTTACTACACTTTCTACACTTACTCCAGCTAAAAGAGCTACTATAGCTACTACACTTACTACAGCTACTTTACTTATTACAGCCTTTACAGCTACTACAGTTACTACCTTTACTACAACTTTTACACTGATTGCATCTACTACACTTACTACAGCTATTACGTCTACGACAGTTACTATACTTACTACACTTACTACAGCCTACTACACGTACTACACTTTCTACACTTACTTCGGCTACTAAAGCTACCCAACTTACTACACTTACTAAAGCTAGTACACTTATCACAGCTTTTACACTTACTGACCTTACTACAACTACTACACATAATACAGCTACTACATTCACTAAAGCTACTGCATTTACTACACCTATAGTAGTAGGTGTAGTAATTTACTAGACATACTACAGCTACTACAGCAACTAGACCTACCACAGCTAGTACACTTACGACACTTTCTGCAGATACTGCACTTGCCATAGCCTTTACACTTACTACACTTACCACAGCTACTACACTTACTACAGATTCTACCCTTACTACAACTACTAAACTTACTACAACTACCACAACAACTAAACTTAATACACATCTAAGCTACTACAGCTACTACAGTTAATTTAATTACTATTGCTATTTTGAAAGCTACTACACTTTCTACACTTACTACAGCTACTTCACTTACTACAGCTGCTACACTTACTACAGATTCTACCCTTACTACAACTACTACTCTTACTACAGCTACCACAGCTACTAGACTTAATACACAACTAATGCTACTACAGCTACTACAGTTAATTTAATTACTATTGCTATTTTGAAAGCTACTACACTTTCTACACTTACTACAGCTACTTCACTTACTACAGCTGCTACACTTACTACAGATTCTACCCTTACTACAACTACTACTCTTACTAAAGCTACCACAGCTACTAGACTTAATACACAACTACAGCTACTACAGCTACTACAGTTAATTTAATTGCTATTGCTATTCCTAAAGCTACTACACTTTCTACACTTACTACAGCTACTTCACTTACTAAAGCTAGTACAGCTGCTAGTCTACTACACTTACTTCAGTTACAACAGCTACCACACTTACTACAGCTACTTTTTGCACTACAGCTGCTACACACTACAGATTCCACACTTATTACAACTACTAAACTTACTACAGCTACCACAACAACTAAACTTAGTACACATTTAAGCTACTACAGCTACTACAGTTAATTTAATTACTATTGCTATTCCTAAAGCTACTACACTTTCTACACTTACTACAGCTACTTCACTTACTACAGCTGCTACACTTACTACAGATTCTACACTTACTACAACTACTACTCTTACTACAACTACAACAGCTACTAGACTTACTACACAACTACAGCTACTACAGTTAATTCACTTACTATTGCTATTACTAAAGCTACTACACTTTCTACACTTACTAATGCTACTTCACTTACTACAGCTACTACAGCTGCTAGTCTACTACACTTACTTCAGTTACAACAGCTACAACACTTACTACAGCTACTACACTACTATAGCTTCTACACTTACTGCAGCTACTACAGTTACGACCCTCACTGCACCTACTACGCCTACTTCACTTTCTACAGGTAATACACTTAGTAAAGCTACTACACTTACTACATCTACTACAGTTACTGCATATACTAAACTTACGACACTTACTACAGCAACTACACTTACTACAATTCTATAAGATACAACACTTCGTAAAACGTCCAAACTTTACTACACTTACTACAGGTGCTACACTTATTTCAGCTACTAAAACTTACTAAACTTACTACAGCTACTACACTTACTACAGCTACTACACTTACTAAACTTACTACACTTACGAAATCTGCTACACTTAATATATCTACTACAGCTACTAACCTTACTACAGCGACCAAACTTACTAAACTTACAACAGATACTACACTTACGCAAGCTATCATACTTAGTGCACTTTCTACATTTACTCCAGCTGCAAAAGATACTAGACATAATACACTTAGTACAGCGAACAAAGTTACTACAGTTACTACACTTCCTACACATACTACTGATACTTCAGCTAAACCACTTACTACAGCTACTACACTTACTACACTTTCTACACTTACTCCAGCTAAAAGAGCTACTATAGCTACTACACTTACTACAGCTACTTTACTTATTACAGCCTTTACAGCTACTACAGTTACTACCTTTACTACAACTTTTACACTGATTGCATCTACTACACTTACTACAGCTATTACGTCTACGACAGTTACTATACTTACTACACTTACTACAGCCTACTACACGTACTACACTTTCTACACTTACTTCGGCTACTAAAGCTACCCAACTTACTACACTTACTAAAGCTAGTACACTTATCACAGCTTTTACACTTACTGACCTTACTACAACTACTACACATAATACAGCTACTACATTCACTAAAGCTACTGCATTTACTACACCTATAGTAGTAGGTGTAGTAATTTACTAGACATACTACAGCTACTACAGCAACTAGACCTACCACAGCTAGTACACTTACGACACTTTCTGCAGATACTGCACTTGCCATAGCCTTTACACTTACTACACTTACCACAGCTACTACACTTACTACAGATTCTACCCTTACTACAACTACTAAACTTACTACAACTACCACAACAACTAAACTTAGTACACATCTAAGCTACTACAGCTACTACAGTTAATTTAATTACTATTGCTATTTTGAAAGCTACTACACTTTCTACACTTACTACAGCTACTTCACTTACTACAGCTGCTACACTTACTACAGATTCTACCCTTACTACAACTACTACTCTTACTACAGCTACCACAGCTACTACAGTTAATTTAATTACTATTGCTATTTTGAAAGCTACTACACTTTCTACACTTACTACAGCTACTTCACTTACTACAGCTGCTACACTTACTACAGATTCTACCCTTACTACAACTACTACTCTTACTAAAGCTACCACAGCTACTAGACTTAATACACAACTACAGCTACTACAGCTACTACAGTTAATTTAATTGCTATTGCTATTCCTAAAGCTACTACACTTTCTACACTTACTACAGCTACTTCACTTACTAAAGCTAGTACAGCTGCTAGTCTACTACACTTACTTCAGTTACAACAGCTACCACACTTACTACAGCTACTTTTTGCACTACAGCTGCTACACACTACAGATTCCACACTTATTACAACTACTAAACTTACTACAGCTACCACAACAACTAAACTTAGTACACATTTAAGCTACTACAGCTACTACAGTTAATTTAATTACTATTGCTATTCCTAAAGCTACTACACTTTCTACACTTACTACAGCTACTTCACTTACTACAGCTGCTACACTTACTACAGATTCTACACTTACTACAACTACTACTCTTACTACAACTACAACAGCTACTAGACTTACTACACAACTACAGCTACTACAGTTAATTCACTTACTATTGCTATTACTAAAGCTACTACACTTTCTACACTTACTAATGCTACTTCACTTACTACAGCTACTACAGCTGCTAGTCTACTACACTTACTTCAGTTACAACAGCTACAACACTTACTACAGCTACTACACTACTATAGCTTCTACACTTACTGCAGCTACTACAGTTACGACCCTCACTGCACCTACTACGCCTACTTCACTTTCTACAGGTAATACACTTAGTAAAGCTACTACACTTACTACACCTACTACAGTTAATGCATAAACTAAACTTACGACATTTACTACAGCATTTACACTTACTACAATTCTTTAAGATACAACACTTTGTAAGGCGTCCAAACTTTACTACACTTACTACAGCTGCTACATTTATTTCAGCTACTAAAACTTACTAAACTTACTACAGCTACTACGCTTACTACAGCCACTACACTTACTAAACTTACTACAGCTACTACACTTGCTATACCTACTACACTTACTACAGCTACTACACTTACTTCAACTACTACACCTACTACACTTACTGCACTTACTACACTTACTACAATTGCTACACTTACTACAGCTACTACACTTACTACACCTACTACACCTACTACACTTACTAGACTTACTACACTTACTACTCTTATTACAGCTACTACACTTAGTACACTTACTACACTTACTAAACTTACTACATTTACTACACTTACTACACCTACTACACTTACTACACTTACTACACTTACTATAGCTACTACTCTTACAACACTTAGTACAGCTATTACACTTACTACACTTACTTCACTTTCTACAGTTACTACAGTTACTAAACTTACTTTACATACTACACTTACTACACTTACTACACTTACTACAGCTACTAAACTTACTAAACTTACTACAGCTACTACACTTACTACACTTACTACACCTACTACAGTTAATGCATAAACTAAACTTACGACATTTACTACAGCATTTACACTTACTACAATTCTTTAAGATACAACACTTTGTAAGGCGTACAAACTTTACTACACTTACTACAGCTGCTACATTTATTTCAGCTACTAAAACTTACTAAACTTACTACAGCTACTACGCTTACTACACTTACTACATCTACTACATCTACTACAGCCACTTCACTTACTATAGCTACTACACCTAGTACACTTACTACACTTACTACACTTACTACATTTACTACTCTTACTACAGCTACTACACTTAATACACTTACTAAACTTACTAAACTTAGTACACTTAATACAGCTACTACACTTACTACACTTACTACATCTACTACATCTACTACAGCTACTACAGCTACTACACTTACCTTAGCTACTACAGCTAATAAACTTACTACACTTACTAGAGCTACTACACTTACTACACCTACTACACTTACTACACTTACTACAGCTAATAAACTTACTACACTTACTACACTTACCATAGCTACTACAGCTACTACACTTACTACACTTACTACACTTACTACACTTACTATACTTAGTACACTTATAACAGCTACTACACTTAGTACACTTTCTACAGCTACTACACTTACCACACTTACTACAGCTACGACACTTACTATACCTACTACAGCTACTACACTTACTATACTTTATACACCTACTACACTTGCTACATCTACTACAGCTACTACAGCTACTACACATACTGCACTTACTACACTTACAACACTTACGACATCTACTACATCTACTACAGCTACTACACTTACTATAGCTACTACAGCTACTACACTTACTACACTTACTACAGCTTCTACACATTATTCACTTACTACCCTTACTACAGCTACTACACTTACTACACCTACTACACCTACTACACTTACTACATTTACTACACTTACTACACTTACTACTCTTACTACAGCTACTACACTTACTACACTTACTACACTTATTAAACTTACTACACTTACTACAGCTTATACACTTACTACACTTACTACAGCTACTACACTTACTACACTTAATACACTTACTACACTTACTACATCTACTACAGCTACTACAGCTACTACACTTACTACAATTACTACACTTACTACACTTTCTACATCTACTACAGCTCTCACACCTACTAAACTTACTACACTTACTACACTTACTACAGCTACTACACTTACTACACTTACTACACTTACTAAACTTACTCTAGCTACTACAGCTACTACACTTACTACACCTACTACACTTACTAAATTCAGAACAATTACTACACTTATAAAGCTTACTATACTTAGTACAGTTACTACAGCTACAACACTTACTACACTTTTTTTACTTGCTACAATTAATACACATTCTACAGCTACTACACTTACTACAGCTTCTACACTTACCACAGTTACTACAGCTACTACACTTACTACAGCTACTAGGGCTACAACAATTACTACACTTACGGCAGCTACTACACTTACTATAGCTTCATCACTTACTACATCTACTACATTTACAACAGCTACTACAGCTACTACACTTACTACACTTACTACAGTTACTACAGCTACCAAACTTACTACACTTACTACAGCTACTACACTTACTTTACTTACTAAAGCTACTACACTTACTACACTTACTACACTTACTACAGCTACTACACTTACCACACTTAATACACTTACTTCAGCTACTAGACTTACTACACTTACTACACTTATTACAGCTACTACACTTACTACACTTATTACAGCTACTACACTTACTACACTTACTAAAGCTACTACACTTACTACACTTACTACACTTACTACAGCTACTACACTTACTACACTTACTACACTTATTACAGCTACAACATTTACTATACCTACTACACTTACTACAGCTACAACACTTACAACAGCTACTACAGCTACTAAGCTTACTATACTTAGTACAGTTACTACAGCTACTACACTTACTACACTTTTTTTACTTGCTACAGCTACTACACATTCTACAGCTACTACACTTACTACAGCTTCTACACTTACCACAGTTACTACAGATACTACACTTACTACAGCTACTAGGGCTACAACAATTACTACACTTACGGCAGCTACTACACTTACTATAGCTACATCACTTACTACAGCTACTACATTTACAACAGCTACTACAGCTACTACACTTACTACAGTTACTACAGTTACTACAGCTACCAAACTTACTACACTTACTACAGCTACTACACTGACTACGCTTACTACAGCTACTACATTTACTACACTTACTACACTTAGTACACTTACTTTACCTACTACAGTTACTACACTTACTAGACTTAGTACAGCTACTAAACTTACTACACTTACTACGGCTAATACACTTACTACACTTACTACACTTATTACTCTTACTACAGCTACTACACTTACTACATTTACTACAGTTACTTGAGCTACTACACTTAATAAACTTACTACACTTACTACAGGTATTACACTACCTACACCTACTACACCAACTACACTTACTACACTTACTACAATTACTACACTTACTACTTTTACTAGAGCAACTACACTTACTACAGTTACTAAACTTACTACACTTACTACACTTACTATAGTTACTACAGCTACTACACTTACTACACTTACTACACTTACTACAGCTAATAGACTTACTACACTTACTACACTTGCTACAGCTAAGACACTTACTACCCTTACTACACTTACTAAAGCTAATAGACTTACTACACTTACTACACTTGCTACAGCTAAGACACTTACTACCCTTACTACACTTACTAAAGCTACTACACTTTTTACACTTACAACACCTACAACACTTAATACATTTACTACAGCTTCTACACTTACTACACTTACTACATCTACTACAGCTACTACAGCTACTACACTTACTACACTTACTACACCTACTACACTTACTACACTTACTACACATACTACAGCTACTACAGCTACTACATCTCTTTCACTTACTACACTTAATAAACTTACCACAGCTACTACACTTACTATACTTACTACACTTACTACACTTACTACACTTAATACAGCTACTACAATTACTACCCTTACTACACTTACTACATCTACTAGAGCTACTAAGGCTACTCCACTTACTACACTTACTACACTTACTAAACCTACTACACTTACTACACTGACTACACTAACTATAGCTACTAAACTTACTACACTTACTACAGCTACTATACTTACTACACATACTACACTTACTATTCTTACTACAGCTACTAGACTTACTACACTTACTACACTTACTACAGCTAATACACTTACTACACTTACTACACTTGCTACAGCTAATACACTTACTACCCTTACTACACTTACTAAAGCTACTACACTTTTTACACTTACAACACCTACAACACTTAATACATTTACTACAGCTTCTCCACTTACTACACTTACTACATCTACTACAGCTACTACAGCTACTACACTTACTACACTTACTACACCTACTAAACTTACTACACTTACTACACATACTTCAGCTACTACAGCTACTACATCTCTTTCACTTACTACACTTAATAAACTTACCACAGCTACTACACTTACTATACTTACTACACTTACTACATTTACTACATCTACTACAGCTATCACACATACTACACTTACTACACTTACTACACTTAATACAGCTACTACAATTACTACCCTTACTACACTTACTACATCTACTACAGCTACTAAGGCTACTCGACTTACTACACTTACTACACTTACTAAACCTACTACACTTACTACACTGACTACACTAACTATAGCTACTAAACTTACTACACTTACTACAGCTACTATACTTACTACACATACTACACTTACTACTCTTACTACAGCTACTACACTTACTACACTTACTACACTTACTATAGCTACTACATTACTACACCTAGTACACTTAATACAGATACCAAAGCTACTACACTTACTACACTTACTACAGCTACTACACTTACTACACTTACTACATCTACTACAGCTACTACAGCTCTTTCACTTACTACACTTACTACACTTACAACAGCTACTACACTTACTACAGCTACTACACTTACTTCATCTACCACACTTACTACACTTACTAAAATTTCTTCTACACCTACTATCCTAACTACACTTACTTCACTTACTACAGCTACTACTCTTACAACACTTAGTACAGCTACTACACTTACTTCACTTACTTCACTTTCTACAGTTACTAAAGTTACTACACTTACTTTACATACTACACTTACTACACTTACTACACTTACTACAGCTACTAAACTTACTACACTTACTACAGCTAGTACACTTACTACACTTACTACAGCTACTACATTTATTACACTGAGCTACTAAACTTACTATACTTACTACACTTACTACCGCTACTACACTTACTACACTTACTATACTTAGTACACTTATAACAGCTACTACACTTAGTACACTTTCTACAGCTACTACACTTACCACACTTACTACAGCTACGACACTTACTATACCTACTACAGCTACTACACTTACTATACTTTATACACCTACTACACTTGCTACATCTACTACAGCTACTACAGCTACTACACATACTGCACTTACTACACTTACAACACTTACGACATCTACTACATCTACTACAGCTACTACACTTACTATAGCTACTACAGCTACTACACTTACTACACTTACTACAGCTTCTACACATTATTCACTTACTACCCTTACTACAGCTACTACACTTACTACACCTACTACACCTACTACACTTACTACATTTACTACACTTACTACACTTACTACTCTTACTACAGCTACTACACTTACTACACTTACTACACTTATTAAACTTACTACACTTACTACAGCTTATACACTTACTACACTTACTACAGCTACTACACTTACTACACTTAATACACTTACTACACTTACTACATCTACTACAGCTACTACAGCTACTACACTTACTACAATTACTACACTTACTACACTTTCTACATCTACTACAGCTCTCACACCTACTAAACTTACTACACTTACTACACTTACTACAGCTACTACACTTACTACACTTACTACACTTACTAAACTTACTCTAGCTACTACAGCTACTACACTTACTACACCTACTACACTTACTAAATTTAGAACAATTACTACACTTATAAAGCTTACTATACTTAGTACAGTTACTACAGCTACAACACTTACTACACTTTTTTTACTTGCTACAATTAATACACATTCTACAGCTACTACACTTACTACAGCTTCTACACTTACCACAGTTACTACAGCTACTACACTTACTACAGCTACTAGGGCTACAACAATTACTACACTTACGGCAGCTACTACACTTACTATAGCTTCATCACTTACTACATCTACTACATTTACAACAGCTACTACAGCTACTACACTTACTACACTTACTACAGTTACTACAGCTACCAAACTTACTACACTTACTACAGCTACTACACTTACTTTACTTACTAAAGCTACTACACTTACTACACTTACTACACTTACTACAGCTACTACACTTACCACACTTAATACACTTACTTCAGCTACTAGACTTACTACACTTACTACACTTATTACAGCTACTACACTTACTACACTTATTACAGCTACTACACTTACTACACTTACTAAAGCTACTACACTTACTACACTTACTACACTTACTACAGCTACTACACTTACTACACTTACTACACTTATTACAGCTACAACATTTACTATACCTACTACACTTACTACAGCTACAACACTTACAACAGCTACTACAGCTACTAAGCTTACTATACTTAGTACAGTTACTACAGCTACTACACTTACTACACTTTTTTTACTTGCTACAGCTACTACACATTCTACAGCTACTACACTTACTACAGCTTCTACACTTACCACAGTTACTACAGATACGACACTTACTACAGCTACTAGGGCTACAACAATTACTACACTTACGGCAGCTACTACACTTACTATAGCTACATCACTTACTACAGCTACTACATTTACAACAGCTACTACAGCTACTACACTTACTACACTTACTACAGTTACTACAGCTACCAAACTTACTACACTTACTACAGCTACTACACTGACTACGCTTACTACAGCTACTACATTTACTACACTTACTACACTTAGTACACTTACTTTACCTACTACAGTTACTACACTTACTAGACTTAGTACAGCTACTAAACTTACTACACTTACTACGGCTAATACACTTACTACACTTACTACACTTATTACTCTTACTACAGCTACTACACTTACTACATTTACTACAGTTACTTGAGCTACTACACTTAATAAACTTACTACACTTACTACAGGTATTACACTACCTACACCTACTACACCAACTACACTTACTACACTTACTACAATTACTACACTTACTACTTTTACTAGAGCAACTACACTTACTACAGTTACTAAACTTACTACACTTACTACACTTACTATAGTTACTACAGCTACTACACTTACTACACTTACTACACTTACTACAGCTAATAGACTTACTACACTTACTACACTTGCTACAGCTAAGACACTTACTACCCTTACTACACTTACTAAAGCTAATAGACTTACTACACTTACTACACTTGCTACAGCTAAGACACTTACTACCCTTACTACACTTACTAAAGCTACTACACTTTTTACACTTACAACACCTACAACACTTAATACATTTACTACAGCTTCTACACTTACTACACTTACTACATCTACTACAGCTACTACAGCTACTACACTTACTACACTTACTACACCTACTACACTTACTACACTTACTACACATACTACAGCTACTACAGCTACTACATCTCTTTCACTTACTACACTTAATAAACTTACCACAGCTACTACACTTACTATACTTACTACACTTACTACACTTACTACACTTAATACAGCTACTACAATTACTACCCTTACTACACTTACTACATCTACTAGAGCTACTAAGGCTACTCCACTTACTACACCTACTACACTTACTAAACCTACTACACTTACTACACTGACTACACTAACTATAGCTACTAAACTTACTACACTTACTACAGCTACTATACTTACTACACATACTACACTTACTATTCTTACTACAGCTACTAGACTTACTACACTTACTACACTTACTACAGCTAATACACTTACTACACTTACTACACTTGCTACAGCTAATACACTTACTACCCTTACTACACTTACTAAAGCTACTACACTTTTTACACTTACAACACCTACAACACTTAATACATTTACTACAGCTTCTCCACTTACTACACTTACTACATCTACTACAGCTACTACAGCTACTACACTTACTACACTTACTACACCTACTAAACTTACTACACTTACTACACATACTTCAGCTACTACAGCTACTACATCTCTTTCACTTACTACACTTAATAAACTTACCACAGCTACTACACTTACTATACTTACTACACTTACTACATTTACTACATCTACTACAGCTATCACACCTACTACACTTACTACACTTACTACACTTAATACAGCTACTACAATTACTACCCTTACTACACTTACTACATCTACTACAGCTACTAAGGCTACTCGACTTACTACACTTACTACACTTACTAAACCTACTACACTTACTACACTGACTACACTAACTATAGCTACTAAACTTACTACACTTACTACAGCTACTATACTTACTACACATACTACACTTACTACTCTTACTACAGCTACTACACTTACTACACTTACTACACTTACTATAGCTACTACATTACTACACCTAGTACACTTAATACAGATACCAAAGCTACTACACTTACTACACTTACTACAGCTACTACACTTACTACACTTACTACATCTACTACAGCTACTACAGCTCTTTCACTTACTACACTTACTACACTTACAACAGCTACTACACTTACTACAGCTAGTACACTTACTTCATCTACCACACTTACTACACTTACTAAAATTTCTTCTACACCTACTATCCTAACTACACTTACTTCACTTACTACAGCTACTACTCTTACAACACTTAGTACAGCTACTACACTTACTTCACTTACTTCACTTTCTACAGTTACTAAAGTTACTACACTTACTTTACATACTACACTTACTACACTTACTACACTTACTACAGCTACTAAACTTACTACACTTACTACAGCTAGTACACTTACTACACTTACTACAGCTACTACATTTATTACACTGAGCTACTAAACTTACTATACTTACTACACTTACTACAGCTACTACACTTACTACACTTACTACACTTACTACAGCTACTACAGATACTACAGCTACTACACTTAGTACACTTATTACACTTACTACAGCTACTACACTTACTACACTTACTAAAGCTACTACACTTACTACACTTACTACAGCTACTACACTTACTACACTTACTACACTTACTACACTTACTACAGCTACTACACATACTACACTTACTAGACCTACTACAGCTACTACAGCTATTACACTCACTACACTTTTACACTTACTACAGCTACTTCAATTACTACACTTACTACATCTACTACACTTACTACTCTTACTAGAGCTACTACACTTACTACACTTACTACACTTTCTACAGCTACTACACTTACCACACTTAATACATTTACTACAGCTACTACACTTACTACACTTATTACACTTACTACAGCTACTAAACTTACTACATCTACCACACTTACTACACTTACTATACAGCTTCTACACGTACTAGACTTACTACACTTACCACTCTTACTCAAGCTACTACTCTTACAACAGTTAGTACACCTACTACACTTACTACACTTACTACTGGTACTACACTTAGTACACTTATTACTTTAACTATACTTAATTTAGCAACTACACTTACTAAGGCTACTATAATTACTACACTTACTACAACTAATACACTTACGACAGCTACTAGAGCTAATAAACTTTCTACACTTACTAAACCTACTACACTGACTACAGCTACAAAAATTACTACACTTACTACACTTACTACAATTACTACACCTACTACAGCAACTACACTTACTACAGCTACTACACTTACTACATCTACCACACTTACTACACTTAATAAAGCTACTAAACTTACTACACCTACTAAACTGAGCACAGCTACTACAATAAACACACTTACTACAGTTACTACAATTACCGAACTTCCTAGAGTTACTAAACTTACTACAGCTATTACACTTACAACACTTATTATAGACTTAGACTTAGACTAGACTTAGTACAGCTACTACAGCTACTAAACTTACTACACTTGCTACACTTACTGCATTGTCTACAGCTACTACAAATACTACACTTACTACAGTTACTAAAATTACTACACTTACTACAACTACTACACTTAGTACAGTTACTAAAATTACTACACTTACTACAGCTACTACACTTACTACAGCTAGTACAAATACTACACTTACTACAGCTACTACAGCAACTAAACTTACTACACTTACTACACTTACTACACTGATTAGAGCTACTACAAATACTACACTTAGTACAGTTACTAAAATTACTACACTTACTATAGCTACTACACTTACTAATGCTACAACACATACTGCAGCTACTACACTTACTACACTTACTACACTTACTACAGCTACTACACTAACTACACGTACTACAACAACTACACTTACTACAATTACTACAATTACTACACTTACTACTTTTACTACAACAACTACACTTACTACAGTTACTAAACTTACTACACTTACTACACTTACTACACTTGCTATAGCTACTAGAGCTACTAAACTTACTACACTTACTACACTTACTACAGCTAATATACTTACTACACTTACTACTCTTACTAAAGCTACTACAGTTTTTACACTTACAACAGCTACAACACTTACTACACTTACTACAGCTACTATACTTACTACAGCTACTACACTTACTACACTTAATACAGCTACTACACTTACTACACTTACTACACCTACTACAGCTACTACAGCTACTACACTTACTAATTTTACTACACTTACTACACTTACTACAGCTACTACACATACTACACTTACTAGACCTACTACAGCTACTACAGCTATTACACTTACTACACGTAGTGCACTTACTACAGCTACTACAATTACTACAGTTACTACAGCTACTACACTTACTGCACTTATTACACTTATTACAGCTAATACAATTACTAAACTTACTACACTTACTACACTTACTATACTAACTACAGCTACGACACTTACTACACTTACTACACTTATTAAAGCTTTTACACTTACTAAACTTACTACACTTACTGCATCTACTACATCTACTACATCTACTACAGCTACTAAACAAACTACAGCTACTACACTTACTACACGTATTAGAGCTACTACACTTACTACACTTTTTGCGGCTGCTACAGCTACTACACTTACTACACTTAGTACACTTACTACAAATACCACAGCTACTACACTTAGTACACTTATTACACTTACTACACTTACTTTAGGAACTACACTTACTAAAGCTACTACACTTACTACACTTACTACAACTAATACACTTACAAAAGCTACTAAAGGTACAACACTTACTACAGTTACTGAAGCTAGTACACTTACTACAGCTACTACACTTACTACAGCTAGTACAGATACTACACTTACGAAAGCTACTAGAGCTAATAAACTTACTACATTTACTACACTTAGTACCATAACTAAAGCTACTACAATTACTTCACTTACTACACTTACTACAATTACTACACCTACAACAGCTACTACACTTACTATAGCTACTACACTTACTACATCTACCACACTTACTACATTACTACAGCTACTACACTTACTACTGCTACAACACTTACTGCAGCTTTTACAGTTACTACACTTACTACAGCTACTACACTTACTACACTGAGCTACTACACTTACTACACTTACTACATTTACTACTCTTACTACTCTTACTACAGCTACTACACTTACTACACTTGCTATACTTACTAAACTTACTACACTTACTACAGGTACTACACCTACTACACTTACTACACTTACTACTGTTACTATGGCTACTACAGCTAGTCCACTTACTACACTTACAAAATTTAATACACTTCCCAAACGTACTACACTTACTTCACTTACTACACTTACTACACTTACTATACTTACAACAGCTACTACACTTACTACGGTTTCTACAGCTACTAAACTTACTACACTTACTTATATTACAAGACTTACTACATTTATTAATGCTATTACAAATACTACACTTTAAAACATTTACTACACTTACTACAGCTGCTACACTTACTACACTAGCAACACTTATTACAGATACTACACTCAATACACTTATTATAGCTATTAAACTTACTACACTTAGTACAGCTACTACACTTACTACAGCAACTACACTTAGTACAGCTACTACAGATACTAAACTTACTACAGCTACTAAAGCTACTACACTTACTACACTTACTAAACTTATTACACTTACTACACTTACTATACTTACTACACTTACTACAATTACTACACCTACTACACTTACTAAACTTACTACACTTACTACAGCTACTACACTTACTACACCTACTACACCTACTACACTTACTGCACGTACTACACTTACTACACTTACTACACTTACTACACTTACTATAGCTACTACAGCTACTACACTTAGTACAGCTACTACACTTACTACAGCAACTACACTTAGTACAGCTACTACAGATACTAAACTTACTACAGCTACTAAAGCTACTACACTTACTACACTTACTACACTTACTAAACTTACTATAGCTACTACAGCTACTACACTTACTACAGCTACTACACGTACTACACTTACTTTAGCTAATAAACTTACTACACCTACTACAGCTACTGCACTTACTACAGTTCATACACCTACTACAGCAACTACACTTTCTACACCTACTACAGCTACTTTACTTACTATACTTACTAACCTTACTAAACTTACCACATCTACCACAGCTGCTACAGCCACTACACTTACTACACTTACTACAGCTACTACACTTACTACACTTACTACACTTACTACACTTACTACAAATGCTACACTTACTACAGCTACTACACTTACTATACTTACTACATTTGCCACACTTACTACACTTACTACAGCTTCTACACTTACTACACTTGCAACACTACACTACAACACTACCCTTGCAACGCTACATCTACTACACTTACTACACTTACTACAGCTACTACACTTAATTCAACTTTTACACCCACTACACTTAGTACACTTACTACAATTGCAACACTTACTACACTTACTACACTTAGTACAGATACTACACTTACTACTCCTACTACACCTACTACACTTACTACACTTATTACACTTACTACATTTACTACTCTTACTAGTACACTTACTACATTCACTAAACTTAGTCACTTACTACAGCTACTACACTTACTACACTTACTATATCTACTACATCTACTACAGCTACTACAGTTACTATAGCTACTACAGCTACTACACTTACTACCCTTACTACACCTACTACACCTACTACACTTAATGCACGTACTACAGCTACTACACTTACTACACCTACTAAACCTACTACACTTACTAAACCTACTACACTTACTACAGCTACTACACTTACAACACTTACTACACTTACTACAGCTACTACAGTTACTACACTTACTACAGCTACTACACTTACTACACTTACTACAGCTAATAAACTTACTACACTTATTAGTTTTACAACAGCTACTACACTTACTACGGTTTCTACAGCTACAAAACTTACTACACTTACTCATCTTACTACACTTACTACACTTAATACACCTACGACAAATACTACACTTACTACACTTACTAAACTTACTACAGCTTCTACACTTACTACACTTGCAACACTACACTACAACACTACACTTGCAACGCTACATCTACTACACTTACTACACTTATAACAGCTACTATACTTACTACACTTACTACACTTACTACAATTACTACACATACTACACTTACTACACTTACTACACCTACGACAGCTACGACACTTACTATACGTACTACACTTCCTACACTTACTACACTTACTACACTTACGACACTTACTACACCTACTACAGCTACTACACTTACTACAGTAAATACACTTACTACAGCTACTACACTTTCTGCACCTACTACAGCTACTTCACTTACTACACTTACTACACTTACTACACTTACTGCAGATGCTACACTTTTTACACCTACTACATCTAATAAACTTACTACACTTACTACATTTGCCACACTTACTACACTTACTACAGCTTCTACACTTACTACACTTGCAACACTACACTACAACACTACACTTGCAACGCTACATCTACTACACTTACTAGACTTACTACAGCGACTACACTTACTACACTTACTACACTTATTAGAGCCACTACACTTACTACACTTACTAGAGCCACTACACTTACTACACTTACAACACTTACTACGGCTACTACACTTACTACACTTACTTCACTTACTAGAGCTACTAAACTTACTACACTTACTACAGCTAGTAAACTTTGTACACTTATTACACTTACTAGACTTAATTTAGCAACAACACTTACTACAGCTACTACACTTACTACGGTTACTATATTAACTACAGTTACTAAAGCTACGATATTTACTATATTTACTACAGCTACTACACTTGTTATAGCTGCAACACTTACTACAGCTAGTACAGATACTACACTTACTACAGCTACTACAGCTACAAAACTTACTACACTTACTACAATTACTAAACTGACTACAGCTACTACAATTACTACACTTACTACAGTTACTACAGTTACTACACCTACTACAGCTACTACACTTTAGCTACTACACTTACTACATCTACCACACCTACTACACTTACTACAGCTACTACACTCACTCTTGCTACTGCACTTACTACTGCTACAAAACTTACTGCAGCTACTACACTTACTACATTTACTAGAGCTACTACACATACTACACTGAGCTACTACTACTTACTACAGCTACTACACATACTTCACTTACTACAGCTACTACACTTACCAGAGCTACTACACTTACTACACTTACTACACCTATTTTACCTACTAGGGCTACTACTCTTACTACACTTACTACACTTACTACAGCTACTACACTTACTACACTTACTACAGCTACTATACTTACTACACTTAGTTTACTTACTACAATTACTAAACTTACTACACTTACTACACTGACTACAGCTACTACAATTACTACACTTTATTACAGTTACTGCAATTACTACACTTACTATAGCTACTACACTTACTACAGCTACTAAGGTTACTACAGCTACTACCCTTTCTACAGCTACTACACCTTCTACTGCTACAACACTTACTAGAGCTACTACACTTGCTACACTTACTATAGCTACTACACTTACTACACTGAGCTACTACACTTACTACACTTACTACAGCTACTACACTTACTACAGTCACTACACTTACTACTATTAATAGAGCAACTACACTTACTACACTTACTAAACTTACTACACTTACTACAGCTACTACACTTGCGACAACTACTACACTTACTACACTTACTACACTTACTACACTCAATACACTTACTATAGCTACTACAGCTACTACAGCTACTACACTCACTACATTTACTACACTTACTACAGCTAATACACTTACTACACTTACTTAAGCTACAACACTTTTTACACTTACAACAGCTACAACACTTATTACACTTATTACAGCTACTACACTTACTAAACTTACTACATCTATTACAGCTACTAAACTTACTACACTTACTACAACTTCTACACTTACTACACTTACGACAGCAACTAAACTTAATACACTTACTACATCTACTAAAGCTACTACAGTTACTACACTTACTAGACTAACTACACTTACTAAAACTACTACACTTGCAACACTTACTTTAGCTACTACACTTACTACTGCTACTACATTTACAACAGCTACTACAGCTACTATACCTACTACACTTACTACACTTACTACACTTACTACAGCTAATACTCTTAGAACACTTAGTACAGCTACTACACTTACTACACTTACTTCACTTTCTACAGCTACTACACTTACTACACCTACAACACTTACTAAAGCTACTACATTTGCTACACTTACTACAGCTACTACTCTTACTAGACTGAGCTACTACACTTACTACACTTACTACAGCTACTACACTTACTACAGCTACTACACTAATTACATCTACCACACTTACTACACTTCCTGTAGCTTCTACACCTACTACAGTTACTAAACTTACTACTATTAATAGAGGAACTACACTTACTACACTTACTAAATTTACTACACTTACTACAGCTCCTACACTTACTACACTGAGCTACTACACTTACTACACTTACAACAGCTACTACACTTACTACACTTACTACAGCTACTAAACTTAATACTGCTACTACATTTACAACAGCTACTACAGCTACTAAACTTACTACACTACTACAGTTACTACAGCTACTACACTTACTACACTTACTGCACTTACTAAAGCAACTACACTAACTACACCTACCACACCTACTACACTTACTACACTAACTACAATTACTACACTTACTACACTTACTACAGCTACTACTCTTACTAAACTGAGCTACTACACTTACTACACTTACTACAGCTACTACACTTACTACAGCTACTACACTAACTACATCTACCACACTTACTACACTTCCTGTAGCTTCTACACCTACTACAGTTACTAAACTTACTACTATTAATAGAGGAACTACACTTACTACACTTACTAAGTTTACTACACTTACTACAGCTCCTACACTTACTACACTGAGCTACTACACTTACTACACTTACAACAGCTACTACACTTACTACACTTACTACAGCTACTAAACTTAATACTGCTACTACATTTACAACAGCTACTACAGCTACTAAACTTACTACACTACTACAATTACTACAGCTACTACACTTACTACACTTACTGCACTTACTAAAGCAACTACACTAACTACACCTACCACACCTACTACACTTACTACACTAACTACAATTACTACACTTACTACTCTTACTACAGCTACTACACTTACTTCACTTACTACACTTACTAAACTTACTACACTTACTACAGCTAGTACACTTACTACAGCTACTAAACTTATTACAGCTACTACACTTACTACACTTACTACAGCTACTACACTTACTATAGCTACTACACTTACTACACTTAGTAAACTTACTACAGAAACCACAGCTTCTACACTTACTACACTTACTACAGCAACCATACTTACTACACTGAGCTACTACACTTACTACACTTACAACAGCTACTACACTTACTACAGCTACTACACTTACTTAATCTACCACACTTACTAAACTTATTAGAACTTCTACCCCTACTACACTTACTACACTTACTACACTTACTACTGCAACAACACTTACTACAGCCAATACACTTGCTACACTTACTACACCTACTACACTTACTACACTGAGCTACTAGACTTACTACACTTACTACAGCTACTACACTTACTACAGCTAATACACTTGTTACATCTACCACACTTACTACGCTTACTACAGCTTCTACACCTACTACACTTACTACACTTACTACACTTACTACAGCTACTACTCTTAGAACACTTAGTAGAGCTACTACACTTACTACACTTACTTCACTTTCTACAGCTACTAAACTTACTACTGCTACAACACTTACTAAAGCTACTACACTTGCTACACTTATTACAGCTACTACGCTTACTAGACTGAGCTACTACAATTACTACACTTAGTACAGCTATTACACTTACTACTGCTACTACACTTATTACATCTACCGCACTTACTACACTTCTTATAGCTTCTACACCTAGTAACTTTACTACACTTACTACACTTACTACAGTTACTACAGCTACTACACTTACTACACTTACTGCACTTACTACAGCTACTACACTTACTACACTACTACAGTTACTACAGCTACTACACTTACTACACTTACTGCACTTACTAAAGCAACTACACTTACTACACTTACCACACCTACTACACTTACTACACTAACTACAATTACTACACTTACTACTCTTACTACTGCTACTACACTTACTTCACTTACTACACTTACTAAACTTACTACACTTACAACAGCTACAACACTTACTATCCCTACTACACTTACTACACTTACTACACTTACTACACTTACTATAGTCACTACACCTACTACACTTACTACACTTACTACAGCTACTCTACTTACTACACTTACTACACTTACTACAGCTAATACGCTTACTACACTTACTACATTTACTAAAGCTACTACACTTACTACACTTACTACAGCTACTACACTTACTACACTTACTACACTTACTACACTTTTTATATCTACTACACCTACTACACTTACTACAGCTACAACACTTACTACACTTACTTACTACAGCTACTACACTTAATAGACTTACTACAGCTAGTACAGTTACTACACTTACTTTAGCTACTACACTTTTTACACTTACTATAGCTACTACACTTACTACACTTACTACAGCTACTACACTTACTACACTTACTACAGCGACAGCACTTACTACACTTACTACACTTACTACAGCTACTACACTTACTACACTTAGTACACTTACTACAGATACCACATCTACTACACTTACTACACTTACTACAGCTACTACACCTACTACACCTACTACACCTACTACAGTTACTACACTTACTACAGCTACTACACTTCGTACACTTACTACAGCTACTACACTTAGTAAACTTATTACACTTACTACACTTACTTTAGCAACTACACTTACTACAGCTACTTCACTTACTAAGGCTACTACACTTACTACAATTACTACAGGTACTACACTTACTACAGCTTCTAAAAATACAACAATTACTACACTTACTGCAGCTAGTACACTTACTACAGCTGATACACTCACTACACCTACTAAAGTTACTACAGCCACTACACTTACTACATTTACAACACTTACTACTGCTACTACAATTACTACACTCACTATACTTACTATAGCTACTACACATTTTACACTTACTACATCTACTACACTTACTACAGCTACTACACTTCCTACACTTAGTACAGCTACTACTCATACTACAGCTACTAAAGCTACAACACTTACTACGTTTACTGCAGCTACTACACTTACTACAGCTACTACAGCTACTAAACTTACTACACTTATTACACTTACTTAACTGACTACAGCTACTACAGTTACTACACTTACTACACTTACTACAATTACTACACCTACTACACCTACTACATTTACTACAGCTACTACACTTACTACATCTACCACACTTACTAAATTTACTACAGCTACTACACTTACTACTGCTACTACACTGACTACTGCAACACCATTTACTGCAGCTACTACACTTACAACATTCACGGCAGCTACTACTCTTACTACACTAAGCTACTACACTTACTACACTCACTACAGCTGCTACATTTACTACAGCTACTACACTTACTAGATCTACCACACTTACTACACTTACAACAACTACTACACTTACTACACTTACTACACTTTTACACTTACTTTACTTACAACAGCTACTATACATACTTCACTTACTACAGCTACTAAACTTACTACAGCAACAACACCTTCTACAAGTAGTATATCTGCAACACTTACTACACTAACTGCAGCTACAACATTTACTATAGCTACTACACTTACTACACTTACTACACTTTCTAAAGATACTACACTTACTACAGCAACTACACTTACTACAATAACTACAGCTACTACACTTACTACACTTACTACACTTACCACAGCGAATAAACTTATTACACTTACTACCCCTACTCTACGTACTACACTTAATATAGCTACTACACTTACTACACTTAATACACTTACTAAAATTTGTACACTTACGATACTTACTACAAGCACTAAACTTACTACATTTACTACATCTACTACTGCTACTACAGCTACTAAACTTACTGAACTTACTACAGCTACTACACTTAGTACACTCACTACACTTACTAAAGCTACTACAGATACTACACGTACTACAGTTACTACACTTACTACACTTTGTACCCTTTCTACGGCTAATACACTTAATACACTTACAACAGCTACTACACTTACTAAACTTACCTCACTTACTACAGCTACCACACATACTACACTAACTACAGCTACGACACTTACTACATTTACAACATTTACTACAATTACTACACCTGCTACACTTACTACTGCTACTATAGTTACAACACTACACTTACTGCAGCTACTACACTTACTACAGCTAGTACAGATACTAGACGTACTACAGCTACTACAGCTACTAAACTTACTACACTCACTACACTTACTACACTTACTAAAGTGACCAAAGCTACTACAATAACTATACTTACTACAGTTACTACAATTACCACACTTACTAGAGTTACTAAACTTTTTACAGCTATTACACTTACTACACTTACTACACTTACTACAGCTACTACAGTTACTACAGCTACTACATTTACTACACTTACTACAGCTTATACACTTACTACCCTGACTACACTTACTAAAGCTACTACACTTACTACACCTACTACAACTAATACACTTACTACAGCTACTAGAGCTACAACACTTTCTACACTTACTACATCTACCACCCTACACTTATTACAGCTTCTACACCTACTACACTTATTACACTTACTACACTGACTACAGCTACTACAATTATTACACTTACTACAGCTACTACACTTACTACTGCTACTACACTTACTACTGCTACAACATTTACTGTAGCTACTACCATTACGACACTACAGCTACTACACTTACTACAATGGGTGACTACACGTATTACACTTACTACAGCTGGTCCAGTTACTACAGCTACTACACTTACTACATCTTCCATACTTAATACACTTACTACAATTACTACACCTACTAAGGCTACTACACTTACTACAGCTACTACACTTACTACATCTACCACACTTACTACAGCTATTACACTTACTACAGCTACTACAACTGCTACACCTACTACGTCTACTACACTTACTACAGCTACTACAGTTACTACATTTACTACACTTACTACAGCTAATGCACTTACTCCCCTTATAAAGCTACTACACTTACTACAATTACAACAGTTACTACACTTACTACACTTACTGCAGCTACTACACTTACTACATTTACTACACTTACTATAGCTAATAGACTTACTACACTTACTACGTTTACTAAAGCTACTACACTTACTACAATTACAACAGCGACAACACTTACTACACTTACTACAGCTACTACACTTACTACACTTACTACATCTACTACATCTACTACAGCTATCACAGCTATTACACTTACCACACTTACTACACTTACTACAGCAACTACACTTACTACACTGACTACACTTACTACACTTACTACAGCTACCACACTTACTACCCTTACTTTCTTCTACTACTGCTACTACAGCTACTACACTTACAACACTTAGTAAACTTACTACAGCGACTACACTTACTACACTTACTACAGCTACTACACTTATTACACTTGCTACAGCTACTACACTTACTACACTTACTACACTTACTACAATTACTACAGCTACTACAGTTACTAGAGCTACTACACTTACTACAATTACTACACTTACTACAGCTACTACAGTTCCAACACTTACTACAGCTACTATACTTACTACACTTACTTCACTTACTAAAATTACTGAACTTACTACACTTACTACACTGACTAAAGCTTCTACAATTACTACACTTACTACAGTTACTACAATTTCTAACCTCACTACAGCTACTTCACTTGCTACAGCTACTACAGTTACTACAGCTACTACCCTTTATACAGAGACTACACTTACTAGTGCTACAACACTTACTACAGCTACTACACTTGCTACACTTACTACAGCTACTACAATTACTACAGTGAGCTACTACACTTACTACACTT
The DNA here is from genome assembly GCA_949710005.1 of Ricordea florida. Lineage (NCBI taxonomy): Eukaryota > Metazoa > Cnidaria > Anthozoa > Corallimorpharia > Ricordeidae > Ricordea > Ricordea florida. The sequence continues at coordinate 13,738,089 of OX453281.1, forward strand.
ACTACAGCTACTACACTTACTACAGCTACTACACTTACTACATCTACCAGACTTACTAAACTTACTACACTTACCACACTTACTAAAGCTACTACTCTTACAACACTTGGTACAGCTACTACACTTACTACACTTACTTCACTTACTAAAGCTACTACACTTCGTACACTTACTACAGCTACTTCACTTAGTACACTTATTACACTTACTTAATAAGCTTACTACACTTACTACAACTAATACACTTACTACAGCTACTAGAGCTACAACACTTACTACACTTACTGCAGCTACTACACTTACTACAGCTACTACACTTATTACAGCTAGTACAGATACTACATTTACGACAGCTACTAGAGCTAATCAACTTATTACACCCACTACATTTACTACAAAAAGTTAGAGCTACTACACTTACTACAATTACTACACTTACTACAGCTACTACACTTACTAAACTTACTACAGCTACTATACTTACTACACTTACTTTACTTACTACAATTACTAAACTTACTACACTTACTACACTGACTATAGTTACAACAATTACTACACTTACTAGTGTTAGTATAATTACTACACTTTCTACAGCTACTACACTTACAGCAGCTACTACAGTTACTACAGCTACTACCGTTTATACAGCTACTACACTTACTGGTGCTACAACACTTACTACAGCTACTACACTTGCTACACTTACTACAGCTACTATAATTACTACACTGAGCTACTACAAATACTACACTTACTAAAGCTACTATACTTACTACATCTACCACACTTACTGCACTCATTACAGCTTCTACACCTACTACACTTACTACACTTACTACACTTACTACAGCTACTACTCTCACAACACTTAGTACAGCTACTACACTTACTACACTTTCTTCAATTACTAGAGCAACTACAATTAGTACACTTATTACACTTACAACACTTACTTTAGCAACTACACTTACTAAAGCTACTACACTTACTACAACTAATACACTTACTACAGCTACTAGAGGTACAACGCTTACTACACTTACTGCAGCTACTACACTTACTACAGCTACTAAACTTATTACAGCTAGTACAGATACTTCACTTACGACAGCTAGTAGAGCTAATAAACTTACTACACTTACTACACTGAGCTACCACACTTACTACACTTACTACAGCTGCTAAACTTACTACACTTACAACAGCTACTACACTTACTACAGCTACTAGACCTACAACACTTACTGCACTTACTGCAGCTACTACACTTACTATAGCTACTACCCTTACTACAGCTAGTAAAAATACCACACTTACTACAACTTCTACATTTACTAAACTTACTACACTTACTATACCTACTAAACTGAGAACAGCTACTACAACAACTACACTTACTGCAGTTACTACAATTACCACACTTACTAGAGTTACTAAAGTTACTACAGATATTACACTTACTACACTTACTACAGCCACTACACTTACTACACTTAAAACACTTACTACAGCTACTACAGTTTCTACACCTACTACAGCTACTACACTTACTACACTTACTACAGCTACTAAACTTACTACTTTTACTACAACTCCTACACTTACTACACTTACTACACTTACCACACCTACTACAATTGCTACACTTACTACACTTACTACATTTTCTAACCTTTATATAGCTACTACACGGACTTTAACTACTACACCTACTACACTTACTGCGCTTATTACACTTACTACAATTGCTACACTTACTACACTTACTACACTTTTTACACTGACTACACTTACTACAGCTACTACACTTACTACCGTTACTACACTTACTACAGCTACTACAGCTACTACACTTACCACACTTAAAACACTTACTACAGCTACTACACTTACTAAACTTACTACAGCTACTACACTTACTACACTGAGCTACTACACTTAATACATTTACTACAGCTACTACACTTATTACATCTACTACACTTACTACACTTACTACAGCTACTACACTTAGTACAGTTAGTAAACTTTCTTTAGCAACTACACTTACCACAGCTACTATACTTACTACGGCTACTACACTTACTACACTTACTAAAGGTACTACACTTACTACAGCTACTAGAGCTACAACAATTACTACACTTACTGCAGCTACTACACTTACTACAGCTAAGAAACTTACTACACCTACTAAACTTACTACACAAACTACATTTATTACACTTACAACACTTACTACAGCTACTACACTTACTACACCTACTGCAGCTACTACAATTACTATACTTACTTCACTTATTAAATCTACTAGAGCTACTACAGCTACTAAACTTACTACACTTACTACAACTACTAAACTTACTACACTTACTACAGCTCCTACACTTACTACACTTACTACACTTACCACACTTACTACAATTGCTACACTTACTACACTTACTACATTTTCCACCCTTACTATAGCTACTAAACTTACTTTAACTACTACACCTACTACACTTACTGCGCTTACTGCACTTACTACAATTGCTACACTTACTACACTTACTACACTTTTTACACTGACTACACTTACTACAGCTACTACACTTACTACACTTACTACACCTACTGCACTTACTAGAGGTACTACACTTACTACACTTACTACACTTGCAAAACTTACCACAGCTACTATACTTGCTACACTTACTACAGCTACTATACTTACTACACTTAGTTTACTTACGACCATAACTAAACTTACTCACTTACTACACTTACTACACTTACTACATCTACTACAATTACTACACTTACCACAGCTACTACACTTACTACAGCTACTACACTTACTACAGCTACTACACTTACTACATCTACCACACTTACTACACTTACTACAGCTTATACACCTACTACACTTACTACACTTACTACAGCTACTACTCTTACAACACTTAATACAACCAATACACATACTACACTTACTTCACATACTTGAGCTACTACACTTCGTGCACTTACTACAGCTACTACACTTAGTAAACTAATTACACTTACTACACTTACAACAGCTACTACACTTACTACACTTACTACACCTGCAAAACTTACTACAGCTACTACACTTACTGGATCTACCACACTTACTACACTTACAACAGCTACTACACTTACTACACTTACTACACTGACTACAGCTACTAAAATTACTACTGCTACTACATTTACTACTGCTACAACACTGACTGCACCTACTACAGCTACTACACTTAACACGCTTACTACAGTTACTACAGCTACTACACTTACTACACTTACTACACTTACTACACTTACTAAACTTACTACTGCCACTACACTTACTTTACTTGCTACAGCTACTACACATATTACACTTACTACAGCTACTACACTTACTATAAATACTACACTTACTACAGCTACAACACTTACAACAACTACTACGGCTACTACACTTACTACATTTACTACAGCTAGTACAGCTACTACACTTACTACACTTACTTTACTTACTACAGCTTCTACACATACTACAGCCACAAAACTTACTACAGCTACTCCACTTACTACACTTACTACAGCTACTACACTTACTATAGCTACTAGAGCTACAAAAATTACAACACTTACTGCAGCTAAAACACTTACTATAGTTACTACACTTGCTACAGCTACTACATTTACAACAGCTACTACAGCTACTACACTTATTACACTTACTACAGTTACTGCAGCTACTACACTTACTACACTCACTACAGTCACTGCAGCTACTGCACTTACTACACTTACCACACTTACTACACTTACAACACTTACTATAGCTACTAAAATTACTACACCTACTGCAGCTACTACACTTACTACACTTACTACTCTTACTACACCTACTACACTTGCTACACTTTTTACACTTACTATAGCTACTAATCGTACTACAGCTACTACATTTACAACAGCTACTACAGCTACTACACTTACTACATTTACTACCCTTACTACAGCAACAACAATTACTACACTTACTATAGCTACTATAATTACTAAATTACTACAGCTGCTACACTTACTCCAGCTACTACAAATACTACAGCTGCTACCCTTTATACAGCAACTACAATTAGTACACTTATTACACTTACTACACTTACTTTAGCAACTACGCTTACTAAAGCTACTACACTTACTAGAACTAATACACTTACTAAAGCTACTACACTTACTACAGCTACTAAACTTATTACAGCTAGTACAGATACTTCACTTACGACAGCTACTAGAGCTAATAAACTTACTACACTTACTACACTGAGCTACCACACTTACTGCACTTACTAATGCTGCTACACTTACTACACTTACTACAGCTACTACACTTACTACAGCTACTACCCTTACTACAGCTAGTAAAAATACTCCACTTACTACAGCTTCTACAACTACTAAACTTACTACACTTACTATACCTACTAAACTGAGAACAGCTACTACAACAACTACACTTACTACAGTTACTACAATTACCACACTTACTAGAGTTACTATAGTTACTACAGCTATTACACTTACTACACTTGCTACAGTTACTAGAGCTACTACGCTTACAACACTTACTACAGCTACTACAGTTACTACAGCTACTACACTTACTACAGCTACTACACTTATTACACTTACTACAGCTACCACACTTACTACACTGAGCTACTACACTCACTACACTTACTACAGCTACTACACTTATTACATCTACTAAACTTACTACAGCTACTACACTTACTACAGCTAGTACACTTACTACAGCTACTAAGCTTATGACAGCTACTACACTTACTACACTTACTACAGCTACTAAACTTACTACAGCTACTACACTTACTACACTTACTACAGCTACTAAAGTTACTACACTTACCACACCTACTACACTTACTACACTTACTACATTTACTATAGCTACTCCAGCTACTACACTTATTACACTTACTACTGTTACAACATATAATGCACCTACTACACTTACTACACTTACTACAGCTACTACACTTACAACACTGAGCTACTACACTTACTACACTTACTACAGTTACTACAGCTCCTACAATTACGACACTTACTACAGCTGCTACACTTACTACAGCTACTAAAGCTACAACACTTACTACACCTACTGCAGCTACTACACTTACTATAGCTACTACACTTACTGCAGCTAGTACAGATACTACACTTACAACAACTTTTACAGCTACTAAAGTTACTACACTAACTATACCTACTAAACTGAGAACAGCTACTACAACAACTACACTTACTACAGTTACTACAATTACCACACTTACTAGAGTTACTAAAGTTACTACAGCTATTACACTTACTACACTTACTACAGTTACTAGAGCTACTACACTTACAACACTTACTACAGCTACTACAGCTACTACAGCTACTACACTTACTACACTGAGTACAGCTACCACACTTACTACACTAAGCTACTACACTCACTACAGTTACTACAGCTACTAGACTTATTACATCTACTACACTTACTACATCTACTACACTTACTACAGCTAGTACACTTACTACAGCAACTAAACTTATTACAGCTACTACACTTACTACACTTACTATAGCTACTACCCTTACTACAGCTAGTAAAAATACTACACTTACTACAGCTTCTACAACTACTAAACTTACTACACTTACTATACCTACTAAACTAAGAAAACTACTACAACAACTACACTTACTACAGTTACTAAAATTACCACACTTACTAGAGTTACTAAAGTTACTACAGCTATTACAGTTACTACATCTACTATAGCTATAACAGTTACCACACTTACTACACTTACTACAGCTACGACACTTACTACACTTACTACACTAACTACAGCTACTACACTTACTACACTTACTATTCCTACTACAGCTACTACAGCTACTACACTTACTACACTTAGTACACTTACTACAGCTACAACACTTGCTACACTTACTACACCTACTACACTTACTACACTTACTAGAGCTACTACACTTACTACACTTACTACACTTACTACAGCTACTACACTTACCACACTTAATGCACTTACTACAGCCACAACACTTACTACACTTCCAAGACTTATTACAGCTAGTACACTTACGCTACTTACTATTGTTACTGCATCTACTACATCTTCTACATCTACTACAGCTACTAAACTTACTACAGGTACTACAATTACTACACCTACTAGACTTACTGCAACTGCTACAGCTACTACACTTACTACAATTACTACAGCTACTACACTTACTACAGTTACTACACTTACTACAGATACCACAGCTACTACACTTACTACACTTACTGCAGCTACTACATTTACTACACCTACTAAACTTACTAATCTTACTACACTTACTACAGCTACTACACCTACTACACTTACGACATCTACTACACTTACTACACTTACTGCATTTACTACAGCTACTACACTTACTACACGTACTACACCTACTGCACTTACTAGAGCTACTACACTTACTACACTTACTACATTTACTACAGCTAACACACTTACTACACTTACTACAGCTACTATACTTAATACACTTACTTCACTTACTACAATTTTTAAACTTACTACACTTACTACACTGACTACAGCTACTACAATTACTACACTTACTACAGTTAAAACAATTCCTACACTAACTACAGCTACTACACTTACTACAGCTACTAGAGTTACCACAGTTACTGCCCTTTATAAAGCTACTACACTTACTCTTGCTACAACACTTATTACAGCTACTACACTTGCTACACTTACAACAGCTACTATAACTACTACACTGAGCTAGTACATTTACTACACTTTTTACAGCTACTACAGTTACTACATGTACAACACTTACTACACTTACTACAGCTTTTACACCTACTACACTTACTACACTTACTACAGCTACTACTCTAACAACACTTAGTACAGCTACTAAACTTACTACACTTACTTCACTTACTAGAGCTACTACACTTAGTACACTTATTACACTTACTACACTTAATTTAGCAACTACACTTACTAAAGCTACTACATTTACTACAATTACTACAACTAATACACTTACTACAGCTACTAGAGCTACAACACTTACTACACTTACTGCAGGTACTACACTTACTACAGCTACTACACTTATTACAGCTAGTACAGATACTACACTTACGACAGCTATTAAAGCTAATAAACTTACTTCACTTATTAAACTTACTACACTTAATTTAGCAACTAAACTTACTAAAGCAACTACATTCACTACAATTACTATAACTAATACACTTACTACAGCTACTAGAGCTACAACACTTACTACACTTACTGCAGGTACTACACTTACTACAGCTACTACACTTATTACAGCTAGCACAGATACTACACTTACGACAGCTACTAAAGCTAATAAACTTACTACACTTACTACACTTGCTACACCTAATACAGCTACTACAATTATTACACTTACTACACTTACTACACTTACTACAACTACTACACCTATTAAGGCTACTACACTTACTACAGCTACTACACTTACTACATCTACCACACTTACTACAGCTACTACACTGACTACTGCTACTACACCTACTACTGCTACAACACATACTGCACCTACTACACTTACTACACTTACTACAGCTAGTACACTTACTACCCTGGGCTACTACACTTACTACACTTATTAGAGCTACTACACTTCCTACACTTACCACACTTACTACATCTATTACATCTACTACAACTATTAAAGATACTACAGCTACTACACTTACTACACTTATTACATTTACTGCGGCTGCTACAGCTACTACACTTACTGCACTTACTACAGCTACTACACTTACTACACTTACTACACTTACTACAGATACCACAGCTACTACACTTACTACACTTACTGCATCTACTACATCTACTACATCTACTACAACTACTAAACCTACAAAAGCTACTACACTTACTACACTTAATACACTTACTGCGGCTGCTACAGCTACTACACTTACTACACTTACTACAGCTACTACACCTGCTACACTAACTACACTTAATACACTTACTGCGGCTGCTACAGCTACTACACTTACTACACTTACTACAGCTACTACACCTACTAAAATTACTACAATTACTACAGTTACTACAGCTACTACACTTACTACAGCTACTACAATTACTACAGCTACTACCCTTTATACAGCTACTACACCTACTACACCTACTACACTTACTACACTAACTTCACTTACTACACTTACTACAGCTACTACACTTACTACACTGACTACACTTACTACACTTACTACAGCTACTACACTTACTACCCTTACTACACCTACTACAGCTACTACAGCTACTACACTTACTACACTTAGAACACTTACTACAGCTACTACACTTACTACACTTACTACAGCTACTACACTTACTAAACTTACTACAGCTACTACACTTAGTACACTGAGCTAATACACTTACTACATTTACTACAGCTACTACACTTATTACATCTAGTACACTTACTACACTTACTACTGCTACTACACTTAGTACAGTTAGTAAACTTACTACAGAAACAAAACTTACTCGAGCTAGACACTTACTACACTTACTTCACTTACTAAAGCTACTACACTTATTACACTTACTACACTTCCTTTAGCAACTACACTTACCACAGCTACTACACTTACTACGGCTACTACACTTACTACACTTACTAAAGGTACTACACTTACTACAGCTACTAGAGCTACAACAATTACTACACTTACTGCAACTACTACACTTACTACAGCTAATACACTTACTACACCTACTAAACTTACTACAGCCATTACACTTACTACACTTACAACACTTACTACAGCTACTACAGTTTCTACACCTACTACAGCTACTATACTTAGTATACTTACTACACTTATTAAATCTACTAGAGCTACTACAGCTACTACACTTACTACACTTACTACAGCTACTAAACTTACTACACTTACTACAGCTCCTACACTTACTACACTTACTACACTTACCACACTTACTACAATTGCTACAATTACTAAACTTACTACATTTTCTACCCTTTATATAGCAACTACACTGACTTTAACTACTACACCTACTACACTTACTGCGCTTACTACACTTACTACAATTGCTACACTTACTACACTTACTACACTTTTTACACTGACTACACTTACTACAGCTACTACACTTACTACACTTACTACACCTACTGCACTTACTAGAGCTACTACACTTACTAGACTTACTACACTTACAAAACTTACTACAGCTACTACACTTGCTACACTTACTACAGCTACTATACTTACTACACTTACTTCACTTACGACAATAACTAAACTTACTCACTTACTACACTTACTACACTAACTACATCTACTACAATTACTACACTTACCACAGCTACTACACTTACTACAGCTACTACACTTACTACAGCTACTACACTTACTACATCTACCACACTTACTACACTTACTACAGCTTTTACACCTACTACACTTACTACACTTACTACACTTACTACAGCTACTACTCTTTCAACACTTAGTACAGCAACTACACTTACTACACTTTCTTCACTTACTAGAGCTACTACACTTCGTGCACTTACTACAGCTACTACACTTAGTACACTTATTACACTTACTACACTTAATTTAGCAACTACACTTACTAAAGCTACTACATTTACTACAATTACTACAACTAATACACTTACTACAGCTACTAGAGCTACAACACTTACTACACTTACTGCAGGTACTACACTTACTACAGCTACTACACTTATTACAGCTAGTACAGATACTACACTTACGACAGCTATTAAAGCTAATAAACTTACTTCACTTATTAAACTTACTACACTTAATTTAGCAACTAAACTTACTAAAGCAACTACATTCACTACAATTACTATAACTAATACACTTACTACAGCTACTAGAGCTACAACACTTACTACACTTACTGCAGGTACTACACTTACTACAGCTACTACACTTATTACAGCTAGCACAGATACTACACTTACGACAGCTACTAAAGCTAATAAACTTACTACACTTACTACACTTGCTACACCTAATACAGCTACTACAATTATTACACTTACTACACTTACTACACTTACTACAACTACTACACCTATTAAGGCTACTACACTTACTACAGCTACTACACTTACTACATCTACCACACTTACTACAGCTACTACACTGACTACTGCTACTACACCTACTACTGCTACAACACATACTGCACCTACTACACTTACTACACTTACTACAGCTAGTACACTTACTACCCTGGGCTACTACACTTACTACACTTATTAGAGCTACTACACTTCCTACACTTACCACACTTACTACATCTATTACATCTACTACAACTATTAAAGATACTACAGCTACTACACTTACTACACTTATTACATTTACTGCGGCTGCTACAGCTACTACACTTACTGCACTTACTACAGCTACTACACTTACTACACTTACTACACTTACTACAGATACCACAGCTACTACACTTACTACACTTACTGCATCTACTACATCTACTACATCTACTACAACTACTAAACCTACAAAAGCTACTACACTTACTACACTTAATACACTTACTGCGGCTGCTACAGCTACTACACTTACTACGCTTACTACAGCTACTACACCTGCTACACTAACTACACTTAATACACTTACTGCGGCTGCTACAGCTACTACACTTACTACACTTACTACAGCTACTACACCTACTAAAATTACTACAATTACTACAGTTACTACAGCTACTACACTTACTACAGCTACTACAATTACTACAGCTACTACCCTTTATACAGCTACTACACCTACTACACCTAGTACACTTACTACATCTACCACACTTACTACACTTACTACAGCTTTTACACCTACTACACTTACTACACTTACTACACTTACTACAGCTACTACTCTTTCAACACTTAGTACAGCAACTACACTTACTACACTTTCTTCACTTACTAGAGCTACTACACTTCGTGCACTTACTACAGCTACTACACTTAGTAAACTAATTACACTTACTACACTTACTTTAGCAACTACACTTACTAAAGCTACTACACTTACTACACTTACTACAGCTAATACACTTACGACAGCTACTACAGCTAAAACACTTAGTAAACTTACTTTAGCTACAACTCTTACTATAGCTACTACACTTTCTACAGCTTGTACAGATACTACACTTACGACAGCTACTAGAGCTAATAAACTTACTACACTTACTACACTTACTACAATTACTTTACCTACTACAGCTACTTCACTTACTACAGCTACTACACTTACTACATTTCCCACACTTACTACACTTACTACAGCGACTACACTTACTACTGCTACTAAACTTACTACTGCTACAGCACTTACTGCAGCTACTACACTTACTACACTGAGCTACTACACTTACTACACTTACTACAGCTGCAACACTTACTACAGCTACAACACTTACTAGATCTACCACACTACACTTACAACAGTTACTACACTTACTACACTTACTACACTTACTACAGCTGCAAATCTTTCTACAGCTACTACACTTACTAGATCTACCACACTTACTACACTTACAACAGCTACTACAGTTACTACTCTTACTACGCTTACTACACTTACTACAGCTACTAAAATAACTACTGCTACTACATTTACTACTGCTATAACACTGACTGCACCTACTACAGCTACTACACTTAATATGCTTACTACAGTTACGACAGCTACTACACTTACTACACTTACTACACTTACTACACTTACTAAACTTACTACAGCCACTACACTTTTTTTACTTACCACAGCTTTTACACATATTACACTTACTACAGCTACTACACTTACTATAGCTACTACACTTACAACAACTACTAGAGCTACTACACTTACTACACTTACTACAGTTACTACAACTACTACACTTACTACACTTACTTTACTTACTACAGCTTCTACACATACTACAGCCACTACACTTACTGCAGCTACAACACTTACTACACTTACTACAGCTACTACACTTACTACACTTACTACAGTTACTGCAGCTACTGCACTTACTACACTTATTACACTTACTACACTTACAACACTTAATACAGCTACTAACCTTACTACACCTACTGCAGCTACTACATTTACTACACTTACTACTCTTACTACACCTACTACACTTACTACACTTTTTACACTTACTATAGCTACTAATCGTACTACAGCTACTACATTTACAACAGCTACTACAGCTACTACACTTACTACATTTACTACACTTACTACGCTTACTACACTTACTACACTTACTACACTTACTACAATTGCTACACTTACTACACTTACTACACTTACAACACTTACTACAGCTACTAAACTTACTACACCTACTGCAGCTACTACACTTACTACATTTACTAGTCTTACTACACCTACTACACTTACTACACTTTTTACACTTACTATAGCTACTAATCGTACTACAGCTACTACATTTACAACAGCTACTACAGCTACTACACTTACTACATTTACTACACTTACTACACTTACTACACTTACTACAGCTACTATACTTACTACACTTACTTCACTTACTACAATTACTAAACTTATTACACTTACTACACTGACTACAGCTACAACAATTACTACACTTACTATAGCTACTATAATTACTACACTTACTACAGCTACTACACTTACTCCAGCTACTACAGTTACTACAGCTGCTACCCTTTATACAGCTACTACTCTTACTGGTGGTACAACACTTACTACAGCTTCTACACTTGCTACACTTACTGCAGCTACTATAATTATTACACTGAGCTAATACGCTTACTGCACTTACTACAGCTACTACACTTACTACATCTACCACACTTACTTCACTTACAACAGCTTCTACACCTACTACTCTTTCTACACTTACTACAGCTACTACTCTTACAAAACCAAATACAGTTGCTACACTTACTACACCTACTATAGCTGCTACACGTACTACAGCTACTACATTTACAACACCTACCACAGCTACTACACTTACTACATTTACTACACTTACTACGCTTACTACACTTACTACACTTACTACACTTACTACAATTGCTACACTTACTACACTTACTACACTTACTACAGCTACTACACTTACTACACCTACTACGTTACTACACTTACTACAGCTACTACACTAACTACACTTACTACACTTACTAAGTCTAATACACTTACTACACTTACTACACTTCCTAAAGCTACTACAGTTACTACACTTACAACAGCTACTACACTTACTACACTTAATACAGCTACTACACTTACTACACTTACTACACCTACTACAGCTACTACAGCTACTACACTTACTACACTTAGTACACTTACTACAGCTACTACACTTACTACACTTACTACAGCTACTACACTTACTACACTTAATACAGCTACTACACTTACTACACTTACTACACCTACTACAGCTACTACAGCTACTACACTTACTACACTTAGTACACTTACTACAGCTACTACACTTACTACACTTACTACAGCTACTACACTTACTACACTTACTACAGCTACTACACTTACTACACTTACTACAGCTACTACACTTACTACACTTAATACAGCTACTACACTTAAAACACTTAATACACTTACTTCAGCTACTATACTTACTACACTTTTTACACTTATTACAGCTACTACACTTACTACGCTTACTACACTTACTTCATTTACTACAATTAAATTTATTAGAGTTTATTTTTTACCCAAATGTTATTTTTAATTAGTTAATTTCACTGTTAGATGCGTTTTAAATTTTTGTTCTTTTAAGCGTGTACAGTAATTAAGAGTCTACTAAAACTACTAAACCTACTACAGCTACTACACTTACTACACTTACTACACTTACTACAGCTACTACACCTACTACACTTGCTACACCTACTGCACTTACTAGAGCTACTACACCTACTACACATACTACACTTACTACACCTACTTCAGTTACTACACTTACTACAGCTACTATACTTACTACACTTACTTCACTTACTACAATTACTAAACTTACTACACGTACTACACTGACTACAGCTACAACAATTACTACACTTACTACAGTTACTATAATTACTACACTTACAACAGCTACTACACTTACTCCAGCTACTACAGTTACTACAGCTGCTACCATTTATACAGCTACTACACTTATTGGTGCTACAACACTTACGACAGCTACTAGACTTGCTACACTTACTACAGCTAAAATAATTATTACTCTAAGCTACTACACTTACTACCCTTACTACAGCTACTACACTTACTACATCTACCACACTTACAGCCCTTACTACAGCTTCCACACCTACTACATTTACTACACTTACTAAAGCTACTACTCTTACAACACTTAGTACAGCAACTACACTTACTACACTTACTTCACTTACTTGAGCTACTACACTTTGTACACTTACTACAGCTACTAAACTTAGTACACTTATTACACTTACTACAGCTACTACACTTACTACATCTACCACACTTACTGCACTTACTACAGCCTCTACACCTACTACACTTACTACACTTACTACAGCTACTACTCTAACAACACTTAGTACAGCTACTACACTTACTACACTTACTTCACTTACTTAACCTACTACACTTTGTACACTTACAACAGCTACTACACTTAGTACACATATTACACTTACTACACTTACTTTAGCAACTACACTTCCTAAAGCTACTACACTTACTACAGCTACTATAGGTACAACACTTACTACACTTACTGCAGCTACTAGAGCTAATAAACTTACTACACTTACTACACTTACTACACTGAGCTACTACACTTACTACACTTACTACAGCTGCTACCCTTACTACAGCTACTACACTTACTACAGCTACTAGAGCTACAACACCTACTACACTTACTGCAGCTACTACACTTACTATAGCTACTACGCTTACTACAGCTAGTACAGATACTACACTTACTACAGCTTCTACAGCTAGTAAACTTACTACACTTACTATACCTACTAAACTGAGCACAGCTACCACAATAACTACACTTACTACAGTTACTACAATTACCACACTTACTAGAGTTACTAAACTTACTATAGGTATTACACTTTTTATGCTTACTACAGTTACTAGAGCTACTATACTTACAACACTTACTAGAGCTAATACAGTTTCTACAGCTACTACACTTACTAAATTTACTACAGCTACTACACTTATTACACTTACTAGAGCTACCACACTTACTACACTGAGCTACTACACTTACTACATTTACTACACCTACTACATTTATTACATCTACTACACTTACTACAGCTACTACACTTACTACAGCTAGTACACTTACTACAGCTTCTAAACTTATTACAGCTACTACACTTACAGTTACATTATCAAAATTTAGCTAAGAAGATGTAGATTGTGTGATGTAATTTTCAGAACGGTTTACTTAGCCGTTTTTAAGAACGAGCTATTCTAATACAGTGTAATTTCTCAAAATCAGCCCGTACGGTCGCGTAAGCGTTAGTGTACAAAAGGTAGTCTACTTAAAAGGGCCATTTCTCGAGTTGTACTCAACCGATTTGAGTGAGCCATAGATCAAAATTTAGCTAAGAACATGTAGATTGTGTGATGTTATTTTCAGAGGGGTTTACTTAGCCGTTTTTGAGAACGAGCTATTTTAAAAAAGTTTAATTTCTCAAAATCAGCCTGTACGGTCGCGTAAGCGTTAGTGTACAAAAGAAAGTCTACTTGAAAGAGCCATTTCTCGGGTTGTACTGAACCGATTTGAGTGAGCCATGGATCAAAATGTAGCTAAGAAGATGTAGATTCTGTGATGTAATTTTCAGAGGGGTTTACTTAGCCGTTTTTTAAAACGAGCTATTCTAGTACAGTGTAATTTCTCAAAATCAGCCCGTACGGTCGCGTAAGCGTTAGTGTACAAAAGGTAGTCTACTTGAATGGGCCATTTCTCGGGTTGTACTGAACCGATTTGAGTGAGCCATAGATCAAAATTTAGCTAAGAAGATGTAGATTGTGTGATGTAATTTTCAGAGGGGTTTACTTAGCCGTTTTTGAGAACGAGCTATTCTAAAACAGTGTAATTTCTCAAAATCAGCCCGTACGGTCGCGTAAGCGTTAGTGTACAAAAGGTAGTCTACTTGAAAGGGCCATTTCTCGGGTTGTACTGAACCGATTTGAGTGAGCCATAGATCAAAATTTAGCTAAGAAGATGTAGATTGTGTGATGTTATTTTCAGAGGGCTTTACTTAGCCGTTTTTGAGAACGAGCTATTTTAAAACAGTTTAATTTCTCAAAATCAGCCCGTACGGTCGCATAAGCGTTTGTGTACAAAAGGTAGTCTACTTGAAAGGGCCATTTCTCGGGTTGTACTGAACCGATTTGAGTGAGCTATGGATCAAAATTTAGCTAAGAAGATGTAGATTGTGTGATGAAATTTTCAGAGGGGTTTACTTAGCCGTTTTTTAAAACGAGCTATTCTAAGACAGTGTAATTTCTCAAAATCAGCCCGTACGGTCGCGTAAGCGTTAGTGTAAAAAAGGTAGTCTACTTGAAAGGGCCATTTCTAAATTACTACACTTACTGCAGCTACTAGAGCTAATAAACTTACTACACTTACTACAATTACTACACTGAGCTACTACACTTACTACACTTACTACACTAGTCTACTTGAAAGGGCCATTTGCCCTTTCAAGTAGACTACCTTTTGTACACTAACGCTTACGAGACCGTACGGGCTGATTTTGAGAAATTACACTCTCTTAGAATAGCTCGTTCTCAAAAACGGCTAAGTAAACCCCTCTGAAAATTACATCACACAATCTACATCTTCTTAGCTAAATTTTTATCTATGGCTCACTCAAATCGGTTCAGTACAACCCGAGAAATGGCCCTTTCAAGTAGACTACCTTTTGTACACTAACGCTTACGCGACCGTACGGGCTGATTTTGAGAAATTACACTGTTTTAGAATAGCTTTTTCTCAAAAACGGCTAAGTAAACCCCTCTGAAAACTACATTACACAATCTACATCTTCTTAGCTAAATTTTGATCTATGGCTCACTCAAATCGGTTCACTACAACCCGAGAAATGGCCCTTTCAAGTAGACTACCTTTTGTACACAAACGCTTACGCGACCGTACGGGATAATTTTGAGAAATTACACTGTTTTAGAATAGCTCGTTCTCAAAAACGCTCAAGCAAACCCCTCTGAAAATTACATCACACAATCTACATCTTCTTAGCTAAATTTTGATCTATGGCTCACTCAAATCGGTTCAGTACAACCCGAGAAATGGCCCTTTCAAGTAGACTACCTTTTGTACACTAAGGCTTAGGCGACCGTACGGGCTGATTTTGAGAAATTACACTGTTTTAGAATAGCTCGTTCTCAAAAACGGCTAAGTAAACCCCCCTGAAAATTACATCACACAATCTACATCTTCTTAGCTAAATTTTGATCTATGGCTCACTCAAATCGGTTCAGTACAACCCGAGAAATGGCCCTTTCAAGTAGACTACCTCCTGTACACTAACGGTTACGCGACCGTACGCGCTGATTTTGAGAAAATTTACTGTTTAGAATAGCTCGTTCTTAAGAACGGCTAAGTAAACCCCTCTGAAAATTACATCACACAATCTACATCTTCTTAGCTAAATTTTGATCTATGGCTCACTCAAATCGGTTCAGTACAACCCGAGAAATGGCCCTTTCAAGTAGACTTTCTTTTGTACACTAACGCTTACGCGACCGTACGGGCTGATTTTGAGAAATTACACTGTATTAGAATAGCTCGTTCTCAAAAACGGCTGAGTAAACCCCTCTGAAAATTACATCACACAATCTACATCTTCTTAGCTAAATTTTGATCTATGGCTCACTCAAATCGGTTCAGTACAACCCGAGAAATGGCCCTTTCAAGTAGACTACCTTTTGTACACTAACGCTTATGCGACCGTACGGGCTGATTTTGAGAAATTACACTGTTTTAGAATAGCTCGTTCTCAAAAACGGCTAAGTAAACCCCCCTGAAAATTACATCACACAATCTACATCTTCTTAGCTAAATTTTGATCTATGGCTCACTCAAATCGGTTCAGTACAACCCGAGAAATGGCCCTTTCAAGTAGACTACCTCCTGTACACTAACGGTTACGCGACCGTACGGGCTGATTTTGAGAAAATTTACTGTTTAGAATAGCTCGTTCTTAAGAACGGCTAAGTAAACCCCTCTGAAAATTACATCACACAATCTACATCTTCTTAGCTAAATTTTGATCTATGGCTCACTCAAATCGGTTCAGTACAACCCGAGAAATGGCCCTTTCAAGTAGACTTTCTTTTGTACACTAACGCTTACGCGACCGTACGGGCTGATTTTGAGAAATTACACTGTATTAGAATAGCTCGTTCTCAAAAACGGCTGAGTAAACCCCTCTGAAAATTACATCACACAATCTACATCTTCTTAGCTAAATTTTGATCTATGGCTCACTCAAATCGGTTCAGTACAACCCGAGAAATGGCCCTTTCAAGTAGACTACCTTTTGTACACTAACGCTTATGCGACCGTACGGGCTTATTTTGAGAAATTAAACTTTTTTAGAATAGCTCGTTCTCAAAAACGGCTAAGGAAACCTTTCTAAAAATTACATCACACAATGTCTATCTTCTTAGCTAAATTTTGATCTATGGCTCACTCAAATCGGTTCAGTACAACCCGAGAAATGGCCCTTTCAAGTAGACTACCTTTTGTACACTAACGCTTACGCGACCGAACGGGCTGATTTTTAGAAATTACACTGTTTTAGAATAGCTCGTTCTCAAAAACGGCTAAGTAAACCCCTCTGAAAATTACATCACACAATCTACATCTTCTTCTTATTCTAAAACAGTGTAATTTCTCAAAATCAACCCGTACGGTCGCGTAAGCGTTAGTGTACAAAAGGTACTCTACTTGAAAGGGCCATTTCTCGGGTTGTACTGAACCGATTTGAGTGAGCCATAGATCAAAATTTAGCTAAGAAGATGTAGATTAAGTGATGTAATTTTCAGGGGGGGTTACTTAGCCGTTTTTGAGAACGAGCTATTCTAAAACAGTGTAATTTGTCAAAATCAGCCCCTACGGTCGCGTAAGCGTTAATGTACAAAAGGTAGTCTACTTGAAAGGGCCATTTCTCGGGTTGTACTGAACCGATTCGAATGAGCCATAGATCAAAATTTAGCTAAGAAGATGTAGATTGTGTGATGTAATTTTCAGAGGGGTTTACTTAGCCGTTTTCGAGAACGAGCTATTCTAAAACAGTGTAATTTCTCAAAATCAGCCCGTACGGTCGCGTAAGCGTTAGTGTACAAAAGGTAGTCTACTTGAAAGCGCCATTTCTCGGGTTGTACTGAACCGATTTGAGTGAGCCATAGATCAAAATTTAGCTACAAAGATGTAGATTGTGTGATGTAATTTTCAGAGGGGTTTACTTAGCCGTTTTTGAGAACGAGCTATTCTAAAATAGTGTACTTTCTCAAAATAGGATCGTACGGTCGCGTAAGCGTTAGTGTACAAAAGGTAGTCTACTTGAAAGGGCCATTTCTCGGGTTATACTGAACCGATTTGAGTGAGCCATAGATCAAAATTTAGCTAAGAAGATGTAGATTGTGTGATGTAATTTTCAGAGGGGTTTACTTAGCCGTTTTTGAGAACGAGCTATTCTAAAACAGTGTAATTTCTCAAAATCAGCACGTACGGTCGCGTAAGCGTTAGTGTACAAAAGGTAGTCTACTTGAAAGGGCGATTTCTCGGGTTGTACTGAACCGGTTTGAGTGAGCCATAGATCAAAATTTAGCTAAGAAGAGTTAGATTGTGTGATGTAATTTTCAGAGGGGTTTACTTAACCGTTTTTGAGAACGATCTATTCTAAAACAGTGTAATTTCTCAAAATCAGCCCGTACGGTCGCATAAGCGTTAGTGTACAAAAAGTAGTCTACTTGAAAGGGCCATTTCTCGGGTTGCACTGAACCGATTTGAGTGAGCCATAGATCAAAATTTAGCTAAGAAGATGTAAATTGTGTGATTTAATTTTCAGAGGGGTTTACTTAGCCGTTTTTGAGAGCGAGCTATTCTAAAACAGTGTAATTTCTCAAAATCAGCCCGTACGGTCGCGTAAGCGTTAGTGTACAAAAGGTAGTCTACTTGAAAGGGCCATTTCTCGGGTTGTACTGAACCGATTTGAGTGAGCCATAGATCAAAATTTAGCTACAAAGATGTAGATTGTGTGATGTAATTTTCAGAGGGGTTTACTTAGCCGTTTTTGAGAACGAGCTATTCTAAAACAGTGTACTTTCTCAAAATAGGATCGTACGGTCGCGTAAGCGTTAGTGTACAAAAGGTAGTCTACTTGAAAGGGCCATTTCTCCGGTTGTACTGAACCGATTTGAGTGAGCCATAGATCACAATTTAGCTAAGAAGATGTAGATTGTGTGATGTAATTTTCAGAGGGGTTTTACTTAGCCGTTTTTGAGAACGAGCTATTCTAAAACAGTGTAATTTCTCAAAATCAGCCCCGTACGGTCGCGTAAGCGTTAGTGTACAAAACGTAGTCTACTTGAAAGGGCCATTTCTCGGGTTGTACTGAACCGATTTGAGTGAGGCATAGATCAAAATTTAGCTAAGATGATGTAGATTGTGTGATGTAATTTTCAGAGGGGTTTACTTAGCCGTTTTTGAGAACGAGCTATTCTAAAACAGTGTAATTTCTTAAAATCAGCCCGTTCGGTCGCGTAAGCGTTAGTGTACAAAAGGTAGTCTACTTGAAAGGGCCATTTCTCGGGTTGCACTCAACCGATTTGAGTGAGCCATAGATCAAAATTTAGCTAAGAAGATTTAGATTGTGTGATGTAATTTTCAGAGGGGTTTACTTAGCCGTTTTTGAGAACGAGCTATTCTAAAACAGTGTAATTTCTCAAAATCAGCCCGTACGGTCGCGTAAGCGTTAGTGTACAAAAGGTAGTCTACTTGAAAGGGCCATTTCTCGGGTTGTACTGAACCGATTTGAGTGAGCCAATAGATCAAAATTTAGCTAAGAAGATGTAGATTGTGTGATGTAATTTTCAGAGGGTTTACTTAGCCGTTTTTTGAGAACGAGCTATTCTAAAACAGTGTAATTTCTCAAAATCAGCCGTACGCTCGCGTAAGCGTTAGTGTACAAAAGGTAGTCTACTTGAAAGGGCCATTTCTCGGGTTGTACTGAACCGATTTGAGTGAGCCATAGATCAAAATTTAGCTAAGAAGATGTAGATTGTGTGATGTAATTTTCAGAGGGGTTTACTTAGCCGTTTTTGAGAACGAGCTATTCTAAAACAGTGTAATTTCTCAAAATCAGCCCGTACGGTCGCATAAGCGTTAGTGTACAAAAAGTAGTCTACTTGAAAGGGCCATTTCTCGGGTTGTACTGAACCGATTTGAGTGAGCCATAGATCAAAATTTAGCTAAGAAGATGTAGATTGTGTGATTTAAATTTTCAGAGGGGTTTACTTAGCCGTTTTTGAGACCGAGCTATTCTAAAACAATGTAATTTCTCAAAATCAGGCCGTACGGTCGCGTAAGCGTTCGTGTACAAAAGGTAGTCTAACTTGAAAGGGCCATTTCTCGGGGTTGTACTGAACCGATTTGAGTGAGCCATAGATCAAAATTTAGCTACAAAGATGTACATTGTGTGATTGTAATTTTCAGAGGGGGTTTACTTAGCCGTTTTTGAGAACGAGCTATTCTAAAACAGTGTAGTTTCTCAAAAATAGGCCCGTACGGTCGCGTAAGCGTTAGTGTACAAAAGGTAGTCTACTTGAAAGGGCCATTTCTCGGGTTGTACTGAACCGATTTGAGTGAGCCATAGATCAAAATTTAGCTAAGAAGATGTAGATTGTGTGATGTAATTTTCAGAGGGGTTTTACTTAGCCGTTTTTGAGAACGAGCTATTCTAAAACAGTGTAATTTCTCAAAAATCAGCCCGTACTGGTCCGCATAAGCGTTAGTGTACAAAAAGTAGTCTACTTGAAAGGGCCATTTCTCGGGTTGTACTGAACCGATTT
>OX453281.1:13760648-14100648 GCA_949710005.1 Ricordea florida
CCCGTACGGTCGCGTAAGCGTTAGTGTACAAAAGGTAGTCTACTTGAAAGGGCCATTTCTCGGGTTGTACTGAACCGATTTGAGTGAGCCATAGACCAAAAATTAGCTAAGAAGATGTAGATTGTGTGATGTAATTTTCAGAGGGGTTTACTTAGCCGTTTTTGAGAACGAGCTATTCTAAAACAGTGTAATTTCTCAAAATCAGCACGTACGGTCGCGTAAGCGTTAGTGTACAAAAGGTAGTCTACTTGAAAGGGCGATTTCTCGGGTTGTACTGAACCGGTTTGAGTGAGCCATAGATCAAAATTTAGCTAAGAAGAGTTAGATTGTGTGATGTAATTTTCAGAGGGGTTTACTTAACCGTTTTTGAGAACGATCTATTCTAAAACAGTGTAATTTCTCAAAATCAGCCCGTACGGTCGCATAAGCGTTAGTGTACAAAAAGTAGTCTACTTGAAAGGGCCATTTCTCGGGTTGCACTGAACCGATTTGAGTGAGCCATAGATCAAAATTTAGCTTAGAAGATGTAGATTGTGTGATTTAATTTTCAGAGGGGTTTACTTAGCCGTTTTTGAGACCGAGCTATTCTAAAACAGTGTAATTTCTCAAAATCAGCCCGTACGGTCGCGTAAGCGTTAGTGTACAAAAGGTAGTCTACTTGAAAGGGCCATTTCTCGGGTTGTACTGAACCGATTTGAGTGAGCCATAGATCATAATTTAGCTAAGAAGATGTAGATTGTGTGATGTAATTTTCAGAGGGGTTTACTTAGCCGTTTTTGAGAACGAGCTATTCTAAAACAGTGTAATTTCTCAAAATCAGCCCGTACGGTCGCGTAAGCGTTAGTGTACAAAAGGTAGTCTACTTGAAAGGGCCATTTCTCGGGTTGTACTGAACCGATTTGAGTGAGCCATAGATCAAAATTTAGCTAAGAAGATGTAGATTGTGTGATGTAATTTTCAGAGGGGTTTACTTAGCCGTTTTTGAGAACGAGCTATTCTAAAACAGTGTAATTTCTCAAAATCAGCCCGTACGGTCGCGTAAGCGTTAGTGTACAAAAGGTAGTCTACTTGAAAGGGCCATTTCTCGGGTTGTACTGAACCGATTTGAGTGAGCCATAGATCAAAATTTAGCTAAGAATCTGTAGATTGTGCGATGTAATTTTCAGAGGGGTTTACTTAGCCGTTTTTGAGAACGAGCTATTCTAAAACAGTGTAATTTCTCAAAATCAGCCCGTACGGTCGCGTAAGCGTTAGTGTACAAAAGGTAGTCTACTTGAAAGGGCCATTTCTCGGGTTGTACTGAACCGATTTGAGTGAGCCATAGATCAAAATTTAGCTACGAAGATGTTGATTGTGTGATATAATTTTCAGAGGGGTTTACTTATTCGTTTTTGAGATTGAGCTATTCTAAAACAGTTTAATTTCTCAAAATCAGCCCGTACGGTCGCGTAAGCGTTAGTGTACAAAAGGAAGTCTACTTGAAAGGGCCATTTCTCGGGTTGTACTGAACCGATTTGAGTGAGCCATAGATCAAAATTTAGCTAAGAAGATGTAGATTGTGTGATGTAATTTTCAGAGGGGTTTACGTAGCCGTTTTTGAGAACAAGCTATTCTAATACATTGTACTTTCTCAAAATCAGCCCGTACGGTCGCGTAAGCGTTAGTGTACAAAAGGTAGTCTACTTGAAAGGGCCATTTCTCGGGTTGTACTGAACCGATTTGAGTGAGCCATAGATCAAAATTTAGCTAAGAAGATGTAGATTGTGTGATGTAATTTTCAGAGGGGTTTACTTAGCCGTTTTTGAGAACGAGCTATTCTAAAACAGTGTAATTTCTCAAAATCAGCCCGTACGGTCGCGTAAGCGTTAGTGTACCAAAGGTAGTCTACTTCAAAGGGCCATTTCTTGGGTTGTTCTG
Source organism: Ricordea florida (assembly GCA_949710005.1). Lineage (NCBI taxonomy): Eukaryota > Metazoa > Cnidaria > Anthozoa > Corallimorpharia > Ricordeidae > Ricordea > Ricordea florida. The sequence continues at coordinate 13,762,566 of OX453281.1, forward strand.
AACCGATTTGAGTGAGCCATAGATCAAAATTTAGCTAAGAAGATGTAGATTGTGTGATGTAATTTTCAGAGGGGTTTACTTAGCCGTTTTTGAGAACGAGCTATTCTAATACAGTGTACTTTCTCAAAATCAGCCCGTACGGTCGCGTAAGCGTTAGTGTACAAAAGGTAGTCTACTTGAAAGGGCCATTTCTTGGGTTGTTCTGAACCGATTTGAGTGAGCCATAGATCAAAATTTAGCTAAGAAGATGTAGATTGTGTGATGTAATTTTCACAGGGGTTTACTTAGCCGTTTTTGAGAACGAGCTATTCTAATACAGTGTACTTTCTCAAAATCAGCCCGTACGGTCGCGTAAGCGTTAGTGTACAAAAGGTAGTCTACTTGAAAGGGCCATTTCTCGGGTTGTACTGAACCGATTTGAGTGAGGCATAGATCAGAATTTAGCTACGAAGATGTAGATTGTGTGATGTAATTTTCAGAGGGGTTTACTTAGCCGTTTTTGAGAACGAGCTATTCTAATACAGTGTACTTTCTCAAAATCAGCCCGTACTGTCGCGTAAGCGTTAGTGTACAAAAGGTAGTCTACTTGAAAGGGCCATTTCTCGGGTTGTACTGAACCGATTTGAGTGAGCCTTAGATCAAAATTTAGCTAAGAAGATGTAGATTGTGTGATGTAATTTTCAGAGGGGTTTACTTAGCCGTTTTTGAGAACGAGCTATTCTAAAACAGTGTAATTTCTCAAAATCAGCCCGTACGGTCGCGTAAGCGTTAGTGTACAAAAGGTAGTCTACTTGAAAGGGCCATTTCCCGGGTTGCACTGAACCGATTTGAGTGAGCCATAGATCAAAATTTAGCTAAGAAGATGTAGATTGTGTGATTTAATTTTTAGAGGGGTTTACTTAGCCGTTTTTGAGAACAAGCTATTCTAAAACAGTGTAATTTCTAAAAATAAGCCCGTACGGTCGCGTAAGCGTTACTGTACAAAAGGTAGTCTACTTGAAAGGGCCATTTCTCGGGTTGCACTCAACCGATTTGAGTGAGCCATAGATCACAATTTAGCTAAGAAGATTTAGATTGTGTGATTTAATTTTCAGAGGGGTTTACTTAGCCGTTTTTGAGAACGAGCTATTCTAAAACAGTGTAATTTCTTAAAATCAGCCCGTACGGTCGCGTAAGCGTTAGTGTACAAAAGGTAGTCTACTTGAAAGGGCCATTTCTCGAGTTGTACTGAACCGATTTGAGTGAGCCACAAATCAAAATTTAGCTACAAAGATGTAGATTGTGTGATGTAATTTTCAGAGGGGTTTACTTAGCCGTTTTTGAGAACGAGCTATTCTCAGACAGTTTAATTTCTCAAAATCAGCCCGTACGGTCGCGTAAGCGTTAGTGTACAAAAGGTAGTCTACTTGAAAGGGCCATTTCTCGGGTTGTACTGAACCGATTTGAGTGAGCCATAGATCATAATTTAGCTAAGAAGATGTAGATTGTGTGATGTAATTTTCAGAGGGGTTTACTTAGCCGTTTTTGAGAACGAGCTATTCTAAAACAGTGTAATTTCTCAAAATCAGCCCGTACGGTCGCGTAAGCGTTAGTGTACAAAAGGTAGTCTACTTGAAAGGGCCATTTCTCGGGTTGTACTGAACCGATTTGAGTGAGCCATAGATCAAAATTTAGCTAAGAAGATGTAGATTGTGTGATGTAATTTTCAGAGGGGTTTACTTAGCCGTTTTTGAGAACGAGCTATTCTAAAACAGTGTAATTTCTCAAAATCAGCCCGTACGGTCGCGTAAGCGTTAGTGTACAAAAGGTAGTCTACTTGAAAGGGCCATTTCTCGGGTTGTACTGAACCGATTTGAGTGAGGCATAGATCAGAATTTAGCTACGAAGATGTAGATTGTGTGATGTAATTTTCAGAGGGGTTTACTTAGCCGTTTTTGAGAACGAGCTATTCTAATACAGTGTACTTTCTCAAAATCAGCCCGTACTGTCGCGTAAGCGTTAGTGTACAAAAGGTACTCTACTTGAAAGGGCCATTTCTCGGGTTGTACTGAACCGATTTGAGTGAGCCTTAGATCAAAATTTAGCTAAGAAGATGAAGATTGTGTGATGTAATTTTCAGAGGGGTTTACTTAGCCGTTTTTGAGAACGAGCTATTCTAAAACAGTGCAATTTCTCAAAATCAGCCCGTACGGTCGCGTAAGCGTTAGTGTACAAAAGGTAGTCTACTTGAAAGGGCCATTTCTCGGGTTGTACTGAACCGATTTGAGTGAGCCATAGATCACAATTTAGCTAAGAAGATGTAGATTGTGTGATGTAATTTTCAGAGGGGTTTACTTAGCCGTTTTTTAGAACGAGCTATTCTAAAACAGTGTAATTTCTCAAAATCAGCCCGTACGGTCGCGTAAGCGTTAGTGTACAAAAGGTAGTCTACTTGAAAGGGCCATTTCTCGGGTTGTCCTGAACCGATTTGAGTGAGCCATAAATCGAAATTTAGCTAAGAAGATGTAGATTGTGTGATGTAATTTTCAGAGGGGTTTACTTAGCCGTTTTTGAGAACGAGCTATTCTAAAACAGTGTAATTTCTCAAAATCAGCCCGTACGGTCGCGTAAGCGTTAGTGTACAAAAGATAGTCTACTTGAAAGGGCCATTTCCCGGGTTGCAATCAACCGATTTGAGTGAGCCATAGATCAAAATTTAGCTAAGAAGATGTAGATTGTGTGATTTAATTTTCAGAGGGGTTTACTTAGCCGTTTTTGAGAACAAGCTATTCTAAAACAGTGTAATTTCTCAAAATCAGCCCGTACGGTCGCGTAAGCGTTTGTGTACAAAAGGTAGTCTACTTGAAAGGGACATTTCTCGGGTTGTACTGAACCGATTTGAGTGAGCCATAGATCAAAATTTAGCTAAGAAGATGTAGATTGTGTGATGTAATTTTCAGAGGGGTTTACTTAGCCGTTTTTGAGAACAAGCTATTCTAATACATTGTACATTCTCAAAATCAGCCCGTACGGTCGCGTAAGCGTTAGTGTACAAAAGGTAGTCTACTTGAAAGGGCCATTTCTCGGGTTGTACTGAACCGATTTGAGTGAGCCATAGATCAAAATTTAGCTAAGAAGATGTAGATTGTGTGATGTCATTTTCAGAGGGGTTTACTTAGCCGTTTTTGAGAACGAGCTATTCTAAAACAGTGTAATTTCTCAAAATCAGCCTCGTACGGTCGCGTAAGCGTTAGTGTACAAAAGGTAGTCTACTTGAAAGGGCCATTTCTTGGGTTGTTCTGAACCGATTTGAGTGAGCCATAGATCAAAATTTAGCTAAGAAGATGTAGATTGTGTGATGTAATTTTCAGAGGGGTTTACTTAGCCGTTTTTGAGAACGAGCTATTCTAATACAGTGTACTTTCTCAAAATCAGCCCGTACTGTCGCGTAAGCGTTAGTGTACAAAAGGTAGTCTACTTGAAAGGGCCATTTCTCGGGTTGTACTGAACCGATTTGAGTGAGCCTTAGATCAAAATTTAGCTAAGAAGATGTAGATTGTGTGATGTAATTTTCAGAGGGGTTTACTTAGCCGTTTTTGAGAACGAGCTATTCTAAAACAGTGTAATTTCTCAAAATCAGCCCGTACGGTCGCGTAAGCGTTAGTGTACAAAAGGTAGTCTACTTGAAAGGGCCATTTCCCGGGTTGCACTGAACCGATTTGAGTGAGCCATAGATCAAAATTTAGCTAAGAAGATGTAGATTGTGTGATTTAATTTTCAGAGGGGTTTACTTAGCCGTTTTTGAGAACAAGCTATTCTAAAACAGTGTAATTTCTAAAAATAAGCCCGTACGGTCGCGTAAGCGTTACTGTACAAAAGGTAGTCTACTTGAAAGGGCCATTTCTCGGGTTGCACTCAACCGATTTGAGTGAGCCATAGATCAAAATTTAGCTAAGAAGATTTAGATTGTGTGATTTAATTTTCAGAGGGGTTTACTTAGCCGTTTTTGAGAACGAGCTATTCTAAAACAGTGTAATTTCTTAAAATCAGCCCGTACGGTCGCGTAAGCGTTAGTGTACAAAAGGTAGTCTACTTGAAAGGGCCATTTCTCGAGTTGTACTGAACCGATTTGAGTGAGCCACAAATCAAAATTTAGCTACAAAGATGTAGATTGTGTGATGTAATTTTCAGAGGAGTTTACTCAGCCGTTTTTGAGAACGAGCTATTCTCAGACAGTTTAATTTCTCAAAATCAGCCCGTACGGTCGCGTAAGCGTTAGTGTACAAAAGGTAGTCTACTTGAAAGGGCCATTTCTCGGGTTGTACTGAACCGATTTGAGTGAGCCATAGATCATAATTTAGCTAAGAAGATGTAGATTGTGTGATGTAATTTTCAGAGGGGTTTACTTAGCCGTTTTTGAGAACGAGCTATTCTAAAACAGTGTAATTTCTCAAAATCAGCCCGTACGGTCGCGTAAGCGTTAGTGTACAAAAGGTAGTCTACTTGAAAGGGCCATTTCTCGGGTTGTACTGAACCGATTTGAGTGAGCCATAAATCAAAATTTAGCTAAGAAGATGTAGATTGTGTGATGTAATTTTCAGAGGGGTTTACTTAGCCGTTTTTGAGATTGAGCTATTTTAAAACAGTGTAATTTCTCAAGATCAGCCCGTACGGTCGCGTAAGCGTTAGTGTACAAAAGGTAGTCTACTTGAAAGGGCCATTTCTCGGGTTGTACTGAACCGATTTGAGTGAGCCATAGATCAAAATTTAGCTAAGAAGATGTAGATTGTGTGATGTAATTTTCAGAGGGGTTTACTTAGCCGTTTTTGAGAACGAGCTATTCTAAAACAGTGTAATTTCTCAAAATCAGCCCGTACGGTCGCGTAAGCGTTAGTGTACAAAAAAAAGTATACTTGAAAGGGCCATTTCTCGAGTTGTACTGAACCGATTTGAGTGAGCCATAGATCAAAATTTAGCTAAGAAGATGTAGATTGTGTGATGTAATTTTCAGAGGGGTTTAATTGAGCGTTTTTGAGAACGAGCTATTCTAAAACAGTGTAATTTCTCAAAATCAGCCCGTACGGTCGCGTAAGCGTTAGTGTACAAAAGGTAGTCTACTTGAAAGGGCCATTTTTCGAGTTGTACTGAACGGATTTGAGTGAGCCACAAATCAAAATTTAGCTACAAAGATGTAGATTGTGTGATGTAATTTTCAGAGGGGTTTACTTAGCCGTTTTTGAGAACGAGCTATTCTAAAACAGTGTACTTTCTCAAAATCAGCCCGTACTGTCGCGTAAGCGTTAGTGTACAAAAGGTAGTCTACTTGAAAGGGCCATTTCTCGGGTTGTACTGAACCGATTTGATTGAGCGATAAATCAAAATTTAGCTAAGAAGATGTAGATTGTGTGATGTAATTTTCAGAGGGGTTTACTTAGCCGTTTTTGAGAACGAGCTATTCTAAAACAGTGTACTTTCTCAAAATCAGCCCGTACTGTCGCGTAAGCGTTAGTGTACAAAAGGTAGTCTACTTGAAAGGGCCATTTCTCGGGTTGTACTGAACCGATTTGATTGAGCCATAAATCAAAATTTAGCTAAGAAGATGTAGATTGTGTGATGTAATTTTCAGAGGGGTTTACCTAGCCGTTTTTGAGAACGAGCTATTCTAAAACAGTGTAATTTCTCAAAATCAGCCCGTACGGTCGCGTAAGCGTTAGTGTACAAAAGGTAGTCTACTTCAAAGGGCCATTTCTCGGGTTGTACTGAACCGATTTGAGTGAGCCATAGATCAAAATTTAGCTAAGAAGATGTAGATTGTGTGATGTAATTTTCAGAGGGGTTTACTTAGCCGTTTTTGAGAACGAGCTATTCTAAAACAGTGTAATTTCTCAAAATCAGCCCGTACGGTCGCGTAAGCGTTAGTGTACAAAAGGTAGTCTACTTCAAAGGGCCATTTCTCGGGTTGTACTGAACCGATTTGAGTGAGCCATAGATCAAAATTTAGCTAAGAAGATGTAGATTGTGTGATGTAATTTTCAGAGGGGTTTACTTAGCCGTTTTTGAGAACGAGCTATTCTAAAACAGTGTAATTTCTCAAAATCAGCCCGTACGGTCGCGTAAGCGTTAGTGTACAAAAGGTAGTCTACTTGAAAGGGCCATTTCTCGGGTTGTACTGAACCGATTTGAGTGAGCCATAGATCAAAATTTAGCTAAGAAGATGTAGATTGTGTGATGTAATTTTCAGAGGGGTTTACTTAGCCGTTTTTGAGAACGAGCTATTCTAAAACAGTGTAATTTCTCAAAATCAGCCCGTACGGTCGCGTAAGCGTTAGTGTACAAAAGGTAGTCTACTTCAAAGGGCCATTTCTCGGGTTGTACTGAACCGATTTGAGTGAGCCATAGATCAAAATTTAGCTAAGAAGATGTAGATTGTGTGATGTAATTTTCAGAGGGGTTTACTTAGCCGTTTTTGAGATTAAGCTATTCTAAAACAGTGTAATTTCTCAAAATCAGCCCGTACGGTCGCGTAAGCGTTAGTGTACAAAAGAAAGTCTACTTAAAAGGGCCATTTCTCGGGTTGTACTGAACCGATTTGAGTGAGCCATAGATCAAAATTTAGCTAAGAAGATGTAGATTGTGTGATGTAATTTTCAGAGGGGTTTACTTAGCCGTTTTTGAGAACAAGCTATTCTAAAACAGTGTAATTTCTCAAAATCAGCCCGCACGGTCGCGTAAGCGTTAGTGTACAAAAGGTAGTCTACTTGAAAGGGCCATTTCTCGGGTTGTACTGAACCGACTTGAGTAAGCCATAGATCAAAATTTAGCTAAGAAGATGTAGATTGTGTGATGTAATTCTCAGAGGGGTTTACTTAGCCGTTTTTGAGATTAAGCTATTCTAAAACAGTGTAATTTCTCAAAATCAGCCCGTACGGTCGCGTAAGCGTTAGTGTACAAAAGAAAGTCTACTTGAAAGGGCCATTTCTCGGGTTGTACTGAACCGATTTGAGTGAGCCATAGATCAAAATTTAGCTAAGAAGATGTAGATTGTGTGATGTAATTTTCAGAGGGGTTTACTTAGCCGTTTTTGAGAACGAGCTATTCTAAAACAGTGTAATTTCTCAAAATCAGCCCGTACGGTCGCGTAAGCGTTAGTGTACAAAAGGTAGTCTACTTCAAAGGGCCATTTCTCGGGTTGTACTGAACCGATTTGAGTGAGCCATAGATCAAAATTTAGCTAAGAAGATGTAGATTGTGTGATGTAATTTTCAGAGGGGTTTACTTAGCCGTTTTTGAGAACGAGCTATTCTAAAACAGTGTAATTTCTCAAAATCAGCCCGTACGGTCGCGTAAGCGTTAGTGTACAAAAGGTAGTCTACTTGAAAGGGCCATTTCTCGGGTTGTACTGAACCGATTTGAGTGAGCCATAGATCAAAATTTAGCTAAGAAGATGTAGATTGTGTGATGTAATTTTCAGAGGGGTTTACTTAGCCGTTTTTGAGAACGAGCTATTCTAAAACAGTGTAATTTCTCAAAATCAGCCCGTACGGTCGCGTAAGCGTTAGTGTACAAAAGGTAGTCTACTTCAAAGGGCCATTTCTCGGGTTGTACTGAACCGATTTGAGTGAGCCATAGATCAAAATTTAGCTAAGAAGATGTAGATTGTGTGATGTAATTTTCAGAGGGGTTTACTTAGCCGTTTTTGAGATTAAGCTATTCTAAAACAGTGTAATTTCTCAAAATCAGCCCGTACGGTCGCGTAAGCGTTAGTGTACAAAAGAAAGTCTACTTAAAAGGGCCATTTCTCGGGTTGTACTGAACCGATTTGAGTGAGCCATAGATCAAAATTTAGCTAAGAAGATGTAGATTGTGTGATGTAATTTTCAGAGGGGTTTACTTAGCCGTTTTTGAGAACAAGCTATTCTAAAACAGTGTAATTTCTCAAAATCAGCCCGCACGGTCGCGTAAGCGTTAGTGTACAAAAGGTAGTCTACTTGAAAGGGCCATTTCTCGGGTTGTACTGAACCGACTTGAGTAAGCCATAGATCAAAATTTAGCTAAGAAGATGTAGATTGTGTGATGTAATTCTCAGAGGGGTTTACTTAGCCGTTTTTGAGATTAAGCTATTCTAAAACAGTGTAATTTCTCAAAATCAGCCCGTACGGTCGCGTAAGCGTTAGTGTACAAAAGAAAGTCTACTTGAAAGGGCCATTTCTCGGGTTGTACTGAACCGATTTGAGTGAGCCATAGATCAAAATTTAGCTAAGAAGATGTAGATTGTGTGATGTAATTTTCAGAGGGGTTTACTTAGCCGTTTTTGAGAACAAGCTATTCTAAAACAGTGTAATTTCTCAAAATCAGCCCGTACGGTCGCGTAAGCGTTAGTGTACAAAACAAAGTCTACTTGAAAGGGCCATTTCTCGGGTTGTACTGAACCGATTTGAGTGAGCCATAGATCAAAATTTAGCTAAGAAGATGTAGATTGTGTGATGTAATTTTCAGAGGGGTTTAATTGAGCGTTTTTGAGAACGAGCTATTCTAAAACAGTGTAATTTCTCAAAATCAGCCCGTACGGTCGCGTAAGCGTTAGTGTACAAGAGGTAGTCTACTTGAAAGGGCCATTTCTCGAGTTGTACTGAACCGATTTGAGTGAGCCACAAATCAAAATTTAGCTACAAAGATGTAGATTGTGTGATGTAATTTTCAGAGGGGTTTACTTAGCCGTTTTTGAGAACGAGCTATTCTAAAACAGTGTACTTTCTCAAAATCAGCCCGTACTGTCGCGTAAGCGTTAGTGTACAAAAGGTAGTCTACTTGAAAGGGCCATTTCTCGGGTTGTACTGAACCGATTTGATTGAGCCATAAATCAAAATTTAGCTAAGAAGATGTAGATTGTGTGATGTAATTTTCAGAGGGGTTTACTTAGCCGTTTTTGAGAACGAGCTATTCTAAAACAGTGCAATTTCTCAAAATCAGTCCGTACGGTCGCGTAAGCGTTAGTGTACAAAAGGTAGTCTACTTAAAAGGGCCATTTCTCGGGTTGTACTGAAACGATTTGAGTGAGCCATAGATCAAAATTTAGCTAAGAAGATGTAGATTGTGTGATGTAATTTTCAGAGGGGTTTACCTAGCCGTTTTTGAGAACAAGCTATTCTAAAACAGTGTAATTTCTCAAAATCAGCCCGTACGGTCGCGTAAGCGTTAGTGTACAAAAGGTAGTCTACTTGAAAGGGCCATTTCTTGGGTTGTACTGAACCGATTTGAGTGAGCGATAGATCAAAATTTAGCTAAGAAGATGTAGATTGTGTGATGTAATTTTCAGAGGGGTTTACTTAGCCGTTTTTGAGAACAAGCTATTCTAAAACAGTGTAATTTTTCAAAATCAGCCCGTACGGTCGCGTAAGCGTTAGTGTACAAAAGGTAGTCTACTTGAAAGGGCCATTTCTCGGGTTGTACTGAACCGACTTAAGTAAGCCATAGATCAAAATTTAGCTAAGAAGATGTAGATTGTGTAATGTAATTTTCAGAGGGGTTTACTTAGCCGTTTTTGAGAACGAGCTATTCTTAAACAGTGTAATTTCTCAAAATCAGCCTGTACGGTCGCGTAAGCGTTAGTGTACAAAAGGTAGTCTACTTGAAAGGGCCATTTCTCGGGTTGTACTGAACCGATTTGAGTGAGCCTTACATCAAAATTTAGCTAAGAAGATGTAGATTGTGTGATGTAATTTTCAGAGGGGTTTACTTAGCCGTTTTTGAGAACGAGCTATTCTAAGACAGTGTAATTTCTTAAAATCAGCCCGTTCGGTCGCGTAAGCGTTAGTGTACCAAAAATAAGTCTACTTGAAAGGGCCATTTCTCGGGTTGTACTGAACCGATTTGAGTGAGACATAGGTCATAATTTAGCTAAGAATATGTAGATTGTGTGATGTAATTTTCAGAGGGGTTTACTTAGCCGTTTTTGAGAACGAGCTATTCTAAAACAGTGTAATTTCTCAAAATCAGCCCGTACGGTCGCGTAAGCGTTAGTGTACAAAAGGTAGTCTACTTGAAAGGGCCATTTCTCGGGTTGTACTGAACCGATTTGAGTGAGCCATAGATTAAAATTTAGCTACGAAGATGTAGATTGTGTGATATAATTTTTAGAGGGGTTTACTTAGCCGTTTTTGAGATGGAGCTATTTTAAAACAGTGTAATTTCTCAAAATCAGCCCGTACGGTCGCGTAAGCGTTAGTGTACAAAAGGTAGTCTACTTGAAAGGGCCATTTCTCGGGTTGTACTGAACCGATTTGAGTGAGCCATAGATCAAAATTTAGCTACGAAGATGTAGATTGTGTGATGTAATTTTCAGAGGGGCTTACTTAGCCGTTTTTGAGAACAAGCTATTCTAAAACAGTGTAATTTCTCAAAATCAGCCCGTACGGTCGCGTAAGCGTTAGTGTACAAAAGGTAGTCTACTTGAAAGGGCCATTTCTTGGGTTGTACTGAACCGATTTGATTAAGGCATAGATCAAAATTTAGCTAAGAAGATGTAGATTGTGTGATGTAATTTTCAGAGGGGTTTACTTAGCCGTTTTTGAGAACGAGCTATTTTAAAACAGTGTAATTTCTTAAAATCAGCCCTTACGGTCGCGTAAGCGTTAGTGTACAAAAGGTAGTCTACTTGAAAGGGCCATTTCTCGGGTTGTACTGAACCGATTTGAGTGGGCCATAGATCAAAATTTAGCTACGAAGATGTAGATTGTGTGATGTAATTTTCAGAGGGGTTTACTTAGCCGTTTTTGAGAACGAGCTATTCTAAAACAGTGTAATTTCTCAAAATCAGCCCGTACGGTCGGATAAGCGTTAGTGTACAAAAGGAAATCTACTTGAAAGAGCCATTTCTCGGGTTGTACTGAACCGATTTGAGTGAGCCATAGATCAAAATTTAGCTAAGAAGATGTAGATTGTGTGATGTAATTTTCAGAGGGGTTTACTTAGCCGTTTTTGAGAACGAGCTATTCTAAAAAAGTGTAATTTCTCAAAATCAGCCCGTACGGTCGCGTAAGCGTTAGTGTACAAAAGGTAGTCTACTTGAAAGGGCCATTTCTCGGGTTGTACTGAACCGATTTGAGTGAGCCATAGATCAAAATTTAGCTAAGAAGATGTAGATTGTGTGATGTAATTTTCAGAGGGGTTTACTTAGCCGTTTTTGAGAACGAGATTTTCTAATACATTGTACTTTCTCAAAATCAGCCCGTACGGTCGCGTAAGCGTTAGTGTACAAAAGGTAGTCTACTTGAAAGGGCCATTTCTCGAGTTGTACTGAACCGATTTGAGTGAGCCACAAATCAAAATTTAGCTACAAAGATGTAGATTGTGTGATGTAATTTTCAGAGGGGTTTACTTAGCCGTTTTTGAGAACGAGCTATTCTAAAACAGTGTAATTTCTCAAAATCAGCCCGTACGGTCGCGTAAGCGTTAGTGTACAAAAGGTAGTCTACTTGAAAGGGCCATTTCTCGGGTTGTACTGAACCGATTTGAGTGAGCCATAGATCAAAATTTAGCTAAGAAGATGTAGATTGTGTGATGTAATTCTCAGAGGGGTTTACTTAGCCGTTTTTGAGATTAAGCTATTCTAAAACAGTGTAATTTCTCAAAATCAGCCCGTACGGTCGCGTAAGCGTTAGTGTACAAAAGGTAGTCTACTTGAAAGGGCCATTTCTCGGGTTGTACTGAACTGATTTGAGTGAGCCTTAGATCAAAATTTAGCTAAGAAGATGTAGATTGTGTGATGTAATTTTCAGAGGGGTTTACTTAGCCGTTTTTGAGAACGAGCTATTCTAAAACAGTGTAATTTCTCAAAATCAGCCCGTACGGTCGCGTAAGCGTTAGTGTACAAAAGGTAGTCTACTTGAAAGGGCCATTTCTCGGGTTGTACTGAACCGATTTGAGTGAGCCATAGATCAAAATTTAGCTAAGAAGATGTAGATTGTGTGATGTAATTTTCAGAGGGGTTTAATTGAGCGTTTTTGAGAACGAGCTATTCTAAAACAGTGTAATTTCTCAAAATCAGCCCGTACGGTCGCGTAAGCGTTAGTGTACAAGAGGTAGTCTACTTGAAAGGGCCATTTCTCGAGTTGTACTGAACCGATTTGAGTGAGCCACAAACCAAATTTAGCTACAAAGATGTAGATTGTGTGATGTAATTTTCAGAGGGGTTTACTTAGCCGTTTTTGAGAACGAGCTATTCTAAGACAGTGTAATTTCTTAAAATCAGCCCGTTCGGTCGCGTAAGCGTTAGTGTACAAAAAATAAGTCTACTTGAAAGGGCCATTTCTCGGGTTGTACTGAACCGATTTGAGTGAGACATAGGTCATAATTTAGCTAAGAATATGTAGATTGTGTGATGTAATTTTCAGAGGGGTTTACTTAGCCGTTTTTGAGAACGAGCTATTCTAAAACAGTGTAATTTCTCAAAATCAGCCCGTACGGTCGCGTAAGCGTTAGTGTACAAAAGGTAGTCTACTTGAAAGGGCCATTTCTCGGGTTGTACTGAACCGATTTGAGTGAGCCATAGATCAAAATTTAGCTACGAAGATGTAGATTGTGTGATATAATTTTAAGAGGGGTTTACTTAGCCGTTTTTGAGATGGAGCTATTTTAAAACAGTGTAATTTCTCAAAATCAGCCCGTACGGTCGCGTAAGCGTTAGTGTACAAAAGGTAGTCTACTTGAAAGGGCCATTTCTCGGGTTGTACTGAACCGATTTGAGTGAGCCATAGATCAAAATTTAGCTACGAAGATGTAGATTGTGTGATGTAATTTTCAGAGGGGCTTACTTAGCCGTTTTTGAGAACAAGCTATTCTAAAACAGTACAATTTCTCAAAATCAGCCCGTACGGTCGCGTAAGCGTTAGTGTACAAAAGGTAGTCTACTTGAAAGGGCCATTTCTTGGGTTGTACTGAACCGATTTGATTGAGGCATAGATCAAAATTTAGCTAAGAAGATGTAGATTGTGTGATGTAATTTTCAGAGGGGTTTACTTAGCCGTTTTTGAGAACGAGCTATTTTAAAACAGTGTAATTTCTTAAAATCAGCCCTTACGGTGGCGTAAGCGTTAGTGTACAAAAGGTAGTCTACTTGAAAGGGCCATTTCTCGGGTTGTACTGAACCGATTTGAGTGAGCCATAGATCAAAATTTAGCTAAGAAGATGTAGATTGTGTGATGTAATTTTCAGAGGGGTTTACTTAGCCGTTTTTGAGAACGAGCTATTCTAAAACAGTGCAATTTCTCAAAATCAGCCCGTACGGTCGCGTAAGCGTTAGTGTACAAAAGGTAGTCTACTTGAAAGGGCCATTTCTCGGGTTGTACTGAACCGATTTGAGTGAGCCATAGATCAAAATTTAGCTACGAAGATGTAGATTGTGTGATGTAATTTTCAGAGGGGTTTACTTAGCCGTTTTTGAGAACGAGATTTTCTAATACATTGTACTTTCTCAAAATCAGCCCATGGCGAAGAATTCGAGACATAAGTGGGCGGTCCTATTTTCAAGGGTTCATAATCCGTCAATCAATGGTTTTCCAGCTTTGACTTCCCATTGGCTCACCGTTGCCTTGGAAGGATGAAATTTTTATTATCGTTGGTCATTAATGGCTGCTGCGGCGAGTGGAAGGTTCAGGCACTCACACAGCAAGAACTTTTACAGAGATCTCGACAATTTTTCAACGGCTGCCGTACATAAAACAAGAATTAGAAGAAAAAATCTGTTTATTCGTGCTTATTTTGACGTCGAAAGACTAATTTCAACAAGGAAATCGGAGGACGAAGTAAGTTACATTGATGCGGGATTCACTTGCCTAACATGTGTCGAGGTTACCTTCTAACGAACCGATTATCCCGTGATCTTGAAAGGAACTAGAATATTTGGTGCATTGGCGTGGATTCTCTCCTTACGAATCTTCTTGGGAACCACAGAGGAATATAACAAAGGAATGCATTAAGTGAGTGCATCAAAGTATTCACATCGGTGTAGTAGTGTTGCAGTTATTTTAACAAGCCCCAACCAAGAGATGCGACTATTTTAAATGAAGTTTCCCGACTAAGAGTTAATGTCGAAAGTTACTTAAAGAATAAACAGCGTGGTGCAGTAACAATAGACTTTAGAAAAAGGGGAGGCTACTTAGCCTGCTTGAGCAAGATGGCGTCAAGGAAAACACAAACAAACGAGGAACGTTCTTTTCATGGTTCGCCGTTATTACCTGTTTATTCCTCTTACAAAGAAAGCAAAAAAATGGTAAATTTTCCTTGTGAAAACCGCAGTGGATACCAATCGCCATAATTTGGAGGTGATGTGTGAATATGGGGATTCTGGCACATTTTTATTATTATTATAATTTCATTATAATTTCATTCTAATTTTATTATAATTATAATAATAAGATACCAGAACATTTAATAAAGCCTTCATTAAGCCTGTACCAAACCTTCACCAAACATTCTAGGCGCAGAGCGAACCAAGCCCATACCAAGACTGTACCAAGCCTTAACTAAGTCCATACCAAGCCCATACCAAGCCTTCACCAAACCTTATTAAAGCCTGTACCAACCCCATACCAAGCCTGTACCAAGCCTTCGTCAAACCTTATTAAAGCCTGCACCAAGCCTTAATCAAACATTCCGGGTGCGGAGCACGCCAAACCTATACCAAACCATAGCTAATCTGATGCAAAACCGATTTGAAGATGATGCGGGGACCCAGCACATTTTATAATGTTTTTAAAAAAAAATAATTTAAAAGAAAGAAAAATGATTATAGAATAAAGATGGAAAAATTAGAAACTTTGAGTAAAACAAATTTGAAAAGAATTGCGAGTTATTTAAAAATTAAAGGAAGATCAAAACTATATTTAAGAGAAGATTTTATTAATGAGTTTAAAAAATTTGAAGAAGAAAAAATTATAAATTTAATTGAAAAAGTCTCCACTACTTGCCCCTATATTTGCATACATGAAAAACATAAATATTTTTGCAAAGAATGCAGGGGATCTCAAATATGCGTTCATGATAAAGTTAAATATTTTTGTAAAAGTTGTAAAGGCGCACAAATATGTATACATGGAAGAGTTAAGTATCGGTGTAAAGAATGTGGCGGATCACAAATATGCATACATAATAAACAAAAACAACAATGTAAAGAATGTGGGGGATCGCAAATATGTGAACACGGTAAACAAAAAGCTTCTTGTAAGGAATGTAGAATAAAATTAAAAAATGATTTATGATTTAAAGATAAAAATTAATTTATAAAAAGATGGAAAGACAAAAATATAAGAGGAAAATAAAAAAAAATTTAGATTTTGCTTTTACTATTAAATATTTTAACAATGAAAAAATTAATAATATGGATTTTTTAAGATTAATAAAAAAAGATTGTTTATACACAATATCAAAAGCACTTTCTATTAAATATGAGAATATGGGTAAAAGAGAAATAGTGGAGTTTCAAATTAATTACACTCATGTTAATAGTAATTTTAGTGGTCATAAGTATTATTATTGTTTTGCTTTTTTACCAAACTCTGATATGAGTGTTATATTCCCCAAAGATGAAAAAAGCAATGATTTTTTAATGGATAGGGAAGAATCAAAAGAATTTAGAGAAGCTTTAGCAAATAAAAAAGTTATTATTGATTGTTTTTCGGCGTTTGTATATACAAACACAGATAAAGTACTACATAAAAATAAATTCTACAAAGATTTGAATAATGATTTAATAGTTAAAGCATGGCACCCGAGCAGATATATAAATTGGTGTGTTGATATAGATGATTTAAAGTTATTGAAAGAGTTGTGGGGTGAAGATTAATAATATTATTTAATTATGTTATATAACCCAAATAATGGTTACATAACAAAAATTTTACCTAAATCTTAAACTAAAAGTTATGGGAGAACCCATCAGATCAAGTTTTTTCCATTCAGTGTCTAAGATAGTTAAATCAAAGTGGTTTATAACGCTATCATATTTTCGAACCGGAATTGTTGGATAATCCTTTGAGGGTATGTTTGCAAGTAGGTTTGATGGTGAGAGTTTCACAAGTTCGTCATATTTGGTTTTATTCATATATGAAGACTTATTATCCACTATACTACACATAAGTCGCAGCGGCTCCTTAATCTGTATATTTATAGGGTATAATTTACCAGGATTTATAACTTCAGGCACCCCTAAACCAATCGTCAACCCTCTCGTAAGTTTTATTTTGAAGTTCTTATTGGAATAAAGATAGTCAACAGTGTCTGTCTCAATGATTGTTATCTTTGACCTATCAGTATCATTAAGAAAGATCGATTGAATATCACGCAACGAATATGTACCGGGTTGTATTATTATTAGTGGTTGATTCTCTACATTAAACAATATCTGTTGTTCCTTGAAATTAATCAATCTTTTGGTTTGTATATTACAATCAAGGAGTTGTATCTCCCGAAGATTTTTCAGTGGTGGATCTAAATAAATCCTAGTTTCAGACTCATACATGGTAATGCTTAACATTTTTTGTTTTCAGCGAAGCTGGTCTTTAGATCTGATTACATCATATTCATCTTTAAATTTCCATTGACGTAATCACATTCCTGAGCGACGTTAGAAACCGACCTTTTTGAAGTAAACATAAAATCTACTTTTCGATTTCAAATCTACTTTACATTTTGCTTGTTGCTATGTCGTAAAAGTATGCAATCTATTGTTCTACACGTGAACGCTAATCCAAAAACAATGATAATCACGTGAAATGGACATGAACTACCGAAATAGATACCACGCTAACCCTCCACTGATAATTATAAATGTTAATATACGCACTTCGTGCTCGCCTTGTGCATTGGTTTCATGTTGCGTAGTCACGTCCTGACCTTCGGTCAGCTTTTCATTTTGCGTTGGAGAGATTTTTGGTTTCGGATTTGTCTCAACTATTGAATGAGGTAACTTTAACTTTGAAGATCCCATGTTATGACTTATTCCAACCGGTTTTGATTCAGTGTTTAGGGAATTATTTACTCCAAATTTCATATCATTAGTCGCTTTCATAAGTTTGTTATTATATCCAACCACGCTTTCTGTATTTATGATCATATTACTCGGCATCAACCACAAACCTGGAGCAATAGCTAAATCAAGCCGTAATTTCGCTTCTTGTACAGCTAATTGATATCTTTGGATAGAACTAGAAATGTCATTCTCAATAACACTACTTTCAAATAAAGCTAAGAATTCTTGTTGTGTCTCGATTGCTCCACCACCATTACCATAAATCGAGTTTCTAGTATTAACTTGCGCTCCTAATATACAATAAACAAAAGCTTCAACGGATCTATTTAATCTACCGAGTCCAGCTTTGGTAAGCCCACGGCCTTCTATAGGGATAAACCATGAATATTTGTAATCGGTAAATTCGTCATTTCGTATAAACGATATTAGATTACCATCTTCTTTCTTACCCCCATCATCAGAAAATTTATTATCACCGCCAGTCAACTGATTCGCTTCATGATCATATTTCCTTATAATATATAAATTTTGATTTCCTTCTACCGGATAATCAATGAAAATATCACCTAATCCAGAATTTCTACCGCCTTTCCATCTAAAGTCTGATCTATTACTTATTCCAAATTCTGCACACAAACGTTGATATGCTACTTTACTATAAGGATTATTGTTTATTACAAAGGTTTGTTCATCAGGTAAGGGAAGGCTTAATTCATATAATATTCGTCTTATTGTGAAATATATATGAAACTTAATGAAGCTATTCACTACTTTGGGGTAATTTAGACTTTCAAAAGGACTAATCCCACAACCAGATGTTGCACACCAAACCGCAAAGTTAAGTTGTTGAGGCCAATAGTTCATATCAGGTCCGTTCAACCATTTTCTACTTTGTTTTCCAAATTTGAAAGTCACAACTTGATTGGTAAAAACATCACGCATCTTTGCTGTGAATTTCTTTGTATTTGAAACATATATATCTAGTGAGGTTAGCATTTTTGTTATGTCACTTGTAAAGTCATCAAAGTTAATAGCTGGTATTGGATAAGATTGATTAGTAAGACTTAAACTTTTTGGAAATGATTTCACAACAACATTCAAACCTAAATCTATCAATAAAATACTTTTCAAACGAGGCGATAAATCATCAGTCCATGTTTTCCCAGTAGGATCATCATTAGACATGATTGTTGTTCCATTAACTTTCCACTTAATATATCCTCCAAATGAATCATTCACAAATGTAAATTTATCAAGGTTGGCGTTTGGGTATCTATTTTTGAAGTCGTTTAATAACATCTTATTCTTTGTGTTTCAGATAATCTGGTCTTTAGATCTAGAATAAGATGTAAAGTCAATTAAATTCTTTTCTAATCCCCGCAAAACAATTACAACCCACATCAGTTCTCTCATATGAAATTTTCAATGAGCGGGAGCGGTTAGTTCTTTTAATAGCTCTGCACGAACTTCTCTTCTTATCTGCGACATGTTTAAGTTTTTTTCTGTATCTCTCCTAAATTTTTGTCTGATTTCTACTTTTAGTTTTTGAAACTTTTCCAACTCTGCTAAAATTATAGAAAATTCTTGATCAGATATAACATTATCTTTCAAAGCCTTTGAAACCAAGTCGTTAATGGTGTTTAATTTTGATTTCGCTATGGAAACAGTCTGTTCATGTTTACTAACTTTATTTGAAAGTCTTTTTGATGCTGCACCAAATCCAACAGATACTCCACCACAAATTCCACCTACAACACCCAACGGAACGCCAATAATAGCTCCAAAACCGGTAAGAGAAGTTCCCAACCCGCTTGCAGATAGAATAACTGAAAGCACCCCACTACAAACACTGATTTTTGTAAATATTCCTCTTGCTCTATTATATTTTTTCCTTACATCTTCATAATGTTTAATTTCTCTCTCAAGATTTTGTAATACTTCGCTTGATTTTTGTAGTCTGAAATTAATAGGATCTGGATTATTAGGCAATCCAGGGTAAATTCTGTTGTATTCATCCATATTGTATTTTACTGAACGGTATGATATCTTTAAATTTGTTACTTTCTCTTTTTTATACTTTCCACAAAATATAGAACTACAGCCATTATCAAAAGCCAAGCATTTTCACCTAAAAATCCAATAACCTGCCCAGCTGTTTTGAATAGAAAGCTCACGATAGCACCAACCATTCCTGGTAATATTTCACCTAGTTTCTTACCAAGAGCTTTCAACCCATTACCAACACCTTTCCCTAATTTGGATAGGCCTTTAGAAAGATTAGAAACTATAACACCAATTATGGCACCTACTGCACTTAGAACAGCAAAAACTGTAAAACCATACTTTTTAAAGATATACTTTAATCGCTCTCGCAATGGTAAATTTTTAATTATTTCGTCTTTTCTGGCTTGAATTTCTGATATTTGTTCATCGTTTGAAATTATTTCATTTCTAATTTTCTCTCTTAATTTATCAACCTCAGATTTTAATCTTTCATTGCTTCGCTTTAGATTTTCTGCATTTAATTTATCCTTCTTATATTTATCTATTACTTCTTTGTATAATTTTATTTCTTTCAAAAGATTCTCTTTTTGTATTTTTAACTCTATATTCTGTTTAACCGTTTGATCAAAAAGTCTTTTACCTTCTGAAGCATCTCTTTCCATATTTTCTTTTTCTGCTTTTTGGCTTTCAATTACTAAACCAAGCCTTCTTACTTTTTCTTCATATTGAGCAATTTCTTGTTGATGTACTTTTGAGGTGGAGTCTAAGCCTAGCAATGCACTATCTAAATCTGAAATTTTTTCATTAGCTTCTTCCAATGCATTATTTAATTCTCTATTTTCTTCATTAGATCTTCTCAATTCTTCCTGAGAATTATTATATTTTCCCAGCATTGTTTCATAATCAGCACCTAGAGCTTTTCTCATTGTTTTTGGTAAATCTTCAAGCTTAAGAACCCCATCTTTATCAATTATTATATGTTTTACTGCTCTTGGATTATTGCTAAATTTTCCTGATATACTTCCATCTTCCTCAAATTCAACATTAAATGTTGCTTCGTCTGGATTGAAGTCTGGTAAATAACGTTTGAGCTCTTGTCCAGCCTCTCTCCTTCTGTCATATTCCCCATCTCTTTCTCTTAAAACATCACCTAGATTTCTTCTTCTTTCAGAAGTTATATCCCATTCACCCCGACCCACAGATTGATTATATTCATCATAATCTCTATCAACAGATGTGGATGTGGTCGCAACATCATCATCATCATCTTCTCCTTTTGTCACATCTAATAATGGTATATCTTCTTCCATGATTTTTTACTCATCAGTAAGAAATCTTTAAACGAGCAAAGCAAACTAACTATAAAAATTTACTAACTGCGTAACCAATAGCTAACATACCTCCGCCCACATATAACATTTCCCCCGTCTTTTGATTATCGCTCGGTTTGTAATAATCAGAGAATTTTGGCTCATGCATTTGGTTATATAATGCAAATTGTTCATTTGTTTTTGAAATATTTTTTGATGCTTGATATTTTTCATCTTTTTTCTTCATTTTCCAATCCATTAGTTTTTGTCTTTTTTCCTGATATTCTGCATAATCTCTTTGATATTTTTCCATTGCTTTATCGTGTCTTATTTTTTCTGTATCAGTTTTATTTCCTGATAAATATTTTGCGAGATATGACCCACCAACAAATGCTGTTGAGTTTAATACTGCTCCTCCAACCATCATTGCTATTGAAACAAATGCCATTATTATTCTTTAATTTGGTAAAATCTTTTGATCCTCTAAATATGTTTTTAGGTACATACTGCCAGATAATACGGCGACCCATTTTGCATAATTTGTAATACTTGAGGATGGATCGTTCATAAATGATTCTTTCATTGCTTTTTTAGCCACATATCCAACTCCAGCTGCTAATCCAATAAGGACTGCAGAATCAGTAACAGTTTTCACAAGTTTATTTTCGTTTGACATGATTTTTTACTACATCAGTAAGAAACTTTTAAATGGCTTTATGTAGTAAAAAAAATAATTTATAATTACATCATTCCAATTTTTGGCCGATCTAGCGTTTGTGGTTGAGAGGGAATATTTGATGGTGACGGTATTTGAGGAACTTGCGATAAATCAGGTATTCTATTTTTATAATATCTCATAAACATATCAAATGCTGTAAAGCCTATTCCAACAATGGATAATACGGTTGTAAAAGATAGTTCCGGTAGCCAAGCTTTCGATTCGTTATTTGTCTTTTCTATATTTTCATTTTGCTCCGCAGCTCGTAGGGTCTCTTCTTCACGTTTCATTTCCCTGGCTAATGCATCTTTTGCTTTTTTATTATATTCAGCTAATTTTTTACCAGCTGCTACTTTTTTAGGATCTTTTTCCCGTTTTTTAGTATCTTTATTTTCTGGTTTGGGATCAGCTGTAATTTGTTCCGCAAAGCGGGGAGGGGCTTCGCCCCGATCAACTTGTTCATTTTGTTCAGACATTATTTTCATATCATTAAGAAATCTTTAAATCAATCACATAATGCTTAGTAAACAGTATCAGTACCAGCAGCATCTTGCTTAGTAGTCTGCTCAGTTTTGTTGGAATCATCTGTATTAGTACTTGTAACTTGCTGTATTTTTCCTATTTTAACATGCTTAGCAACCTGAAATATACCGCTAGCAAGTGCTGCCAATCTTCCTGCTTTCAATGCTAAGAGCCCTACAATGTTTGTTAGTTCGCGATTAACCAAATCATCATTCTTCAAATCCACACAAAGAGCTTCTATATCATCAACCGGAACTAAATATGAAATAAGTTTGGAAACTAATTGAAGGGATGAATCAACCAATCCACCGTTAATTTTTTTACCCATTACCGCTTGATATCGATTAAAATATTTTTCTACATCTTTTTCTGATAATTTTTTTATATCACCCAAACTCATTTCAACTCCTAAATATTCCTTTGTGGTTCCAAGAGCCGCGAGAATGGCTAGCGATTCTTGTTTTATTTCAAGTTCATTATCATCATTATCTTTTACCTCTGTTTTTCCTACAGTCTTTTCTTCTTCAATGTAATCTTCAACGTTTGTCATCTTTTATGGTGGTACATTTACTATTTTTAAATCGTTATTCCCCGTTCGGAATTTCCAAATAACAATTAAATGGGTATCGCAAACTCAAACATAGCCTAGAATATTTTTCTGTTTTCAGGAGATGCATAAACTTTTTACCTAATTCGTAATCCAAATCGCCACCATAATCTTCGAAAAACATTTTCATACCTTTTTGCGACGGATTATGGAAAGTAACAACGCACGCCACATTTTCCCGGAATGGTTTTGCTATGGATGTTAATTGTTGAGTGAGAACCCAAACTGATAATCCATGATGTCTTCCAGAGAATGCTAAATCTATAAACTTGTTCGATCGTTTCTTCAGATCATTCGAAACAGCACAATCATCTAAAATTATTAATGTATTTGTTCCAGAGAATAAAGTTTGACAATCAGTTAACAATTCATTAATCTCATCAATGTTACTAGCATCTGGCGATAATACATAGAAATGTTTATCTCCCCGAGCAAAATTATGATATGTTTTATTTTTAGAATAAGTCGGACATATTAAAACAATGTAATAAAAAATTTTTCGGAATGGCCCTCTTAGTTGATTAATGAGGTACTTTGTTTTTCCACAATTTGTTGGCCCGGTTATGATACAATGGAATGGTATTTTTTCTCGTAGTTCTTCCATGATTTTTGTATCATAACTAAAGGTTTTTAAATCTATTCAGTTAGTACTTTATTGATCTCAAACCTGAATTCATTATTTCCATCATTGCGTCAGCTACAACAAACATATGGCATGTTATTATTCCAGATCCGCCTTGTTTTCTTTTAATTTCTAGTTTTACACCATCTTGTGTATTGTTTAATGCTAGTCCGCCACCATGAATACCATTATCAGGGTGTGTTCTCATATCAACCCAAAGAGCAAACTTATCAGCATAAAAATCCTTTTCCTTTACCGACTGCTTCCCTTCAGTCAGACTAAAACGTTTCTTTACCGACTCCCATAGATCTGATGGTATCATCCCCTTAGAGTATAAACGATTTGGCACGCCATCAACATCTATATTGATTGAGGTGATACCTGGGTTGTAAAAATTCTCAGAGTTACGCGCACCTGCTGTGAATGGTAATGTAAACAAACACAATATTCCTGTCATTGATCTTCTAGGTAAATTAATATGCTGATTTATAACACCATCACCGCCTATAGAAAATGTAAAAGTTTTGTGTAGAGTGACATTTTCGTAAAAGAATCCTTTACCAACCTGATAAGCTGCTTGTGCCTCGCGAGCCAAGTATTCACTTGAAATGGAGGAATATTCTAACTCAAGGTTTTTGATTGAATAAGATGGAGTCTTAGTAGTGTCGGAATAAACAACAATATCATTAACTGGGGCAAGTGTAATCTCAAATATTAGATGATGATCTAGCGCCTTTGGATAGAAAACTCCATGATCGTTTAGAATAGGATGGTTTAGTGGTATACGATACTTGGTGTTATGTACTGATGCAAGGGTCACTGCCTTAACATCTTGTGTTTTCTTATCACCCGCATTTGTCCTGAGCTTTCTCATGTTTTCAGAAGAAATACCTTGTTTTAATCTATCTTCGCGTTCTTCATCTGTTAAGAATAAATCATGATAGGTTTGAAAAAGATCATATCTTTGAGTATCCTGCAGTGTTTCACCGCCAAAAAGAACTTTTAGTCTAGATACAAGATTCCTTCCCACATTATTCACAAGTGTATTATTAGCGTGCCCATCGACATCCAAGTCAAATAATAGAGATACGCTTCCAGGTACAATCACTAAATTCTCAGAAAGTTTTGGAATATTTATATATAATGTTTCTCCGGGGCTAGCAGATGATGGGTTGAGAGTAATTCGGTTCATTGTTGATTCCGCTTTCAACCCGAATGGCTCTCGAGGAATTCTATTTGGATTAATTTTTTCAGACGTCATTGTAATTTATAAGTTACTTTGGTTAATCTTTAAATGAGTAACGAAAAGATATCTCGAAGGTGGTCGGCTGCGCCGGGCTCGCTCTTCGAGCGGATATATTATTCAACTGAAGGATATTGGAAAGGATATTCTGCAATTCCTAAATTAGCTGTGAAGGCGAAAGTAAGTGAAGATGAGGCAAAACAATGGTTAGAGAAACAAGCAATATGGCAAATCTATCTTCCGGCTCCCAAGCATATACCTAGACCACACTGGACTGTAGATAAACCAAATAAGATTCACCAAGCAGATTTATTATTTTTACCACATGATAGAGTTGGAAGAAAAACATATAAATATGCATTAGTTGTGGTTGATGTAGCATCAAGATATAAAGATGCTGAACCATTAACGTCAAAAGAAAGTCGAGAGATATCAGAAGCTTTTAAGAAAATATATTCTAGAAGATTGAAATACCCTAAAACATTAATGGTTGATCCAGGAAAAGAATTTATGGGTGAAGTTACTAAACTTATGAATTATCATAATGTGAAAATACAGAGAAGTGAAGCTGGAAATCATAGAGCTCAAGCATTTGTAGAAAACGCAAACAGAATATTAGGTGAAAAATTATTTAGCCATCAATATGCGCAAGAAATGATTAGTGATACACGATCCGCCAAAGGCGGGGAGGGCTCTGCCCGATCCAGAGTATGGGTGAAAAGATTACCAGATATTTTGAAAACTTTGAATAATACACCAACTAGAATAACTGGTAAAGAGCCTGTTAAATCTATAAAACAGAAGGAGGTTGATATTGAACCTAAAAAGTATAATCGAGTTGTTGGTCTTGATGAGGTTAGATTGTCTCCTTATGTTAACGTTAGATATTTATTATTTCCCGGCGAACTTGAAGGTGGTGAAAAAAGGAGAGCAACTGATCCTATTTGGAGTATTAAAGTTTATAATATTTATAAAAGTATAATTTCACCTAATCAACCGGTTTTATATTATTTGACTGATGGCCCGAGGCGTGGATTTGTAAGGGAAGAATTGCAAGTTATTCCTTATGATACGCAGTTACCTCCTAATTCTGTTTTAGTTAGATAATGACCATATGGAAGAGTATGTTTTCCATCTTTACAAATAATTCTCTTATCATCATCGGCTGATAGTGCAACTTTATTAACAGTTTCAGTATAAACAAAATGCTTATAACTTCTTATTACTGGCATTTCTCTCATCTGCTTTGCTTTGCTATCCAAACATTCCTTGTAATCATCAAATCTTATACTATTTTCTACAACTGATTTCTTAATTCCTTTATCCTTTTTTATCTCTTCACCATCATCCATCCTGAAAGCGTATAGCTTAGCTCGTAGACCAACAAATTCAGTTATTATTTTACCGCCGGCTTCATCTTTAAACTTACCAATTACTTTTTTGTTTACTCCTGTCTCAATGCCTGATGGATGATTTTTTGGATAATTACTAGTATCAAACATTTCTCTAACATCAGGGCTTATATCCTTATAGAAATCCTCAGTTTCTATATCATATACAAGACTATCTGTATCCGTCATAAGTAATTTAGCTTTTTCACCATATTTTGGTTTAATATAATTATAATGAAAGTCATACATCATTGCTTTACTTATATCTAAAATACACATTCCTAAGTAAATAGGTTTATTGTATTTTATATGTGTTTTATTCATATGAACCGCCATAAGATTTTCAGAAAAAATAGTGCGACGATTATAGTTAGCTTTTGATATTAATTTTCTTGCTTCTTTCTCATTAGTAACCAATCTTATATCAACCCTTTTTCTAAGATTTTCCATTGTTTTACCAAATACAGAGTTGTTCATGAGTTTGAAGAAATCTTTTTCAAATTCGTTTTTCGCTTGTGCTCTCAATTTTGTATTCAAATCTATGTAAGGTTTTAACCATTCAGACTCTTTAAATTTAATTCCTCTATGAATCTTTGTTACTTCTAATCCTAGACTTTCATATTTTTTTAATGTTTCATGATGAACAACATAATTATTCTTATTGTTAAGGTTTGGTATTAATTTCTCAACCCTATTAACCTTAATTCTTTCCGGAGCAAGTGGGTAATCACTATGTAAATCATGAAGATGTTGTGGATATTTTAAATCAACCTCTAATATACATGGTATATTTCTCCAATTTGTTTTCTCATTTTCACTCATCCATTTTAAACCATGAGTGGGTAGTGGTTCACTCATTGCCCCACCATATAAATTATTTGCATCTTGATATTGTATATAATTTGTAACCATTTTAGGATCATATTCTTTCATGTATGGGTTATTTGCTTTAGCATATCTGTTTGATATTTGAGCTATGCCGCCTCTAACACCTTTCTCAATCATAATTAACATATCAATGTCGATTATCATCTCCAATTCAATTTTGGTTAACTTTAACATTGCATCCCAAGCTAATCCTGGGGCTGTATAATTCCAAGCAGGGTCCAAACCATAATGTGTTTGGCAAACATCTCTAAAGTTTTCAAAAACATCTGCTAATAGGAGCACATCTGACATTAGATATAGATCAAGGTAATCCTTCATTGTTTTCATATCAAAGTTTTTCCATACCTTTTTTGCATGTTCATAATCTTCATCTGAAATATCTTCACCTCTAAGTTTTGAGTAAAAAGCTTCCTTTGGTGGAAGTTGGGTTTCGTTTAATTTATAAAAATCATCAAGCCAATCATATGGGAATACTCCCTTTCTCAATAATAACTTTAATTCTTCGCCTACAAAATACTTTGTAATTTCATGTAGGTTTTTATCTGTTGGATTAAGACACCTACTTCCTTTTATTATACCTTTACAAACATCACACTTTCCACATTTAGTAAGATTACTAGACAAACTATCAAGACTGGATGACATAAATTTTAATGAATCTATGAACTTTATATCTCTCTTAACATCTATCATCTTATCACTTTCTTTATCTTTGTAGGTATCAACCACAATCTCTTTTGAGAAAGAAATATACTTTTCCTCATTATTTGGTATAAGTTTTATTTTACCTTCTGTTTTTGCTAGATTATTAATAAATAGATGAGCATCATAACCTGATAAATTGTGAATTATAACAGGAAAGAATTTTGGAATCTTATAATTTAAATTGCATTCATTATGTGCTGCACCTCTATACTTTCCTGTAAGATGACAGTGATCTATTACCTTATCTTCACCCAATTCTTTCTCACATATATGGCAATGAGTTGCGTTTTCATAGTTTATTTTTTCATCTTCAGTCATATTCTTCTTATTAAACTTTTTGAATCTTTTTACATTATAACTAATACATTTTTTATAAATTTCCTTAAATTCTTTCTCTAGATATTCAACAAATTTCTGCGCCACATCATCTTCTTCTGATTCGGCTGTATATCTATAAAATCTTGATTTACATATATTTTCATTAAAACTCTTAATATAACAACCAAATGCAACGGGTTTGTGAGTTTGATATTTATTTGTAAAACTTTTGCTTTTATCCAAGGGCTCATTATTTTTTATTTTTTTCAAAATACACTCAAAGTCTGCGTATGCTACAAAAGGTATCCTCATTTTTTTCACAAAATTTTTAAAAGAAATAAAACATGGACTACCATCTTTATTTTTTAACATATCAATTCTTGCTTCATTGTATAAATAACAATATCCTTCATGCTTTTCTAATGAGCTTTTTAAATGAAAATGATGCAAACAATTATCACAAAAGTACAACTTACATTTACGTTTAGTAACTTGTCTGCGTATAAGCGCACTAATATTCTTTATTAAAACAAAATGTTTATTTGGTTCTTCATCTTTATTTTCTTCATTTGTTTCTTCTGTTAATAAAAGTAATCTAATTAATTTAAATCCGCGTTTACTACTTCTTTTTATAGGATATGCTCCTATTTTCTCATCATACCCATATATAGCGATATCATAATCATTTTGGTTTTCAAAATTAACAACATCTTGTAATGAAGCGGGAAAATTAATTCCATTCCAATTAAAATTCTTTGATTGTTCAATTAATTCTTTAGTTATTCTTTGTGGGTTTTTATCAGTTGGATATACAGCTCGTGTTACACACCACTTGAAACATTCATCATCATTATAATTCTGTGGATTAATAATCGCATTCCTGTTTAACAATTCTTTTGGCAATTGAATATAAGATCCACCTAAAAGTGGAACAAAACGATCTATGAAAATGTCAAAGAATACTACGCGTTCAAATTCCCAACCAGACCCATTATTTAAAAATTCTTCAAATAATACAAGTTGTTGTCCTGTTAATCTATCAAATAATTCTGATAAATCTGTTGCCTCGAGAACAATTTCTGATTTTTCAGAAGGAAAGGGTCTATCACAGTATTCAATTTCCCCAGTGTTAATATTTTTTTTCTTGAACATACATGAAAATATAAATTTTGTCTTTAATGATTTTTGTGATTCAACTCTCTTTCCAAGTAAATCTATAACTTTTGGTTTTATTTTATGTAAGAATGTCTTTTCATCAATCTTTTCTTTTCCTTCAATCCTATAACTAATATAATTACCATTTATGGCTGAATCATATTCCCTTGGCGTAAAATCTTCTTTTTCTTCATTTCTTTTTACTTTTGGTCTTGCCCCCTCCTTCTCATAATCTCTTTTAGGTGGTGGTTTTATTTCTTTGGGTTTATTTACTTTTTTATATCTTTCTATAAAATTTTTAGCTAATTCTTCTGCTTTATTTTTTACTTTTTTAGGAATATATGGTTTTACAAAATTCCAAAACTTGTTTAATACATTTCCTAAAACAGTATTTTGTTTTGTTTTTGTATTTTTCGGTTTGGGTTTATTAATATTTTGCGGGGGTGGGCCTGGTGGTGTTCTTCCGCGACGATTAGGTGGTGGGCCTGGTGGGGGGCTATCCGGATTAATTCGATCTGGTGAACCAGGCATTGGCCGAGGAATAGTTAAAGGTGGTAAATTTGGTTGGTCCGGCAGCCTCATTGGTGTATTATTTAGAATTGGAAGAGGCAAATTTGGTTGGTCTGGCGGCCTAATTGGTGTATTACTTAACGACTCAACAATTTCTCGTTTATTATCAATTATTTCTTGAACATTATCAATTATTTCAGGAATATTAATCAATGCATCAATAAGGTCTGCTTTTAAAGTCAATTTTGACCTTCCTTCAATATTATACCACCTGACTAAAGATTTCAGTTGCACAACATTTAATCTTCGTAATTGTTGTTCCATTTTGTATATTAATTATTCTTCTTATTCTATAATCATTTTTCTTTCTTTTAAATCATTTTTATTTTAAAAACATTATAAAATGTGCTGGGTCCCCGCATCATCTTCAAATCGGTTTTGCATCAGATTAGCTATGTTTTGGTATAGGTTTGGCGTGCTCCGCACCCGGAATGTTTGATTAAGGCTTGGTGCAGGCTTTAATAAGGTTTGACGAAGGCTTGGTACAGGCTTGGTATGGGGTTGGTACAGGCTTTAATAAGGTTTGGTGAAGGCTTGGTATGGGCTTGGTATGGACTTAGTTAAGGCTTGGTACAGTCTTGGTATGGGCTTGGTTAGCTCTGCGCCTAGAATGTTTGGTGAAGGTTTGGTACAGGCTTAATGAAGGCTTTATTAAATGTTCTGGTATCTTATTATTATAATTATAATAAAATTAGAATGAAATTATAATGAAATTATAATAATAATAAAAATGTGCCAGAATCCCCATATTCACACATCAGGAGGCATTTCCACCGTAAAGTACGCGAATTTAAGTTATCGAAAAGGATGGAAACTCCAGTCTACGGTAAACTCTGTGGCGAGGAGTACCGATTCACGGGGACAACATATGGCCTTCTTGGCAAGACCGCCATACTAGATTCTTGTGTGAATATATGCTCGCCGTTTACTCGAAAACCGCAGCGGAAACAACTTCAAAGGTAGGCATTGTACGGAATTTATTTGAAGCAACATCAGTACTAATCGAGTGAGTTGGAAACCAAGGCACCCGGACAGTTTCATCCGAGATATTTCGATTTTTCTTCTTATTCTCACTTAAAGTCTCTTACAGAAAATACGCCGAAATTTTCTAAGTATCGCTCGTCAATGCGCATGCCTGTCTCGAATTCTTCGCCATGCCGTACGGTCGCGTAAGCGTTAGTGTACAAAAGGTAGTCTACTTGAAAGGGCCATTTCTCGAGTTGTACTGAACCGATTTGAGTGAGCCACAAATCAAAATTTAGCTACAAAGATGTAGATTGTGTGATGTAATTTTCAGAGGGGTTTACTTAGCCGTTTTTGAGAACGAGCTATTCTAAAACAGTGTAATTTCTCAAAATCAGCCCGTACGGTCGCGTAAGCGTTAGTGTACAAAAGGTAGTCTACTTGAAAGGGCCATTTCTCGGGTTGTACTGAACCGATTTGAGTGAGCCATAGATCAAAATTTACCTAAGAAGATGTAGATTGTGTGATGTAATTCTCAGAGGGGTTTACTTAGCCGTTTTTGAGATTAAGCTATTCTAAAACAGTGTAATTTCTCAAAATCAGCCCGTACGGTCGCGTAAGCGTTAGTGTACAAAAGGTAGTCTACTTGAAAGGGCCATTTCTCGGGTTGTACTGAACTGATTTGAGTGAGCCTTAGATCAAAATTTAGCTAAGAAGATGTAGATTGTGTGATGTAATTTTCAGAGGGGTTTACTTAGCCGTTTTTGAGAACGAGCTATTCTAAAACAGTGTAATTTCTTAAAATCAGCCCGTTCGGTCGCGTAAGCGTTAGTGTACAAAAGGTAGTCTACTTGAAAGGGCCATTTCTCGGGTTGTACTGAACCGATTTGAGTGAGCCATAGATCAAAATTTAGCTAAGAAGATGTAGATTGTGTGATGTAATTTTCAGAGGGGTTTACTTAGCCGTTTTTGAGAACGAGCTATTCTAAAACAGTGTAGTTTCTCAAAATAAGCCCGTACGGTCGCGTAAGCGTTAGTGTACAAAAGGTAGTCTACTTGAAAGGGCCATTTCTCGGGTTGTACTGAACCGATTTGAGTGAGCCATAGATCAAAATTTAGCTAAGAAGATGTAGATTGTGTGATGTAATTTTCAGAGGGGTTTAATTGAGCGTTTTTGAGAACGAGCTATTCTAAAACAGTGTAATTTCTCAAAATCAGCCCGTACGGTCGCGTAAGCTTTAGTGTACAAGAGGTAGTCTACTTGAAAGGGCCATTTCTCGAGTTGTACTGAACCGATTTGAGTGAGCCACAAATCAAAATTTAGCTACAAAGATGTAGATTGTGTGATGTAATTTTCAGAGGGGTTTACTTAGCCGTTTTTGAGAACGAGCTATTCTAAAACAGTGTACTTTCTCAAAATCAGCCCGAACTGTCGCGTAAGCGTTAGTGTACAAAAGGTAGTCTACTTGAAAGGGCCATTTCTCGGGTTGTACTGAACCGATTTGATTGAGCCACAAATCAAAATTTAGCTAAGAAGATGTAGATTGTGTGATGTAATTTTCAGAGGGGTTTACTTAGCCGTTTTTGAGAACGAGCTATTTTAAAACAGTGCAATTTCTCAAAATCAGTCCGTACGGTCGCGTAAGCGTTAGTGTACAAAAGGTAGTCTACTTAAAAGGGCCATTTCTCGGGTTGTACTGAACCGATTTGAGTGAGCCATAGATCAAAATTTAGCTAAGAAGATGTAGATTGTGTGATGTAATTTTCAGAGGGGTTTACTTAGCCGTTTTTGAGAACAAGCTATTCTAAAACAGTGTAATTTCTCAAAATCAGCCCGTACGGTCGCGTAACCGTTAGTGTACAAAAGGTAGTCTACTTGAAAGGGGCATTTCTTGGGTTGTACTGAACCGATTTAAGTGAGCGATAGATCAAAATTTAGCTAAGAAGATGTAGATTGTGTGATGTAATTTTCAGAGGGGTTTACTTAGCCGTTTTTGAGAACGAGCTATTCTAAAACAGTGTAATTTCTCAAAATCAGCCCGTACGGTCGCGTAATCGTTAGTGTACAAAAGGTAGTCTACTTGAAAGGGCCATTTCTCGGGTTGTACTGAACCGATTTGAGTGAGCCTTAGATCAAAATTTAGCTAAGAAGATGTAGATTGTGTGATGTAATTTTCAGAGGGGTTTACTTAGCCGTTTTTGAGAACGAGCTATTCTAAGACAGTGTAATTTCTTAAAATCAGCCCGTTCGGTCGCGTAAGCGTTAGTGTACAAAAAATAAGTCTACTTGAAAGGGCCATTTCTCGGGTTGTACTGAACCGATTTGAGTGAGACATAGGTCATAATTTAGCTAAGAATATGTAGATTGTGTGATGTAATTTTAAGAGGGGTTTACTTAGCCGTTTTTGAGAACGAGCTATTCTAAAACAGTGTAATTTCTCAAAATCAGCCCGTACGGTCGCGTAAGCGTTAGTGTACAAAAGGTAGTCTACTTGAAAGGGCCATTTCTCGGGTTGTACTGAACCGATTTGAGTGAGCCATAGATCAAAATTTAGCTACGAAGATGTAGATTGTGTGATATAATTTTTAGAGGGGTTTACTTAGCCGTTTTTGAGATGGAGCTATTTTAAAACAGTGTAATTTCTCAAAATCAGCCCGTACGGTCGCGTAAGCGTTAGTGTACAAAAGGTAGTCTACTTGAAAGGGCCATTTCTCGGGTTGTACTGAACCGATTTGAGTGAGCCATAGATCAAAATTTAGCTACGAAGATGTAGATTGTGTGATGTAATTTTCAGAGGGGCTTACTTAGCCGTTTTTGAGAACAAGCTATTCTAAAACAGTGTAATTTCTCAAAATCAGCCCGTACGGTCGCGTAAGCGTTAGTGTACAAAAGGTAGTCTACTTGAAAGGGCCATTTCTTGGGTTGTACTGAACCGATTTGATTGAGGCATAGATCAAAATTTAGCTAAGAAGATGTAGATTGTGTGATGTAATTTTCAGAGGGGTTTACTTAGCCGTTTTTGAGAACGAGCTATTTTAAAACAGTGTAATTTCTTAAAATCAGCCCTTACGGTCGCGTAAGCGTTAGTGTACAAAAGGTAGTCTACTTGAAAGGGCCATTTCTCGGGTTGTACTGAACCGATTTGAGTGAGCCATAGATCAAAATTTAGCTAAGAAGATGTAGATTGTGTGATGTAATTTTCAGAGGGGTTTACTTAGCCGTTTTTGAGAACGAGCTATTCTAAAACAGTGCAATTTCTCAAAATCAGCCCGTACGGTCGCGTAAGCGTTAGTGTACAAAAGGTAGTCTACTTGAAAGGGCCATTTCTCGGGTTGTACTGAACCGATTTGAGTGAGCCACAAATCAAAATTTAGCTACAAAGATGTAGATTGTGTGATGTAATTTTCAGAGGGGTTTACTTAGCCGTTTTTGAGAACGAGCTATTCTAAAACAGTGTAATTTCTCAAAATCAGCCCGTACGGTCGCGTAAGCGTTAGTGTACAAAAGGTAGTCTACTTGAAAGGGCCATTTCTCGGGTTGTAATAAACCGATTTGAGTGAGCCATAGATCAAAATTTAGCTAAGAAGATGTAGATTGTGTGATGTAATTTTCAGAGGGGTTTACTTAGCCGTTTTTGAGAACGAGCTATTCTAAGACAGTGTAATTTCTCAAAATCAGCCCGTACGGTCGCGTAAGCGTTAGTGTACAAAAGGTAGTCTACTTGAAAGGGCCATTTCTCGGGTTGTACTGAACCGATTTGAGTAAGCCATAGATCAAAGTTTAGCTAAGAAGATGTAGATTGTGTAATGTAATTTTCAGAGGGGTTTACTTAGCCGTTTTTGAGAACGAGCTATTCTAAAACAGTGTAATTTCTCAAAATCAGCCCGTACGGTCGCGTAAGCGTTAGTGTACAAAAGGTAGTCTACTTGAAAGGGCCATTTCTCGGGTTGTACTGAACTGATTTGAGTGAGCCTTAGATCAAAATTTAGCTAAGAAGATGTAGATTTTGTGATGTAATTTTCAGAGGGGTTTACTCAGCCGTTTTTGAGAACGAGCTATTCTAAAACAGTGTAATTTCTTAAAATCAGCCCGTTCGGTCGCGTAAGCGTTAGTGTACAAAAGGTAGTCTACTTAAAAGGGTTATTTCTCGAGTTGTACTGAACCGATTTGAGTGAGCCACAAATCAAAATTTAGCTACAAAGATGTAGATTGTGTGATGTAATTTTCAGAGGGGTTTACTTAGCCGTTTTTGAGAACGAGCTATTCTAAAACAGTGTAATTTCTCAAAATCAGCCCGTACGGTCGCGTAAGCGTTAGTGTACAAAAGGTAGTCTACTTGAAAGGGCCATTTCTCGGGTTGTAATAAACCGATTTGAGTGAGCCATAGATCAAAATTTAGCTAAGAAGATGTAGATTGTGTGATGTAATTTTCAGAGGGGTTTACTTAGCCGTTTTTGAGAACGAGCTATTCTAAGACAGTGTAATTTCTCAAAATCAGCCCGTACGGTCGCGTAAGCGTTAGTGTACAAAAGGTAGTCTACTTGAAAGGGCCATTTCTCGGGTTGTACTGAACCGATTTGAGTAAGCCATAGATCAAAGTTTAGCTAAGAAGATGTAGATTGTGTAATGTAATTTTCAGAGGGGTTTACTTAGCCGTTTTTGAGAACGAGCTATTCTAAAACAGTGTAATTTCTCAAAATCAGCCCGTACGGTCGCGTAAGCGTTAGTGTACAAAAGGTAGTCTACTTGAAAGGGCCATTTCTCGGGTTGTACTGAACTGATTTGAGTGAGCCTTAGATCAAAATTTAGCTAAGAAGATGTAGATTTTGTGATGTAATTTTCAGAGGGGTTTACTCAGCCGTTTTTGAGAACGAGCTATTCTAAAACAGTGTAATTTCTTAAAATCAGCCCGTTCGGTCGCGTAAGCGTTAGTGTACAAAAGGTAGTCTACTTGAAAGGGCCATTTCTCGAGTTGTACTGAACCGATTTGAGTGAGCCACAAATCAAAATTTAGCTACAAAGATGTAGATTGTGTGATGTAATTTTCAGAGGGGTTTACTTAGCCGTTTTTGAGAACGAGCTATTCTAAAACAGTGTACTTTCTCAAAATCAGCCCGTACTGTCGCGTAAGCGTTAGTGTACAAAAGGTAGTCTACTTGAAAGGGCCATTTCTCGGGTTGTACTGAACCGATTTGATTGAGCCATAAATCAAAATTTAGCTAAGAAGATGTAGATTGTGTGATGTAATTTTCAGAGGGGTTTACTTAGCCGTTTTTGAGAACGAGCTATTCTAAAACAGTGCAATTTCTCAAAATAAGCCCGTACGGTCGCGTAAGCGTTAGTGTACAAAAGGTAGTCTACTTGAAAGGGCCATTTCTCGGGTTGTACTGAACCGATTTGAGTGAGCCATAGATCAAAATTTAGCTAAGAAGATGTAGATTGTGTGATGTAATTTTCAGAGGGGTTTACTTAGCCGTTTTTGAGAACGAGCTATTCTAAAACAGTGCAATTTCTCAAAATAAGCCCGTACGGTCGCGTAAGCGTTAGTGTACAAAAGGTAGTCTACTTGAAAGGGCCATTTCTCGGGTTGTACTGAACCGATTTGAGTGAGCCATAGATCTAAATTTAGCTAAGAAGATGTAGATTGTGTGATGTAATTTTATGAGGGGTTTACTTAGCCGTTTTTGAGAACAAGCTATTCTAAAACAGTGTAATTTCTCAAAATCAGCCCGTACGGTCGCGTAAGCGTTAGTGTACAAAAGGTAGTCTACTTGAAAGGGCCATTTCTTGGGTTGTACTGAACCGATTTGAGTGAGCCATAGATCAAAATTTAGCTAAGAAGATGTAGATTGTGTGATGTAATTTTCAGAGGGGTTTACTTAGCCGTTTTTGAGAACAAGCTATTCTAAAACAGTGTAATTTTTCAAAATCAGCCCGTACGGTCGCGTAAGCAATAGTGTACAAAAGGTAGTCTACTTGAAAGGGCCATTTCTCGGGTTGTACTGAACTGATTTGAGTAAGCCATAGATCAAAGTTTAGCTAAGAAGATGTAGATTGTGTAATGTAATTTTCAGAGGGGTTTACTTAGCAGTTTTTGAGAACGAGCTATTCTAAAACAGTGTAATTTCTCAAAATCAGCTCGTACGGTCGCGTAAGCGTTAGTGTACAAAAGGTAGTCTACTTGAAAGGGCCATTTCTCGGGTTGTACTGAACCGATTTGAGTGAGCCACAAATCAAAATTTAGCTAAGAAGATGTAGATTGTGTGATGTAATTTTCAGAGGGGTTTACTTAGCCGTTTTTGAGAACGAGCTATTCTAAGACAGTGTAATTTCTTAAAATCAGCCCGTTCGGTCGCGTAAGCGTTAGTGTACAAAAAATAAGTCTACTTGAAAGGGCCATTTCTCGGGTTGTACTGAACCGATTTGATGAGACATAGGTCATAATTTAGCTAAGAATATGTAGATTGTGTGATGTAATTTTCAGAGGGGTTTACTTAGCCGTTTTTGAGAACGAGCTATTCTAAAACAGTGTAATTTTTCAAAATCAGCCCGTACGGTCGCGTAAGCGTTAGTGTACAAAAGGTAGTCTACTTGAAAGGGCCATTTCTCGGGTTGTACTGAACCGATTTGAGTGAGCCATAGATCAAAATTTAGCTAAGAAGATGTAGATTGTGTGATGTAATTTTCAGAGGGGTTTACTTAGCCGTTTTTGAGAACGAGCTATGATGTGTAAAAATGGGGGTGCTGGCACATTTTCCATTACGATTTCATTACGATTTTAAAATACGCGCGATCCTGGCACATTTTTCCATTACGATTGAGCTGCCAAGCCTCCACCAAGCCAATACCAAGTTTCCGCCAAGTTTCTGCAAAGTTTTGGCCAAGCCCCCCTATCAAGAGGGGCCGACAGGCGGAGCGAGCGAAGCGAGCGGAGGGCGATTCCATCCCTGTCTGGCCAAGTCACTGCAAAGTTTTGGCGAAGCCGATACCAAGCCAATACCAAGTTTCCGCCAAGTTTCTGCAAAGTTTTGGCCAAGCCCCCTTATCAAGAGGGGCCGACAGGCGGAGCGAGCGAAGCGAGCGGAGGGCGATTCCATCCCTGTCTGGCCAAGTCACTGCAAAGTTTTGGCGAAGCCGATACCAAGCCAATACCAAGTTTCCGCCAAGTTTCTGCAAAGTTTTGGCCAAGCCCCCTTATCAAGAGGGGCCGACAGGCGGAGCGAGCGAAGCGAGCGGAGGGCGATTCCATCCCTGTCTGGCCAAGTCACTGCAAAGTTTTGGCGAAGCCGATACCAAGCCAATACCAAGTTTCCGCCAAGTTTCTGCAAAGTTTTGGCCAAGCCCCCTTATCAAGAGGGGCCGACAGGCGGAGCGAGCGAAGCGAGCGGAGGGCGATTCCATCCCTGTCTGGCCAAGTCACTGCAAAGTTTTGGCGAAGCCGATACCAAGCCAATACCAAGTTTCCACCAAGTTTCTGCAAAGTTTTGGCCAAGCCCCCTTATCAAGAGGGGCCGACAGGCGGAGCGAGCGAAGCGAGCGGAGGGCGATTCCATCCCTGTCTGGCCAAGTCACTGCAAAGTTTCGGCGAAACCAATTCCTAGCAAATACCAAGTTTTCGTCAAGTTGATACAAAAACTATATGAAATTTGCTGGGCTGGGATCTGGCACATTTTGTGAAACTGATACTAAGCTTATGCGAAACCCGCAAATTTGATGATGAGGATCTGGCACATTTTAAAAATGATTTTTCAAAAGAAATAAAATACCTATTTAAAAAGAAGAAACAATATACAAAATGGAACAAGAATTACGAAGATTGAATGTACCGCAATTGAAATTTATTGCAAAAGAGTTGGAAATTGAAGGAAGGTCTAGAATGTTCAAAGCTAATTTAATTAATGAGTTGGAAAAATTTACAGATTCGGATATTGATAAGTTAATTACAAAAGCTATTACAATGTATAATTATCCTTGTGTACATGGAATTAAAAAATATTTTTGTAAAGAATGTGGGGGATCACAAATATGTATTCATGAAAAAATAAAGTATCAATGTAAAGAATGCGGGGGATCACAAATATGCGTTCATAGGAAAAGAAAGTCTTACTGCGTATTATGTGATGGTTCACAAATATGTTTTCACAACAAGCAAAAAAGTTTTTGTAAGTTATGCGGAGGATCACAAATTTGCGAACACAATAGACAGAAGGCATTTTGTAAAGAATGTTTTGAAAAAAATTATGTTATATAATCATTCTTTTTTTGGATTATATAACAAAAGACCAGAAGGGCTAACCATACCGAAATTTATCTAAATCTTAAACTAAAAGTTATGGGAGAACCCTTCAGATCAAGTTTTTTCCATTCTGCGTCTAATATGCTTAAATCGAAGTGGTTTATGAGGCTCTCATATTTTTGAACCGGAATTATTGGATAATCCTTTGAGGGAATGTTTGCTAGTAAATTAGATGGTGTGAGTTTCACAAGTTCTCCATATTTAGTGTTATTCATATATGACAACTTATTATCCACTATACTACACATAAGTCTCAAAGGCCCCTTAAACTGTATATTTATGGGGTATAATTTACCAGGATTTATAACTTCAGGTATCCCTAAAGCAATCGACAATCCTTTGGTAAGTCTAATTTTGAAGTTCTTATTTGAATAAAGATAGTCAACAGTATCACTCTCAATTATTGTTATCTTTTCCACGTCAGGTTCATTAAGAAAGACGGATTGAATATTACAAAGAGAATATGTGCCGGGTTGAATTTTTATCAAGACTTGATTCTTTTCATTGAATAATGACTGTTGGTCCTTGAAATTAATCAACTTTTTGGTCTTTAAATTGCAATCCAGGAGCTGTATCTCCCGAAGATTTTTCAGCGGCGGATCTAAATAAACCCTAGTTTCTGAATCGTACATTGTAATACTGAACATTTTTTTTGTTTTGATTACATTAAACTCATCTTTAAATTAATCAAAACATTAACGAAATAAAAACCAAGATAATAATCCCCCAGCAAATATTAAAACAATAAGATTATTTTGATGAGAAGATGTTTCTATTTTACTAAATTCATCTGTTTTGTCAGATTTATCGTCATTGCTTAATTTAGGATTCCTTAGCCGTGGATTAGTATTTAATAAAACCTTTGATGTTCCTAAGCTATTAGGGATTCCAACATTTTTTGTTTCGACATTTATTGAATTATTTACCCCAAAGGTCATATCTTCTGTTGCTATTTTCAGATTATTATTGTACCCAACCACACTTTCTGTATTTATAATCATATTACTTGGCATCAACCAAACTCCAGGAGCAACAGCCAAATCAAGCCGTAATTTAGTTTCCTGTACAGATTGTTGGTAATTTTGAACAGATTTAGAAATATCATTTACTTTAACAGAACTTTCGAATAAGGCTTTGAATTCATTTTGTGTTTCTATTGCTCCTCCGCCGACACCAAAAATAGAATTTCTTGTATTAACTTGTGCTCCCAATATGCAGTAAACAAAAGCCTCAGCGGATCGATTTAATCTTCCAAGCCCAGCTTTGGTGAGCCCATTTCCTTCCATAGGGATAAACCACGCATATTTGAAATCACTAAATAGATCATTTCTAATAAACGAGATTTTATTTCCATCTCCGTCTTTATAACCCTCATCAGAAAATTTATTTTGCCCCGGCCAAGTATTTGCATCATGATCATAATTTCTTACAATATATAAATTTTCATTTCCTCCTGAGCTGTAATAAATAAATATATCACCCAAACCATGATTTCTTCCACCCTTCCACCTAAAGTCTGAATTATTACTAACTCCAAACTCTTTACACAATCGATTATATGCAACTTTATCATATGAATTATTTTTTATCGAAAAAGTTTGTTCGTCGGGTAATGTTACATTTAATTCATATATTATTCTTCTTATTGTAAAATATATGTGAAACTTTATAAAACTGCTAATTACTTTGGGGTAATTTAGACTTTCAAAAAGACTTATACCACAACCAGATGTTGCGCACCAAACCGCAAAGTTAAGTTGCTGAGGCCAATGATTAAAATCTGGTTTATTCAACCATTTTCTGCATTCCTTTGCGGAATTAAATGTTACAACTTGTGATTTAAATATGTTTCTCATATTTGAGGTGAATTTCTTTTTATCTGAAACATATATATCTAGAGATGTTAACGTTTTTGTTACATCATTAGCAAATTCATCGAATCTAACCCCGGGTATTAGATATGTTTTGTTTGTAAATCTTAAACTTTTTGGAAATGAACTTACCTTAACTTTATTTTCTAACCCCAAATCTTCCCATAATAATGTTTTCAAATCATTGGAAAGATTTTCCATCCAAGTTTTTCCGGAAGGATCATCATCGGACATAATCGTTGTTCCATTAACTTTCCATTTAATGTATCCGCCAAATGAGTCATTCACAAATGAAAATTTATTTAGGTTCGCGTTTGGGTAGCGGTTTCTGAAATCGTCTAATAACATCTTATTCTTTGTGTTTCAGAGAATTTGACCTTTAGATTAAGAATAAGATGTAAATTTAATTAACCTCTTTTCTAATACTCGCAAAAAAATTCCATCCCACATCAGTTCTCTCATATGAAATTTTCAACGTTCTCGATTGTTCAGATCTTTTAATATATCCGTAATAACCGCTGTCCTTATCTGTTTTATGTTCATGTTTTTTTCTGCATGATTTTTTTGACGTATTTCTAGTTTTAGTTTTTCAAACTTTTCCGCCTCTGATAAAATTAGAGAAAATTCTTGGTCAGATATAGTTTTATCTTTCAATGCTTTTGAAACTAAATCGTTAATGGTGTTTACTTTTGACTTTGCCAGAGAAACTGTTTGTTCATGTTTACTAACATTATGAGAAAGTCTTTTTGATATGGCAGCGCAACCAACAGATATCCCGCCACATACACCGCCCACAA
This sequence comes from Ricordea florida, assembly GCA_949710005.1. Classification (NCBI taxonomy): domain Eukaryota; kingdom Metazoa; phylum Cnidaria; class Anthozoa; order Corallimorpharia; family Ricordeidae; genus Ricordea; species Ricordea florida. Next base: position 13,803,552 of record OX453281.1, read on the forward strand.
CGCCTAATGGTATGCCAATAACAGCGCCAAAACCAGTAAGAGATGTACTCAAACCGCTTGCAGAAAGGATAACTGAAAACACCCCACTACCAACACTTATTTTTGTAAATATTCCTCTCGCTCTATTGTATTTCTTTCTTACATTCTCATAATGAATAATTTCCTTATTAAGATTATTTAATACTTCACACGACTTTAAAATTCTGAAATTTTTTGGTTCATCGGGTAATTGAGGGTAAATTTCATTGTATTGATCCATATTGTATTTTACTGTTCATTGTGATATCTTTAGATCTTAGTTTCGTTTTTTCTTAATATTTTCAATGAAATATAGAACCACAGCCATTATCAAAAGCCAAGCATTCTTTCCTAAAAATCCAATAACCTCACCAGCAGTTTTGAAAAGAAAGCTAACTATTGCGCCAACCATTCCTGGTAATATTTCACCCAGTTTTTTACCAAGAGTTTTCAAACCATTTCCAACTCCTCTACCCAAAGCGGATAAACCCTTTGAAAGATTAGAAACTATAACCCCAATGATTACGCCCACCGCACTTAGAACAGCAAAAACTGTAAAACCATACTTTTTGAAAATATACTTTAATCTCTCCCGTAACGGTAAATTTTTAAGTATTTCATCTTTTCGGCTCTCAATATCTGATAATTGTTCTTCACTTGAAATTTTAATCTTTCTAATTCGTTCATTTAATTTATCTACCTCAGATTTTAATCGTTCATTGCTTTGTTTTAATTTTGATTCATTTGATTTTCCCTTCTTATATTTGTCTATTTCTTCTTTGTACAATTTTACCTCATCCAAAAGTTTTTCCGCTTGTATTTTTAATTCTATATTCTGTTTAGCGGTTTGTTCGAAAAGGATTTTAGTCTCAGCTTTTTGCACCTGCTGTCTCTCAATGAATTCCCTAAGTTCTTTTTCCCTTTCCGCATATCGTTCAATCTCCAGCGGATATACTTCTAAAGCCGCCTCCAATCCTTGCATCGCATTACCTAATTCCTTATTTTTCTCAAGGTATTTCCTTACTTCTAACTGGGAATTATTATATTTTTCCATCATTGTTTCAAAATCAGCTCCAAGTTCTTTTCTAAATGTTTTTGGTAAATTTTCTATATTAATAACCCCATTTTCATCAACTAATGTATGCCAAACATTATTTTTTGAGGTACTTAATTGTCCTTCTATACTTCCATTTTCTCCAAATCGAACATTAAATGAGCTTTCAATTAGTTCGTAATCTGGAAAATAACTTTTGAGTTCTTTCCTAGCTTCTCTCATTCTATCATTTTCTTCATCTCTTTCTCCCGGGTTCATTCTTTCTGGCGGTTTTTCCCATTGTGCCCTGTTTCTTGATTGGTTATAATCATCATACCCAGGATAATCTTGTTCAAGGGATGTAGATGTGTTTATGGTTTGTAAATCTGTATTATCCCAAAGCAAATCATCATTATCTCCCGCGCCATCATTATCTCTTGAAAAATCTTCCAATGGTATATCTTCTTCCATGATTTTTACTCATCAGTAAGAAATCTTTAGACCCCTTAGAGCCGAAGAAAAAATGATTTAAAAGAAAAAAAAAAATATAAAAGAAAAAAAAAATGGCAATAATAGTAAAAAAAATACGTAAATATAATATAGGTTTTACCTTAGAATATTTTAATGATAAAAAAATAGCAAATATGGATTTTTTGAGATTAATAAAAAAAGATTGCTTATATAATTTATCAAAAGCCCTTTCTATTAAATATGAAGATATTGGCAAAAACGAATTGGTTGAATTTCAAATTGATTATACGCAAGATAATGGGTATAAGCATTATTATGGTTTTTCTTTTACTCCAAAATGCGATATGTCAGGAATATTTCCGACTGATGAAATTTCTAATGATTTTTTAAATGATCGCCCAGAGGCAACAAAATTTAGAAATGCATTGATTAATAAAAAAGTTCTCATTGATACATTTTGGGTAAGTGTATATACAAATCCATATAAAGTATTACGTAAAAACAAATTCTACAAAAGTCTGCATGATGAAATAGTTGCTGCAGTCTGGCAGCCGAGCAGATATTTAGATTTTCAAGAATTGAGAGATTTGGAAGAAAGATGGTCTTAATTATGTTATATAACCTAATTACTGGTTACATAACAACATTATAATACTTTACTGACCGCGTAACCTAAACCTAACATTCCAGCCCCAACATATGCCATTTCTCCTGTCTTTTGACCATCGCTTGGTTTATAATAATCAGAGAATTTTGGCTCATTCATTTGAGCGTACAATTCAAAAGCCTGATTTGTAGTAGAAATATTTTTTGCTGCTTGGTATTTTTCATCTTTTCTTTTCATTTTCCAATCAAGCATTTTTTGTCTTTTTTCCTGATATGCTGCGTAATCTCTTTGGTATTTTTCCATTGCTTTGTCGTGTCGTATTTTTTCTGTATCCGCATTACGACCTGATAAATATTTTGCAAGATAATTTCCTCCGGTAAATGCCGTTGCATTCAATACAGCTCCTCCAACCATCATCGCTACTGATACTAAAGCCATTATTTTGGTAAAATCTTTTGATCCTCTAAATATGTTTTAAGATACATGCTTACGGATAATACCGCAACCAACTTTACGTAATTTGTAATACTTGAGGATGGGTCACTCAAAAATGATTCTTTCATTACCTTTTTAGCCGCATAACCAACCCCAGCTACTAATCCGATAAGTACCGCAGAGTCAGTTACAGTTTTCACAAGTTTGTTTTCGGTTGACATGATTTTTTACTGTATCATTGAGAAACTTTTAAATGACTTTTGAGATTATTCCATTCCTAAAGATTTTGGAGCTACAGAAAATGGTATCTTTTTTGGCTGGGGTAATTGCGGAACTTGCGATAAGTCAGGTATCCTATTTTTATATTCAGTGTATCCATCTCTAGCTTTTTCCCGATATCTCATAAAAAGATCAAATGCTGTAAACCCCAATCCAATAACAGATAAAACAGTAGTAAAAGATAACTCTGGAAGCCATGATTTCGATTCGCGGGAGGGCTTTGCCCGATTATATTCATTATTTGTCTTTTCTTGATTATACTCTCTTTCTGAATTTTCGTTTTGAGCTTCCCTTTTCATCTCCCTAGCTAGTGCTTCTTTTGCTTTTTTATTATATTCAGCTAATTTCTTTCCAGCCGCTACTTTTTTGGGATCTTTCTCCCTCTTTTTTGAATCTTTATTTTCAGGAGTGGGATCAGCTGTAATTTGTTCAACTTGTTCATTTTGTTCAGACATTATTATTTAGATGTCGAAAATAAGTTTTTAGATCTGTTTAATATACAGTATCAATGCCTTCGACAGATTGCTTAGTTTCTTGATCCAGCTCTGCTGGGGAGACGCTTACGCGCCGATCAGTTGCGCTATCATTAACTGGTTTTTCTCTTAGAAATTGTTGATTTTTGTTGAATTTTATGTGTTTAGCTACTTGAAATATACCGCTAGCAAGTGCTGCCAGTCTTCCTGATTTCAATGCTAAGAGACCCACAATGTTTGATAGTTCGCGGTTAACCAAATCATCATTCTTCAGATCATTGCAAAGAGCTTCTATATCATCAACCGGAACTAAATAAGAAATAACTTTGGAAACTAATTGAAGGGATGAATCTATCAATCCTCCGTTAATTTTTTTGCCCATTACCGATTGATACCTATTAAAATATTTTTCTACATCTTTTTCCGATAATTTTTTTACATCACCCAAGCTCATATCAACCCCAGTATATTCCTTTGTTGTTCCAAGCACTGCGATAATGGCAAGTGATTCTTGTTTGATTTCAAGATCATTATCTTTTACCTCCGTATTTTCTTCTTCAATATAATCTTCTAAGCTTGTCATCTTTTTGTGATAATACATAGATTATTTTTAAATCGTTATTCTCCATTCGGAATCTCCAAATAACAATTAAATGGGTGGCGTAAAGATAAACATAACCTAGAATATTTTTCTGTTTTCAACAATTGAACAAACTTTTTACCCAATTCATTATCCAAATCTCCGCCATAATCTTCGAAAAACATTTTCATGCCTTTCTGCGAAGGATTATGAAAAGTAACAACGCAGGCTACATTTTCACGGAATGGTTTTGCAATGGATGTTAATTGCTGAGTTAAAACCCAAACTGATAATCCATGATGTCTTCCGGAGAATGCTAAATCTATAAATTTATTGGATCTTTTCTTCAGATCATTGGATACGGCGCAATCATCTAAAATTATTAGTGTATTTGTTCCGGAGAAAAAAGTTTGGCAATCAGTTAACAATTCATTAATCTCGTCAATGTTACTTGAATCAGGGGAGAATACATAGAAATGTTTATCCCCATAAGCAAAATTATGATAAGTTTTATTCTTAGAATAAGTTGGACAAATTAAAACAATATTTTTAAAAACTTTCCGGAAAGGGCCTCGGAGTTGATCAATTAGGTATTTTGTTTTTCCGCAATTCGTCGGCCCTGTTATAATACAATGGAATGGTATTTTATCTCGTAAATCTTCCATGATTTTTGTATCATAACATTATGTTTTTTAAATTTAGGTTCTCAGTACTTAATTGATCTCAAACTTGAATTCATAATCTCCAGCATTGCATCCGCTACGACGAACATATGACAAGTTACGGTTCCAGATCCTCCTTGTTTCCTTTTAATTTCTACTTTTACACCGTCGTGCGTATTATTTAGAGCAAGTCCACCTCCATGAATACCATTATCTGGATGAGTTCTAGTATCAACCCAAAGAGCAAACTTATCCGAGTAAAATTCTTTTTCTTTCAATGAAATTTGTAAACCATCATCCCGGCGATATCTTTTTTTCACAGATTCCCAAAGATCGGACGGAATCATTCCCCTAGAGTATATTCTATTTGGAACGCCGTCAACATCAATTTCAACGGAAGATATTCCCGGATTATAAAAATTTTCTGAATCCCTTGCTCCTGCGGCTTGCGGTAATAAAAACAAAAACAATATTCCAGTCATTGATCTTCTGGGGAGATTGATATGTTGATTAATAACCCCATCCCCACCAACGGAAAAAGTAAAAGTTTTGTGCAAAGTAATATTTTCATAAAAGAATCCTTTGCCGACTTGATAAGCTGCTTGCGCCTCACGAGCTAAGTATTCGCTAGAAATTGAAGAATATTCTAACTCTAAGTTTTTGATTGAATATGATGGCGCTTTAGTTGTATCAGAATAAATAAGGATATTAGTGATTGGCGCAAGAGTAATCTCAAATATTAGATGATTTTCCAACGCTTTCGGATAAAAAACTCCGTGATCATTTAGAATAGGATGATTTATTGGTATTCTGTACTTTGAACCATGAACATTAGCGAGAGCAACTTCTTTTACATCTTGTGTTTTTGCATCGCCAGATTTTGTTCTGAGTTTTCTAATATTTGGCAAAGAAATACCTTGTTTTAATCTATCTTCGCGCTCTTCTTCTGTTAAAAATAAATCATGATACGTTTGAAATAGATCATATCTTTGAGTATCTTGCAATGTTTCTCCTCCAAAAAGAACTTTCAGTCTGGTTACAAGATTACGGCCCACATTATTCACAACTGTGTTATTAGCATGACCCTCAACATCTAAATCAAATAGAAGAGATACACTTCCGGGCACAATCACCAAATTCTCGGCTAGTTTTGGAATATTTATGTATAATGTTTCTCCCGGGCTGGCTGTGGAAGGATTTAGAGTAATTCGATTCAATGTTGATTCTGCTTTTAAACCAAAGGGTTCCTTGGGAATTCTATTTGGATTAATTTTTTCAGACGTCATTGTAATTTATAAGATACTTTAATTAACCTTTAAACCTGTGTTGTCCTATTTTCTAACCTGTCAATATGTTTTAATAAACCCTCTCTCGCCTCAGGAATTAAAATCATAATATTAAAAATTTCATCGCCATCTTCCATATATAGAATTTTTTTTTTCCTAATAATTTTTTTCATAATGTTGATTTGGTATTCGGTAAATTTTATTTTTTCTTCCTCGGCCACCATTTTAATTTATAAGATACTTTGTTAATTTTTAAATGATGTCAAAAATATATTATTCGGCCGAAGGGTATTGGAAAGGATATTCCGCGATTCCTAAATTAGCTGAGAAGGCTAAAGTAAGTGAAAATGAGGCAAAACAATGGTTACAAAAACAGGCAATATGGCAAATCTATCTACCCTCACCTAAATATATACCTAGACCGCACTGGACTGTGGATAAACCCAATCAGATTCACCAAGCGGATTTATTATTTTTACCGCATGATAGAGTTGGAAGAAAAACATATAAATATGCGTTAGTTGTGGTTGATATCGCCTCGAGATATAAAGATGCTGAGCCATTAACCTCAAAAGAAAGTCGAGAGATATCAGAAGCTTTTAAGAAAATATATTCTAGAATATTAAAATTCCCAAAAACTTTAATGGTTGATCCTGGGAAAGAATTTATGGGCGAAGTTAGTAAACTCATGAATTACCATAATGTGAAGGTACAAAGAAGTGAGGCTGGTAATCATAGAGCCCAAGCATTTGTGGAAAACGCAAATAGAATATTAGGAGAAAAATTATTTAGTCATCAATATGCGCAGGAAATGATTAGTGATGATCGATCGCGCGTGTGGTTGAAAAGATTACCAGGTATTCTAAAAACTTTGAATAATACAAAAACGAGAATAACCGGTAAAGAGCCTGATGAGGCTATAAAAATGAAAGAGGTTGATATTGAACCTAAAAATTATCAGCGAGTTGTTGGGCTTGATGAGGTTAGATTGCCTCCAGAGGTTAAAGTTAGATATCTATTATTTCCCGGTGAACTTGAAGGAGGAGAACGAAGAAGGGCAACAGATCCTATTTGGAGTATTAAAGTTTATAATATTTCAAAAAGTATGATTACGCCTAATCAGCCGGTTTTATATTATTTAGTGAATGGGCCACGAAGGGGATTTGTTAGAGAAGAATTGCAGGTTATTCCTTATGATACAGAACTTCCACCAGATTCTGTTTTGGTAAGATAATGGCCATATGGGAGAGTATGTTTTCCATCTTTACAAATGATTCTCTTATCATCGTTAGCAGATAGTGCAACTTTATTAACGGTTTCAGTATAAACAAAATGTTTGTAACTTCTTATTACTTGCATCTCCCTCATCTGCTTTACTTTATTTTCTAAACATTCCTTGTAATCATCAAATCTTATACTATTTTTTACAACGGATTTTTTAATTCCTTTATCCTTTTTTACCTCTTCGCCATCATCCATCCTGAAAGCGTATAGCTTAGATCTTAGGCCGACAAATTCGGTTATTATTCTGCCATCAGCCTCATCTTTAAACTTACCAATTACTTTTTTGTTTTTATCAGTCTTAATACCCGATCGATGGTTATCAGGAAAATTGGAAGTGTCAAACTTTTCCAACACATCTGGGGCAATATCCTTATAGAAATCCTCAGTTTCTATATCATATACAAGACTATCTGTATCCGTCATAAGTAATTTGGCTTTTTCGCCATATTTTGGTTTAATATAATTATAATGAAAGTCATACATCATTGACTTGCTTATATCTAAAATACACATTCCTAAGTAAATAGGTTTATTGTATTTTATATGTGTTTTATTCATATGAATGGCCATAAGATTTTCAGAAAAAATAGTTCGGCGATTATAGTTAGCTTTTGATATTAATTTTCTTGCTTCTTTCTCATTAGTAACCAATCTTATATCAACCCTTTTTCTAAGATTTTCCATTGTTTTACCAAATACAGAGTTGTTCATGAGTTTGAAGAAATCTTTTTCAAACTCATTCTTTGCTTCAGCCCTGAATTGGGTATTCAAATCTATGTAAGATTTTAACCACGGTGATTCTTCAAATTTAATTCCTCTATGAATCTTTGTTACCTCTAATCCTAGACTTTCATATTTTTTTAGTGTTTCATGATGAACAACATAATTTTTCTTATTGTTTAGGTTTGGTATTAATTTCTCAACCCTATTAACCTTAATTCTTTCCGGAGCAAGCGGGTAGTCACTATGTAAATCATGAAGATTTTGTGGATATTTTAAATCAACCTCTAATATACATGGAATATTTCTCCAATTTGTTTGCTCATTTTCACTCATCCATTTTAAACCATGGGTGGGTAGTGGCTCGCTCATTGCCCCGCCATATAAATTATTTGCGTCGAGATATTGTATATAATTTGCTAACATTTTTGGGTCATATTCTTTCATGTATTTGTTGTTAGCTTTAGCATATCTGTTTGATATCTGGGATATACCCCCTCTAACACCTTTCTCAATCATAATTAGCATATCGATGTCATTTACCATCTCTAATTGAACCTTAGTTTTTTTCAACATTGCATCCCAAGACAGGCCTGGTGCAGTATAATACCAAGCAGGATCTAATTTATAAGCATTTTGGCAAACATCTCTAAAGTTTTCAAAAACATCAGCCAATAATAACACATCAGACTTGAGATATAGATTAAGGTAATCTCGCATTGTTTTCATATTAAAGGTTTTCCATACATTTTTAGCATGTTCATAATCTTCATCTGAAATATCTTTTCCGTTAAGTTTTGAGTAAAACTCTTCCTTTGGCGGAAGTTTGGTTTCATTTAATTTCACAAAATCATCAAGATAATCATACGGGAAAACACCCTTTCTCAATAATAACTTTAATTCTTCACCTTCAAAATACTTTGTAATTTCGTGTAGGTTTTTATCTGTTGGATTAAGGCACCTCCCTTTTATTTCACCTTTACAAACACCACACTTTCCACATTTAGTAAGATTGGCAGACAAATTATCAAGACTGGACGGCATAAATTTTAATGAATCTATGAACCTGATATCCCTGATAACATCTTTCATCTCACCACTTTTTTTATCTTTGAAGGCATCAACCACAATCTCTTTTGAGAAAGAAATATACTTTTCCTCATTATTAGGTATAAGTTTTATTTTTCCTTCTGTTTTTGCAAGATTATTAATAAATAGATGAGAATCATACCCCGAAAGATTGTGAATTATGACCGGGAAGAATTTTGGGATCTTATAATTTAAATTGCAATCTTTATGCGCCGCGCCCCTATACTTTCCTGTAATATGGCAATGATCTATTACCTTATCTTTTTCCAATTCTTCCTCGCAAATATGACATTTTGTAGCATTTTCATAATTTATTTTGTCATCTTCCGTCATCATTTTGTCATTAAATTTTTTGAATCTTTTTTTATTATAACTTATGCAATCCTTGTAAATTTTCCTAAATTCTTCTTCAATATATTCTACAAATTTCTGCGCCACATCATCTTCCGACGATTCAGCAGTATATCTATAAAATCTGGATTTGCATATTTTTTCATTAAAACTCTTAATATAACATCCGAATGAAACTGGTTTGTGCTGCTGATATTTATTGGTATAACTTTTATTTTTATCTAGCTTGCCTGTTTGTTTTATTTTTTCCAAAATAGACTCAAAGTCTGCGTACGCTACAAAAGGTATTCTCATTTTTTTCACAAAATTTTTAAAAGAAAGAAAACATGGGCTTCCATCTTTATTTTTTAGCATATCAATCCTTACTTCATTGTGCAAATAACAATAAAATTCATGCTTTTCTAATGATCTTTTTAAGTGAAAATGACTAAAACAATTATCACAAAAGTACAACTTACATTTACGTTTAGTAGCTTGCCTGCATATAAGTGCGCTAACATTCTTTATTAAAACAAAGTGTTTCTTTGGTTCTTCATCTTCTTTTTCTTCTGTTAATAAAAGTAATCTGATCAATTTAAATCCTCGTTTACTACTTCTTTTTATAGGATATACCCCTATTTTCTCATCATATCCATATATAGCAATATCATAATCATTTTGGTTTTCAAAATTAACAATATCTTGAATTGTGCTCGGGAAATTAATTCCATTCCAATTAAAATTCCTAGATTGTTCTTTCAATTCTTTAGTTATTCTTTGTGGATTTTTATCAGTTGGATAAACTGCTCTTGATACGCACCACTTGAAACATTCATCATCATTATAATTCTGTGGATTAATAATTGCATTCCTGTTTAACAATTCTTTTGATAATGGAATATAAGATCCACCTAAAAGTGGAACAAAACGATCAATGAAAATGTCAAAAAATAGTACGCGTACGAATTTCCAGCCTGATCCATTATATTTAAAATTTTCAAATAATACAAGTTGTTCATTTGTTAATCTATCAAATAATTCTGATAAATCTGTTGCCTCGAGAACAATTTCTGATTTTTCAGAAGGAAAGTTAGCATCACAGTATTCATATATGTCTAATTCTTCGAATAATTTTTTCTTGAATCTGCATGAAAATATAAATTTAGTCTTTAATGATTTTTGTGATTCAACTCTCTTTCTAAGTAAATCCATAACTTTTGGTTTTATTTTATCTAAGAATGTCTTCTCATCATTCTTTTCATTTCCTTCAATCCTATAGCTTATATAATTACCATTAATAGCTGATTCATATTCCCTTGGTGTAAAATCTTCCACATTCTCATTTCTTTTTGTTTTTGGTCTTGCACCTTCCTTCTCATAATCTCTTTTAGGAGGTTTTATTTCTTTGGGCTTATTTACTTTTTTATATCTTTCTATGAATTTTTTAGCTAATTCTTCTGTTTTATTTTTTACCTTTTTAGGAATATATGGTTTCACAAAATTCCAAAACTTATTTAATACATTTCCCAAAAAAGGAGTTTGTTTTGTTTTTGGTTTAGGTTGTGAAGGTCTTTTTGGTTTAGATTTATTAATATTTATTCTGGGCTGGTTTGGTGGAGGTGGGCCCGGAGGAGTTCTCGGCCTGATTATATCTGGTGAGCCGGGTGGTGTCCCTGGCATTGGTGGGGGAATAGTTAAAGGTGGTAAATTTGGTTGTCTTCTTATCCTAATTGGTGGTGGCTCAGTATTCGGAATTGGAAGAGGTAAATTTGGTTGATTTCTTGGTCTCATTGGTATATTACGCAACTCATTAACAATCCCCACAATATTATTAGTTATTTGTTGAATATTATTAGTTATTTCGGGTATATTAACCAGTGCATTAATAAGTTCTGCTTTATTAAACGCAGATCGTCCGCGAATATTATACCATCTAACTAAAGATTTCAATTGCGGTACATTCAATCTTCGTAATTCTTGTTCCATTTTGTATATTGTTTCTTCTTTTTAAATAGGTATTTTATTTCTTTTGAAAAATCATTTTTAAAATGTGCCAGATCCTCATCATCAAATTTGCGGGTTTCGCATAAGCTTAGTATCAGTTTCACAAAATGTGCCAGATCCCAGCCCAGCAAATTTCATATAGTTTTTGTATCAACTTGACGAAAACTTGGTATTTGCTAGGAATTGGTTTCGCCGAAACTTTGCAGTGACTTGGCCAGACAGGGATGGAATCGCCCTCCGCTCGCTTCGCTCGCTCCGCCTGTCGGCCCCTCTTGATAAGGGGGCTTGGCCAAAACTTTGCAGAAACTTGGTGGAAACTTGGTATTGGCTTGGTATCGGCTTCGCCAAAACTTTGCAGTGACTTGGCCAGACAGGGATGGAATCGCCCTCCGCTCGCTTCGCTCGCTCCGCCTGTCGGCCCCTCTTGATAAGGGGGCTTGGCCAAAACTTTGCAGAAACTTGGCGGAAACTTGGTATTGGCTTGGTATCGGCTTCGCCAAAACTTTGCAGTGACTTGGCCAGACAGGGATGGAATCGCCCTCCGCTCGCTTCGCTCGCTCCGCCTGTCGGCCCCTCTTGATAAGGGGGCTTGGCCAAAACTTTGCAGAAACTTGGCGGAAACTTGGTATTGGCTTGGTATCGGCTTCGCCAAAACTTTGCAGTGACTTGGCCAGACAGGGATGGAATCGCCCTCCGCTCGCTTCGCTCGCTCCGCCTGTCGGCCCCTCTTGATAAGGGGGCTTGGCCAAAACTTTGCAGAAACTTGGCGGAAACTTGGTATTGGCTTGGTATCGGCTTCGCCAAAACTTTGCAGTGACTTGGCCAGACAGGGATGGAATCGCCCTCCGCTCGCTTCGCTCGCTCCGCCTGTCGGCCCCTCTTGATAGGGGGGCTTGGCCAAAACTTTGCAGAAACTTGGCGGAAACTTGGTATTGGCTTGGTGGAGGCTTGGCAGCTCAATCGTAATGGAAAAATGTGCCAGGATCGCGCGTATTTTAAAATCGTAATGAAATCGTAATGGAAAATGTGCCAGCACCCCCATTTTTACACATCAAGCTATTCTAAAACAGTGCAATTTCTCAAAATCAGCCCGTACGGTCGCGTAAGCGTTAGTGTACAAAAGGTAGTCTACTTGAAAGGGCCATTTCTCGGGTTGTACTGAACCGATTTGAGTGAGCCATAGATCAAAATTTAGCTAAGAAGATGTAGATTGTGTGATGTAATTTTCAGAGGGGTTTACTTAGCCGTTTTTGAGAACGAGCTATTGTAAAACAGTGTAATTTCTCAAAATCAGCCCGTACGGTCGCATAAGCGTTAGTGTACAAAAGGAAGTCTACTTGAAAGAGCCATTTCTCGGGTTGCACTGAACCGATTTGAGTGAGCCATAAATCAAAATTTAGCTAAGAAGATGTAGATTGTGTGATGTAATTTTCAGAGGGGTTTACTTAGCCGTTTTTGAGAACGAGCTATTCTAATACAGTGTAATTTCTCAAAATCAGCCAGTACGGTCGCGTAAGCGTTAGTGTACAAAAGGTAGTCTACTTGAAAGGGCCATTTCTCGGGTTGTACTGAACCGATTTGAGTGAGCCATAGATCAATATTTAGCTAAGAAGATGTAGATTGTGTGATGTAATTTTCAGAGGGGTTTACTTAGCCGTTTTTTAGAACGAGCTATTCTAAAACAGTGTAATTTCTCAAAATCAGCCCGTACGGTCACGTAAGCGTTAGTGTACAAAAGGTAGTCTACTTGAAAGGGCCATTTCTCGGGTTGTACTGAACCGATTTGAGTGAGCCACAAATCAAAATTTAGCTACAAAGATGTAGATTGTGTGATGTAATTTTCAGAGGGGTTTACTTAGCCGTTTTTGAGAACGAGCTATTCTAAAACAGTGTAATTTCTCAAAATCAGCCCGTACGGTCGCGTAAGCGTTAGTGTACAAAAGGTAGTCTACTTGAAAGGGCCATTTCTCGGGTTGTAATAAACCGATTTGAGTGAGCCATAGATCAAAATTTAGCTAAGAAGATGTAGATTGTGTGATGTAATTTTCAGAGGGGTTTACTTAGCCGTTTTTGAGAACGAGCTATTCTAAGACAGTGTAATTTCTCAAAATCAGCCCGTACGGTCGCGTAAGCGTTAGTGTACAAAAGGTAGTCTACTTGAAAGGGCCATTTCTCGAGTTGTACTGAACCGATTTGAGTGAGCCACAAATCAAAATTTAGATACAAAGATGTAGATTGTGTGATGTAATTTTCAGAGGGGTTTACTTAGCCGTTTTTGAGAACGAGCTATTCTAAAACAGTGTACTTTCTCAAAATCAGCCCGTACTGTCGCGTAAGCGTTAGTGTAAAAAAGGTAGTCTACTTGAAAGGGCCATTTCTCGGGTTGTACTGAACCGATTTGATTGAGCCATAAATCAAAATTTAGCTAAGAAGATGTAGATTGTGTGATGTAATTTTTAGAGGGGTTTACTTAGCCGTTTTTGAGAACGAGCTATTCTAAAACAGTGCAATTTCTCAAAATAAGCCCGTACGGTCGCGTAAGCGTTAGTGTACAAAAGGTAGTCTACTTGAAAGGGCCATTTCTCGGGTTGTACTGAACCGATTTGAGTGAGCCATAGATCAAAATTTAGCTAAGAAGATGTAGATTGTGTGATGTAATTTTCAGAGGGGTTTACTTAGCCGTTTTTGAGAACAAGCTATTCTAAAACAGTGTAATTTCTCAAAATCAGCCCGTACGGTCGCGTAAGCGTTAGTGTACAAAAGGTAGTCTACTTGAAAGGGCCATTTCTTGGGTTGTACTGAACCGATTTGAGTGAGCGATAGATCAAAATTTAGCTAAGAAGATGTAGATTGTGTGATGTAATTTTCAGAGGGGTTTACTTAGCCGTTTTTGAGAACAAGCTATTCTAAAACAGTGTAATTTTTCAAAATCAGCCCGTACGGTCGCGTAAGCGTTAGTGTACAAAAGGTAGTCTACTTGAAAGGGCCATTTCTCGGGTTGTAATAAACCGATTTGAGTGAGCCATAGATCAAAATTTAGCTAAGAAGATGTAGATTGTGTGATGTAATTTTCAGAGGGGTTTACTTAGCCGTTTTTGAGAACAAGCTATTCTAAAACAGTGTAATTTCTAAAAATCAGCCCGTACGGTCGCGTAAGCGTTAGTGTACAAAAGGTAGTCTACTTGAAAGGGCCATTTCTCGGGTTGTACTGAACCGATTTGAGTAAGCCATAGATAAAAGTTTAGCTAAGAAGATGTAGATTGTGTAATGTAATTTTCAGAGGGGTTTACTTAGCAGTTTTTGAGAACGAGCTATTCTAAAACAGTGTAATTTCTCAAAATCAGCCCGTACGGTCGCGTAAGCGTTAGTGTACAAAAGGTAGTCTACTTGAAAGGGCCATTTCTCGGGTTGTACTGAACCGATTTGAGTGAGCCTTAGATCAAAATTTAGCTAAGAAGATGTAGATTGTGTGATGTAATTTTCAGAGGGGTTTACTTAGCCGTTTTTTAGAACGAGCTATTCTAAGACAGTGTAATTTCTTAAAATCAGCCCGTTCGGTCGCGTAAGCGTTAGTGTACAAAAAATAAGTCTACTTGAAAGGGCCATTTCTCGGGTTGTACTAAACCGATTTGATGAGACATAGGTCATAATTTAGCTAAGAATATGTAGATTGTGTGATGTAATTTTCAGAGGGGTTTACTTAGCCGTTTTTGAGAACGAGCTATTCTAAAACAGTGTAATTTCTCAAAATCAGCCCGTACGGTCGCGTAAGCGTTAGTGTACAAAAGGTAGTCTACTTGAAAGGGCCATTTCTCGGGTTGTACTGAACCGATTTGAGTGAGCCATAGATCAAAATTTAGCTACGAAGATGTAGATTGTTTGATATAATTTTTAGAGGAATTTTACTTAGCCGTTTTTGAGATTGAGCTATTTTAAAACAGTGTAATTTCTCAAAATCAGCCCGTACGGTCGCGTAAGCGTTAGTGTACAAAAGGTAGTCTACTTGAAAGGGCCATTTCTCGGGTTGTACTGAACCGATTTGAGTGAGCCATAGATCAAAATTTAGCTAAGAAGATGTAGATTGTGTGATGTAATTTTCAGAGGGGTTTACTTAGCCGTTTTTGAGAACGAGCTATTCTAAAACAGTGCAATTTCTCAAAATCAGCCCGTACGGTCGCGTAAGCGTTAGTGTACAAAAGGTAGTCTACTTGAAAGGGCCATTTCTCGGGTTGTACTGAACCGATTTGAGTGAGCCATAGATCAAAATTTAGCTAAGAAGATGTAGATTGTGTGATGTAATTTTCAGAGGGGTTTACTTAGCCGTTTTTGAGAACGAGCTATTCTAAAACAGTGTAATTTCTCAAAATCAGCCCGTACGGTCGCGTAAGCGTTAGTGTACAAAAGGTAGTCTCCTTGAAAGGGCCATTTCTCGGGTTGTACTGAACCGATTTGAGTGAGCCATAGATCAAAATTTAGCTAAGAAGATGTAGATGGTGTGATTTAATTTTCAGAGGGGTTTACTTAGCCGTTTTTGAGAACGAGCTATTCTAAAACAGTGTAATTTCTCAAAATCAGCCCGTACGGTCGCGTAAGCGTTAGTGTACAAAAGGTAGTCTACTTGAAAGGGCCATTTCTCGGGTTGTACTGAACCGATTTGAGTGAGCCATAGATCAAAATTTACCTAAGAAGATGTAGATTGTGTGATGTAATTCTCAGAGGGGTTTACTTAGCCGTTTTTGAGATTAAGCTATTCTAAAACAGTGTAATTTCTCAAAATCAGCCCGTACGGTCGCGTAAGCGTTAGTGTACAAAAGGTAGTCTACTTGAAAGGGCCATTTCTCGGGTTGTACTGAACCGATTTGAGTGAGCCTTAGATCAAAATTTAGCTAAGAAGATGTAGATTGTGTGATGTAATTTTCAGAGGGGTTTACTTAGCCGTTTTTGAGAACGAGCTATTCTAAGACAGTGTAATTTCTTAAAATCAGCCCGTTCGGTCGCGTAAGCGTTAGTGTACAAAAGGTAGTCTACTTGAAAGGGCCATTTCTCGGGTTGTACTGAACCGATTTGAGTGAGCCATAGATCAAAATTTAGCTAAGAAGATGTAGATTTTGTGATGTAATTTTCAGAGGGGTTTACTTAGCCGTTTTTGAGAACGAGCTATTCTAAAACAGTGTTATTTCTCAAAATAAGCCCGTACGGTCGCGTAAGCGTTAGTGTACAAAAGGTAGTCTACTTGAAAGGGCCATTTCTCGGGTTGTACTGAACCGATTTGAGTGAGCCATAGATCAAAATTTAGCTAAGAAGATGTAGATTGTGTGATGTAATTTTCAGAGGGGTTTAATTGAGCGTTTTTGAGAACGAGCTATTCTAAAACAGTGTAATTTCTCAAAATCAGCCCGTACGGTCGCGTAAGCGTTAGTGTACAAGAGGTAGTCTACTTGAAAGGGCCATTTCTCGAGTTGTACTGAACCGATTTGAGTGAGCCACAAATCAAAATTTAGCTACAAAGATGTAGATTGTGTGATGTAATTTTCAGAGGGGTTTACTTAGCTGTTGTTGAGAACGAGCTATTCTAAAACAGTGTACTTTCTCAAAATCAGCCCGTACTGTCGCGTAAGCGTTAGTGTACAAAAGGTAGTCTACTTGAAAGGGCCATTTCTCGGGTTGTACTGAACCGATTTGATTGAGCCATAAATCAAAATTTAGCTAAGAAGATGTAGATTGTGTGATGTAATTTTCAGAGGGGTTTACTTAGCCGTTTTTGAGAACGAGCTATTTTAAAACAGTGCAATTTCTCAAAATCAGTCCGTACGGTCGCGTAAGCGTTAGTGTACAAAAGGTAGTCTACTTAAAAGGGCCATTTCTCGGGTTGTACTGAACCGATTTGAGTGAGCCATAGATCAAAATTTAGCTAAGAAGATGTAGATTGTGTGATGTAATTTTCAGAGGGGTTTACTTAGCCGTTTTTGAGAACGAGCTATTCTAAAACAGTGCAATTTCTCAAAATCAGCCCGTACGGTCGCGTAAGCGTTAGTGTACAAAAGGTAGTCTACTTGAAAGGGCCATTTCTCGGGTTGTACTCAACCGATTTGAGTGAGCCATAGATCACAATTTAGCTACGAAGATGTAGATTGTGTGATGTAATTTTCAGAGGGGTTTACTTAGCCGTTTTTGAGAACGAGCTATTCTAAAACAGTGTAATTTCTCAAAATCAGCCCGTACGGTCGCATAAGCGTTAGTGTACAAAAGGAAATCTACTTGAAAGAGCCATTTCTCGGGTTGCACTGAACCGATTTGAGTGAGCCATAGATCAAAATTTAGCTAAGAAGATGTAGATTGTGTGATGTAATTTTCAGAGGGGTTTACTTAGCCGTTTTTGAGAACGAGCTATTCTAAAAAAGTGTAATTTCTCAAAATCAGCCCGTACGGTCGCGTAAGCGTTAGTGTACAAAAGGTAGTCTACTTGAAAGGGCCATTTCTCGGGTTGTACTGAACCGATTTGAGTAAGCCATAGATCAAAGTTTAGCTAAGAAGATGTAGATTGTGTAATGTAATTTTCAGAGGGGTTTACTTAGCCGTTTTTGAGAACGAGCTATTCTAAAACAGTGTAATTTCTCAAAATCAGCCCGTACGGTCGCGTAAGCGTTAGTGTACAAAAGGTAGTCTACTTGAAAGGGCCATTTCTCGGGTTGTACTGAACTGATTTGAGTGAGCCTTAGATCAAAATTTAGCTAAGAAGATGTAGATTTTGTGATGTAATTTTCAGAGGGGTTTACTCAGCCGTTTTTGAGAACGAGCTATTCTAAAACAGTGTAATTTCTTAAAATCAGCCCTTACGGTCGCGTAAGCGTTAGTGTACAAAAGGTAGTCTACTTGAAAGGGCCATTTCTCGAGTTGTACTGAACCGATTTGAGTGAGCCACAAATATAAATTTAGCTACAAAGATGTAGATTATGTGATGTAATTTTCAGAGGGGTTTACTTAGCCGTTTTTGAGAACGAGCTATTCTAAAACAGTGTACTTTCTCAAAATCAGCCCGTACTGTCGCGTAAGCGTTAGTGTACAAAAGGTAGTCTACTTGAAAGGGCCATTTCTCGGGTTGTACTTAACCGATTTGATTGAGCCATAAATCAAAATTTAGCTAAGAAGATGTAGATTGTGTGATGTAATTTTCAGAGGGGTTTACTTAGCCGTTTTTGAGAACGAGCTATTCTAAAACAGTGCAATTTCTCAAAATAAGCCCGTACGGTCGCGTAAGCGTTAGTGTACAAAAGGTAGTCTACTTGAAAGGGCCATTTCTCGGGTTGTACTGAACCGATTTGAGTGAGCCATAGATCAAAATTTAGCTAAGAAGATGTAGATTGTGTGATGTAATTTTCAGAGGGGTTTACTTAGCCGTTTTTGAGAACAAGCTATTCTAAAACAGTGTAATTTCTCAAAATCAGCCCGTACGGTCGCGTAAGCGTTAGTGTACAAAAGGTAGTCTACTTGAAAGGGCCATTTCTTGGGTTGTACTGAACCGATTTGAGTGAGCGATAGATCAAAATTTAGCTAAGAAGATGTAGATTGTGTGATGTAATTTTCAGAGGGGTTTACTTAGCCGTTTTTGAGAACAAGCTATTCTAAAACAGTGTAATTTTTCAAAATCAGCCCGTACGGTCGCGTAAGCGTTAGTGTACAAAAGGTAGTCTACTTCAAAGGGCCATTTCTCGGGTTGTACTGAACTGATTTGAGTAAGCCATAGATCAAAGTTTAGCTAAGAAGATGTAGATTGTGTAATGTAATTTTCAGAGGGGTTTACTTAGCAGTTTTTGAGAACGAGCTATTCTAAAACAGTGTAATTTCTCAAAATCAGCCCGTACGGTCGCGTAAGCCTTAGTGTACAAAAGGTAGTCTACTTGAAAGGGCCATTTCTCGGGTTGTACTGAACCGATTTGAGTGAGCCTTAGATCAAAATTTAGCTAAGAAGATGTAGATTGTGTGATGTAATTTTCAGAGGGGTTTACTTAGCCGTTTTTCAGAACGAGCTATTCTAAGACAGTGTAATTTCTTAAAATCAGCCCGTTCGGTCGCGTAAGCGTTAGTGTACAAAAAATAAGTCTACTTGAAAGGGCCATTTCTCGGGTTGTACTGAACCGATTTGATGAGACATAGGTCATAATTTAGCTAAGAATATGTAGATTGTGTGATGTAATTTTCAGAGGGGTTTACTTAGCCGTTTTTGAGAACGAGCTATTCTAAAACAGTGTAATTTCTCAAAATCAGCCCGTACGGTCGCGTAAGCGTTAGTGTACAAAAGGTAGTCTACTTGAAAGGGCCATTTCTCGGGTTGTACTGAACCGATTTGAGTGGGCCATAGATCAAAATTTAGCTAAGAAGATGTAGCTTGTGAGATGTAATTTTCAGAGGGGTTTACTTAGCCGTTTTTGAGAACGAGCTATTCTAAAACAGTGTAATTTCTCAAAATCAGCCCGTACGGTCGCATAAGCGTTAGTGTACAAAAGGAAGTCTACTTGAAAGAGCCATTTCTCGGGTTGCACTGAACCAATTTGAGTGAGCCATAAATCAAAATTTAGCTAAGAAGATGTAGATTGTGTGATGTAATTTTCAGAGGGGTTTACTTAGCCGTTTTTGAGAACGAGCTATTCTAAAACAGTGTAATTTCTCAAAATCAGCCAGTACGGTCGCGTAAGCGTTAGTGTACAAAAGGTAGTCTACTTGAAAGGGCCATTTCTCGGGTTGTACTGAACCGATTTGAGTGAGCCATAGATCAATATTTGGCTAAGAAGATGTAGATTGTGTGATGTAATTTTCAGAGGGGTTTACTTAGCCGTTTTTTAGAACGAGCTATTCTAAAACAGTGTAATTTCTCAAAATCAGCCCGTACGGTCACGTAAGCGTTAGTGTACAAAAGGTAGTCTACTTGAAAGGGCCATTTCTCGGGTTGTACTGAACCGATTTGAGTGAGCCACAAATCAAAATTTAGCTACAAAGATGTAGATTGTGTGATGTAATTTTCAGAGGGGTTTACTTAGCCGTTTTTGAGAACGAGCTATTCTAAAACAGTGTAATTTCTCAAAATCAGCCCGTACGGTCGCGTAAGCGTTAGTGTACAAAAGGTAGTCTACTTGAAAGGGCCATTTCTCGGGTTGTAATAAACCGATTTGAGTGAGCCATAGATCAAAATTTAGCTAAGAAGATGTAGATTGTGTGATGTAATTTTCAGAGGGGTTTACTTAGCCGTTTTTGAGAACGAGCTATTCTAAGACAGTGTAATTTCTCAAAATCAGCCCGTACGGTCGCGTAAGCGTTAGTGTACAAAAGGTAGTCTACTTGAAAGGGCCATTTCTCGGGTTGTACTGAACCGATTTGAGTAAGCCATAGATCAAAGTTTAGCTAAGAAGATGTAGATTGTGTAATGTAATTTTCAGAGGGGTTTACTTAGCCGTTTTTGAGAACGAGCTATTCTAAAACAGTGTAATTTCTCAAAATCAGCCCGTACGGTCGCGTAAGCGTTAGTGTACAAAAGGTAGTCTACTTGAAAGGGCGATTTCTCGGGTTGTACTGAACTGATTTGAGTGAGCCTAAGATCAAAATTTACCTAAGAAGATGTAGATTTTGTGATGTAATTTTCAGAGGGGTTTACTCAGCCGTTTTTGAGAACGAGCTATTCTAAAACAGTGTAATTTCTTAAAATCAGCCCGTTCGGTCGCGTAAGCGTTAGTGTACAAAAGGTAGTCTACTTGAAAGGGCCATTTCTCGAGTTGTACTGAACCGATTTCAGTGAGCCACAAATCAAAATTTAGATACAAAGATGTAGATTGTGTGATGTAATTTTCAGAGGGGTTTACTTAGCCGTTTTTGAGAACGAGCTATTCTAAAACAGTGTACTTTCTCAAAATCAGCCCGTACTGTCGCGTAAGCGTTAGTGTACAAAAGGTAGTCTACTTGAAAGGGCCATTTCTCGGGTTGTACTGAACCGATTTGATTGAGCCATAAATCAAAATTTAGCTAAGAAGATGTAGATTGTGTGATGTAATTTTCAGAGGGGTTTACTTAGCCGTTTTTGAGAACGAGCTATTCTAATACAGTGCAATTTCTCAAAATAAGCCCGTACGGTCGCGTAAGCGTTAGTGTACAAAAGGTAGTCTACTTGAAAGGGCCATTTCTCGGGTTGTACTGAACCGATTTGAGTGAGCCATAGATCAAAATTTAGCTAAGAAGATGTAGATTGTGTGATGTAATTTTCAGAGGGGTTTACTTAGCCGTTTTTGAGAACAAGCTATTCTAATACAGTGTAATTTCTCAAAATCAGCCCGTACGGTCGCGTAAGCGTTAGTGTACAAAAGGTAGTCTACTTGAAAGGGCCATTTCTCGGGTTGTACTGAAGCGATTTGAGTGAGCCTTAGATCAAAATTTAGCTAAGAAGATGTAGATTGTGTGATGTAATTTTCAGAGGGGTTTACTTAGCCGCTTTTGAGAACGAGCTATTCTAAGACAGTGTAATTTCTTAAAATCAGCCCGTTCGGTCGCGTAAGCGTTAGTGTACAAAAAATAAGTCTAATTGAAAGGGCCATTTCTCGGGTTGTACTGAACCGATTTGATGAGACATAGGTCATAATTTAGCTAAGAATATGTAGATTGTGTGATGTAATTTTCAGAGGGGTTTACTTAGCCGTTTTTGAGAACGAGCTATTCTAAAACAGTGTAATTTCTCAAAATCAGCCCGTACGGTCGCGTAAGCGTTAGTGTACAAAAGGTAGTCTACTTGAAAGGGCCATTTCTCGGGTTGTACTGAACCGATTTGAGTGAGCCTTAGATCAAAATTTAGCTAAGAAGATGTAGATTGTGTGATGTAATTTTCAGAGGGGTTTACTTAGCCGCTTTTGAGAACGAGCTATTCTAAGACAGTGTAATTTCTTAAAATCAGCCCGTTCGGTCGCGTAAGCGTTAGTGTACAAAAAATAAGTCTACTTGAAAGGGCCATTTCTCGGGTTGTACTGAACCGATTTGATGAGACATAGGTCATAATTTAGCTAAGAATATGTAGATTGTGTGATGTAATTTTCAGAGGGGTTTACTTAGCCGTTTTTGAGAACGAGCTATTCTAAAACAGTGTAATTTCTCAAAATCAGCCCGTACGGTCGCGTAAGCGTTAGTGTACAAAAGGTAGTCTACTTGAAAGGGCCATTTCTCGGGTTGT
The DNA here is from genome assembly GCA_949710005.1 of Ricordea florida. Classification (NCBI taxonomy): domain Eukaryota; kingdom Metazoa; phylum Cnidaria; class Anthozoa; order Corallimorpharia; family Ricordeidae; genus Ricordea; species Ricordea florida. The sequence goes on from OX453281.1 coordinate 13,826,026, forward strand.
ACTGAACCGATTTGAGTGAGCCATAGATCAAAATTTAGCTACGAAGATGTAGATTGTGTGATATAATTTTTAGAGGGGTTTACTTAGCCGTTTTTGAGATTGAGCTATTTTAAAGCAGTGTAATTTCTCAAAATCAGCCCGTACGGTCGCGTAAGCGTTAGTGTACAAAAGGTAGTCTACTTGAAAGGGCCATTTCTCGGGTTGTACTGAACCGATTTGAGTGAGCCATAGATCAAAATTTAGCTAAGAAGATGTAGATTGTGTGATGTAATTTTCAGAGGGGTTTACTTAGCCGTTTTTGAGAACGAGCTATTCTAAAACAGTGTAATTTCTCAAAATCAGCCCGTACGGTCGCGTAAGCGTTAGTGTACAAAAGGTAGTCTCCTTGAAAGGGCCATTTCTCGGGTTGTACTGAACCGATTTGAGTGAGCCATAGATCAAAATTTAGCTAAGAAGATGTAGATGGTGTGATTTAATTTTCAGAGGGGTTTACTTAGCCGTTTTTGAGAACGAGCTATTCTAAAACAGTGTAATTTCTCAAAATCAGCCCGTACGGTCGCATAAGCGTTAGTGTACAAAAGGAAGTCTACTTGAAAGAGCCATTTCTCGGGTTGCACTGAACCGATTTGAGTGAGCCATAAATCAAAATTTAGCTAAGAAGATGTAGATTGTGTGATGTAATTTTCAGAGGGGTTTACTTAGCCGTTTTTGAGAACGAGCTATTCTAAGACAGTGTAATTTCTCAAAATCAGCCCGTACGGTCGCGTAAGCGTTAGTGTACAAAAGGTAGTCTACTTGAAAGGGCCATTTCTCGGGTTGTACTGAACCGATTTGAGTGAGGCATAGATCAGAATTTCGTTACGAAGATGTAGATTGTGTGATGTAATTTTCAGAGGGGTTTACTTAGCCGTTTTTTAGAACAAGCTATTCTAAAACAGTGTAATTTCTCAAAATCAGCCCGTACGGTCGCGTAAGCGTTAGTGTACAAAAGGTAGTCTACTTGAAAAGGCCATTTCTTGGGTTGTACTGAACCGATTTGAGTGAGCCATAGATCAAAATTTAGCTAAGAAGATGTAGATTGTGTGATGTAATTTTCAGAGGGGTTTACTTAGCCGTTTTTGAGAACGAGCTATTCTAAAACAGTGTAATTTCTCAAAATCAGCCCGTACTGTCGCGTAAGCGTTAGTGTACAAAAGGTAGTCTACTTGAAAGGGCCATTTCTCGGGTTGTACTGAACCGATTTGAGTGAGCCACAAATCAAAATTTAGCTACAAAGATGTAGATTGTGTGATGTAATTTTAAGAGGGGTTTACTAAGCCGTTTTTAAGAACGAGCTATTCTAAAACAGTGTAATTTCTCAAAATCAGCCCGTACGGTCGCGTAAGCGTTAGTGTACAAAAGGTAGTCTACTTGAAAAGGCCATTTCTTGGGTTGTACTGAACCGATTTGAGTGAGCCATAGATCAAAATTTAGCTAAGAAGATGTAGATTGTGTGATGTAATTTTCAGAGGGGTTTACTTAGCCGTTTTTGAGAACGAGCTATTCTAAAACAGTGCAATTTCTCAAAATCAGTTCGTACGGTCGCGTAAGCGTTAGTGTACAAAAGGTAGTCTACTTGAAAGGGCCATTTCTCGGGTTGTACTTAACCGATTTGAGTGAGCCATAGATCACAATTTAGCTAAGAAGATGTAGATTGTGTGATGTAATTTTCAGAGGGGTTTACTTAGCCGTTTTTTAGAACGAGCTATTCTAAAACAGTGTAATTTCTCAAAATCAGCCCTTACGGTCGCGTAAGCGTTAGTGTACAAAAGGTAGTCTACTTGAAAGGGCCATTTCTCGAGTTGTCCTGAACCGATTTAAGTGAGCCATAAATCGAAATTTAGCTAAGAAGATGTAGACTGTGTGATGTAATTTTCAGAGGGGTTTACTTAGCCGTTTTTGAGAACGAGCTATTCTAAAACAGTGTAATTTCTCAAAATCAGCCCGTACGGTCGCGTAAGCGTTAGTGTACAAAAGGTAGTCTACTTGAAATGGCCATTTCTCGGGTTGTACTGAACCGATTTGAGTGAGCCATACATCAATATTTAGCTAAGAAGATGTAGATTGTGTGATGTAATTTTCAGAGGGGTTTACTTAGCCGTTTTTTAGAACGAGCTATTCTAAAACAGTGTACTTTCTCAAAATCAGCCCGTACGGTCACGTAAGCGTTAGTGTACAAAAGGTAGTCTACTTGAAAGGGCAATTTCTCGGGTTGTACTGAACCGATTTGAGTGAGCCACAAATCAAAATTTAGCTACAAAGATGTAGATTGTGTGATGTAATTTTAAGAGGGGTTTACTTAGCCGTTTTTGAGAACGAGCTATTCTAATACAGTGTACTTTCTCAAAATCAGCCCGTACGGTCGCGTAAGCGTTAGTGTACAAAAGGTAGTCTACTTGAAATGGCCATTTCTCGGGTTGTACTGAACCGATTTGAGTGAGGCATAGATCAGAATTTAGTTACGAAGATGTAGATTGTGTGATGTAATTTTCAGAGGGGTTTACTTAGCCGTTTTTTAGAACGAGCTATTCTAAAACAGTGTAATTTCTCAAAATCAGCCCGTACGGTCGCGTAAGCGTTAGTGTACAAAAGGTAGTCTACTTGAAAAGGCCATTTCTCGGGTTGTACTGAACCGATTTGAGTGAGCCATAGATCAAAATTTAGCTAAGAAGATGTAGATTGTGTGATGTAATTTTCAGAGGGGTTTACTTAGCCGTTTTTTAGAACGAGCTATTCTAAAACAGTGTAATTTCTCAAAATCAGCCCGTACGGTCGCGTAAGCGTTAGTGTACAAAAGGTAGTCTACTTGAAAGGGCCATTTCTCGGGTTGTCCTGAACCGATTTGAGTGAGCCATAAATCAAAATTTAGCTAAGAAGATGTAGATTGTGTGATGTAATTTTCAGAGGGGTTTACTTAGCCGTTTTTGAGAACGAGCTATTCTAAAACAGTGTAATTTCTCAAAATCAGCCCGTACGGTCGCATAAGCGTTAGTGTACAAAAGGTAGTCTACTTGAAAGGGCCATTTCTCGGGTTGTACTGAACCGATTTGAGTGAGGCATAGATCAGAATTTAGTTACGAAGATGTAGATTGTGTGATGTAATTTTCAGAGGGGTTTACTTAGCCGTTTTTGAGAACGAGCTATTCTAAAACAGTGCAATTTCTCAAAATCAGCCCGTACGGTCGCGTAAGCGTTAGTGTACAAAAGGTAGTCTACTTGAAAGGGCCATTTCTCGGGTTGTACTTAACCGATTTGAGTGAGCCATAGATCACAATTTAGCTAAGAAGATGTAGATTGTGTGATGTAATTTTCAGAGGGGTTTACTTAGCCGTTTTTTAGAACGAGCTATTCTAAAACAGTGTAATTTCTCAAAATCAGCCCTTACGGTCGCGTAAGCGTTAGTGTACAAAAGGTAGTCTACTTGAAAGGGCCATTTCTCGAGTTGTCCTGAACCGATTTAAGTGAGCCATAAATCGAAATTTAGCTAAGAAGATGTAGACTGTGTGATGTAATTTTCAGAGGGGTTTACTTAGCCGTTTTTGAGAACGAGCTATTCTAAAACAGTGTAATTTCTCAAAATCAGCCCGTACGGTCGCGTAAGCGTTAGTGTACAAAAGGTAGTCTACTTGAAAGGGCCATTTCTCGGGTTGTACTGAACCGATTTGAGTGAGCCACAAATCAAAATTTAGCTACAAAGATGTAGATTGTGTGATGTAATTTTAAGAGGGGTTTACTAAGCCGTTTTTAAGAACGAGCTATTCTAAAACAGTGTAATTTCTCAAAATCAGCCCGTACGGTCGCGTAAGCGTTAGTGTACAAAAGGTAGTCTACTTGAAAAGGCCATTTCTTGGGTTGTACTGAACCGATTTGAGTGAGCCATAGATCAAAATTTAGCTAAGAAGATGTAGATTGTGTGATGTAATTTTCAGAGGGGTTTACTTAGCCGTTTTTGAGAACGAGCTATTCTAAAACAGTGCAATTTCTCAAAATCAGCCCGTACGGTCGCGTAAGCGTTAGTGTACAAAAGGTAGTCTACTTGAAAGGGCCATTTCTCGGGTTGTACTTAACCGATTTGAGTGAGCCATAGATCACAATTTAGCTAAGAAGATGTAGATTGTGTGATGTAATTTTCAGAGGGGTTTACTTAGCCGTTTTTTAGAACGAGCTATTCTAAAACAGTGTAATTTCTCAAAATCAGCCCTTACGGTCGCGTAAGCGTTAGTGTACAAAAGGTAGTCTACTTGAAAGGGCCATTTCTCGAGTTGTCCTGAACCGATTTAAGTGAGCCATAAATCGAAATTTAGCTAAGAAGATGTAGACTGTGTGATGTAATTTTCAGAGGGGTTTACTTAGCCGTTTTTGAGAACGAGCTATTCTAAAACAGTGTAATTTCTCAAAATCAGCCCGTACGGTCGCGTAAGCGTTAGTGTACAAAAGGTAGTCTACTTGAAATGGCCATTTCTCGGGTTGTACTGAACCGATTTGAGTGAGCCATACATCAATATTTAGCTAAGAAGATGTAGATTGTGTGATGTAATTTTCAGAGGGGTTTACTTAGCCGTTTTTTAGAACGAGCTATTCTAAAACAGTGTACTTTCTCAAAATCAGCCCGTACGGTCACGTAAGCGTTAGTGTACAAAAGGTAGTCTACTTGAAAGGGCAATTTCTCGGGTTGTACTGAACCGATTTGAGTGAGCCACAAATCAAAATTTAGCTACAAAGATGTAGATTGTGTGATGTAATTTTAAGAGGGGTTTACTTAGCCGTTTTTGAGAACGAGCTATTCTAATACAGTGTACTTTCTCAAAATCAGCCCGTACGGTCGCGTAAGCGTTAGTGTACAAAAGGTAGTCTACTTGAAATGGCCATTTCTCGGGTTGTACTGAACCGATTTGAGTGAGGCATAGATCAGAATTTAGTTACGAAGATGTAGATTGTGTGATGTAATTTTCAGAGGGGTTTACTTAGCCGTTTTTTAGAACGAGCTATTCTAAAACAGTGTAATTTCTCAAAATCAGCCCGTACGGTCGCGTAAGCGTTAGTGTACAAAAGGTAGTCTACTTGAAAAGGCCATTTCTCGGGTTGTACTGAACCGATTTGAGTGAGCCATAGATCAAAATTTAGCTAAGAAGATGTAGATTGTGTGATGTAATTTTCAGAGGGGTTTACTTAGCCGTTTTTTAGAACGAGCTATTCTAAAACAGTGTAATTTCTCAAAATCAGCCCGTACGGTCGCGTAAGCGTTAGTGTACAAAAGGTAGTCTACTTGAAAGGGCCATTTCTCGGGTTGTCCTGAACCGATTTGAGTGAGCCATAAATCAAAATTTAGCTAAGAAGATGTAGATTGTGTGATGTAATTTTCAGAGGGGTTTACTTAGCCGTTTTTGAGAACGAGCTATTCTAAAACAGTGTAATTTCTCAAAATCAGCCCGTACGGTCGCATAAGCGTTAGTGTACAAAAGGTAGTCTACTTGAAAGGGCCATTTCTCGGGTTGTACTGAACCGATTTGAGTGAGGCATAGATCAGAATTTAGTTACGAAGATGTAGATTGTGTGATGTAATTTTCAGAGGGGTTTACTTAGCCGTTTTTGAGAACGAGCTATTCTAAAACAGTGCAATTTCTCAAAATCAGCCCGTACGGTCGCGTAAGCGTTAGTGTACAAAAGGTAGTCTACTTGAAAGGGCCATTTCTCGGGTTGTACTTAACCGATTTGAGTGAGCCATAGATCACAATTTAGCTAAGAAGATGTAGATTGTGTGATGTAATTTTCAGAGGGGTTTACTTAGCCGTTTTTTAGAACGAGCTATTCTAAAACAGTGTAATTTCTCAAAATCAGCCCTTACGGTCGCGTAAGCGTTAGTGTACAAAAGGTAGTCTACTTGAAAGGGCCATTTCTCGAGTTGTCCTGAACCGATTTAAGTGAGCCATAAATCGAAATTTAGCTAAGAAGATGTAGACTGTGTGATGTAATTTTCAGAGGGGTTTACTTAGCCGTTTTTGAGAACGAGCTATTCTAAAACAGTGTAATTTCTCAAAATCAGCCCGTACGGTCGCGTAAGCGTTAGTGTACAAAAGGTAGTCTACTTGAAATGGCCATTTCTCGGGTTGTACTGAACCGATTTGAGTGAGCCATACATCAATATTTAGCTAAGAAGATGTAGATTGTGTGATGTAATTTTCAGAGGGGTTTACTTAGCCGTTTTTTAGAACGAGCTATTCTAAAACAGTGTACTTTCTCAAAATCAGCCCGTACGGTCACGTAAGCGTTAGTGTACAAAAGGTAGTCTACTTGAAAGGGCAATTTCTCGGGTTGTACTGAACCGATTTGAGTGAGCCACAAATCAAAATTTAGCTACAAAGATGTAGATTGTGTGATGTAATTTTAAGAGGGGTTTACTTAGCCGTTTTTGAGAACGAGCTATTCTAATACAGTGTACTTTCTCAAAATCAGCCCGTACGGTCGCGTAAGCGTTAGTGTACAAAAGGTAGTCTACTTGAAATGGCCATTTCTCGGGTTGTACTGAACCGATTTGAGTGAGGCATAGATCAGAATTTAGTTACGAAGATGTAGATTGTGTGATGTAATTTTCAGAGGGGTTTACTTAGCCGTTTTTTAGAACGAGCTATTCTAAAACAGTGTAATTTCTCAAAATCAGCCCGTACGGTCGCGTAAGCGTTAGTGTACAAAAGGTAGTCTACTTGAAAAGGCCATTTCTCGGGTTGTACTGAACCGATTTGAGTGAGCCATAGATCAAAATTTAGCTAAGAAGATGTAGATTGTGTGATGTAATTTTCAGAGGGGTTTACTTAGCCGTTTTTGAGAACGAGCTATTCTAAAACAGTGCAATTTCTCAAAATCAGCCCGTACGGTCGCGTAAGCGTTAGTGTACAAAAGGTAGTCTACTTGAAAGGGCCATTTCTCGGGTTGTACTTAACCGATTTGAGTGAGCCATAGATCACAGTTTAGCTAAGAAGATGTAGATTGTGTGATGTAATTTTCAGAGGGGTTTACTTAGCCGTTTTTTAGAACGAGCTATTCTAAAACAGTGTAATTTCTCAAAATCAGCCCTTACGGTCGCGTAAGCGTTAGTGTACAAAAGGTAGTCTACTTGAAAGGGCCATTTCTCGAGTTGTCCTGAACCGATTTAAGTGAGCCATAAATCGAAATTTAGCTAAGAAGATGTAGACTGTGTGATGTAATTTTCAGAGGGGTTTACTTAGCCGTTTTTGAGAACGAGCTATTCTAAAACAGTGTAATTTCTCAAAATCAGCCCGTACGGTCGCGTAAGCGTTAGTGTACAAAAGGTAGTCTACTTGAAAGGGCCATTTCTCGGGTTGTACTGAACCGATTTTAGTGAGCCATGGATCAAAATTTAGCTAAGAAGATGTAGATTGTGTGATGTAATTTTCAGAGGGGTTTACTTAGCCGTTTTTGAGAACAAGCTATTCTAAAACAGTGTAATTTCTCAAAATCAGCCCGTACGGTCGCGTAAGCGTTAGTGTACAAAAGGTAGTCTACTTGAAAGGGACATTTCTCGGGTTGTACTGAACCGATTTGAGTGAGCCATAGATCAAAATTTAGCTAAGAAGATGTAGATTGTGTGATGTAATTTTCAGAGGGGTTTACTTAGCCGTTTTTAAGAACGAGCAATTCTAAAACAGTGTAATTTCTCAAAATCAGCCCGTACGGTCGCGTAAGCGTTAGTGTACAAAAGGTACTCTACTTTAAAGGGCCATTTCTTGGGTTGTTCTGAACCGATTTGAGTGAGCCATAGATCAAAATTTAGCTAAGAAGATGTAGATTTTGTGATGTAATTTTCAGAGGGGTTTACTTAGCCGTTTTTGAGAACGAGCTATTCTAAAACAGTGTAATTTCTCAAAATCAGCCCGTACGGTCGCGTAAGCGTTAGTGTACAAAAGGTAGTCTACTTGAAAGGGCCATTTCTCGGGTTGTACTGAACCGATTTGAGTGAGGCATAGATCAGAATTTAGCTACGAAGATGTAGATTGTGTGATATAATTTTCAGAGGGGTTTACTTAGCCGTTTTTGAGAACGAGCTATTCTAAAACAGTGTAATTTCTCAAAATCACCCCGTACGGTCGCGTAAGCGTTAGTGTACAAAAGGTAGTCTACTTGAAAGGGCCATTTCTCGGGTTGTACTGAACCGATTTGAGTGAGGCATAGATCAGAATTTAGCTACGAAGATGTAGATTGTGTGATGTAATTTTCAGAGGGGTTTACTTAGCCGTTTTTGAGAACGAGCTATTCTAAAACAGTGTAATTTCTCAAAATCAGCCCGTACGGTCGCGGAAGCGTTAGTGTACAAAAGGTAGTCTACTTGAAAGGGCCATTTCTCGGGTTGTACTGAACCGATTTGAGTGAGCCATAGATCACAATTTAGCTAAGAAGATGTAGATTGTGTGATGTAATTTTCAGAGGGGTTTACTTAGCCGTTTTTTAGAACGAGCTATTCTAAAACAGTGTAATTTCTCAAAATCAGCCCGTACGGTCGCGTAAGCGTTAGTGTACAAAAGGTAGTCTACTTGAAAGGGACATTTCTCGGGTTGTACTGAAATGATTTGAGTGAGCCATAGATCAAAATTTAACTAAGAAGATGTAGATTGTGTGATGTAATTTTCAGAGGGGTTTACTTAGCCGTTTTTGAGAACGAGCTATTCTAATACATTGTACTTTCTCAAAATCAGCCCGTACGGTCGCGTAAGCGTTAGTGTACAAAACGTAGTCTACTTGAAAGGGCCATTTCTCGGGTTGTACTGAACCGATTTGAGTGAGCCATAGATCAAAATTTAGCTAAGAAGATGTAGATTGTGTGATGTAATTTTCAGAGGGGTTTACTTAGCCGTTTTTGAGAACGAGCTATTCTAAAACAGTGTAATTTCTCAAAATCAGCCCGTACGGTCGCGTAAGCGTTAGTGTACAAAAGGTAGTCTACTTCAAAGGGCCATTTCTTGGGTTTTTCTGAACCGATTTGAGTGAGCCATAGATCAAAATTTAGCTAAGAAGATGTAGATTGTGTGATGTAATTTTCAGAGGGGTTTACTTAGCCGTTTTTGAGAACGAGCTATTCTAATATAGTGTACTTTCTCAAAATCAGCCCGTACGGTCGCGTAAGCGTTAGTGTACAAAAGGTAGTCTACTTGAAAGGGCCATTTCTCGGGTTGTACTGAACCGATTTGAGTGAGGCATAGATCAGAATTTAGCTACGAAGATGTAGATTGTGTGATGTAATTTTCAGAGGGGTTTACTTAGCCGTTTTTGAGAACAAGCTATTCTAAAACAGTGTAATTTTTCAAAATCAGCCCGTACGGTCGCGTAAGCGTTAGTGTACAAAAGGTAGTCTACTTGAAAGGGCCATTTCTCGGGTTGTAATAAACCGATTTGAGTGAGCCATAGATCAAAATTTAGCTAAGAAGATGTAGATTGTGTGATGTAATTTTCAGAGGGGTTTACTTAGCCGTTTTTGAGAACAAGCTATTCTAAAACAGTGTAATTTCTAAAAATCAGCCCGTACGGTCGCGTAAGCGTTAGTGTACAAAAGGTAGTCTACTTGAAAGGGCCATTTCTCGGGTTGTACTGAACCGATTTGAGTAAGCCATAGATCAAAGTTTAGCTAAGAAGATGTAGATTGTGTAATGTAATTTTCAGAGGGGTTTACTTAGCAGTTTTTGAGAACGAGCTATTCTAAAACAGTGTAATTTCTCAAAATCAGCCCGTACGGTCGCGTAAGCGTTAGTGTACAAAAGGTAGTCTACTTGAAAGGGCCATTTCTCGGGTTGTACTGAACCGATTTGAGTGAGCCATAAATCAAAATTTAGCTAAGAAGATGTAGATTGTGTGATGTAATTTTCAGAGGGGTTTACTTAGCCGTTTTTGAGAACGAGCTATTCTAAGACAGTGTAATTTCTTAAAATCAGCCCGTTCGGTCGCGTAAGCGTTAGTGTACAAAAAATAAGTCTACTTGAAAGGGCCATTTCTCGGGTTGTACTGAACCGATTTGATGAGACATAGGTCATAATTTAGCTAAGAATATGTAGATTGTGTGATGTAATTTTCAGAGGGGTTTACTTAGCCGTTTTTGAGAACGAGCTATTCTAAAACAGTGTAATTTCTCAAAATCAGCCCGTACGGTCGCGTAAGCGTTAGTGTACAAAAGGTAGTCTACTTGAAAGGGCCATTTCTCGGGTTGTACTGAACCGATTTGAGTGAGCCATAGATCAAAATTTAGCTACGAAGATGTAGATTGTGTGATATAATTTTTAGAGGGGTTTACTTAGCCGTTTTTGAGATTGAGCTATTTTAAAACAGTGTAATTTCTCAAAATCAGCCCGTACGGTCGCGTAAGCGTTAGTGTACAAAAGGTACTCTACTTGAAAGGGCCATTTCTCGGGTTGTACTGAACCGATTTGAGTGAGCCATAGATCAAAATTTAGCTAAGAAGATGTAGATTGTGTGATGTAATTTTCAGAGGGGTTTACTTAGCCGTTTTTGAGAACGAGCTATTCTAAAACAGTGCAATTTCTCAAAATCAGACCGTACGGTCGCGTAAGCGTTAGTGTACAAAAGGTAGTCTACTTGAAAGGGCCATTTCTCGGGTTGTACTGAACCGATTTGAGTGAGCCATAGATCGAAATTTAGCTAAGAAGATGTAGATTGTGTGATGTAATTTTCAGAGGGGTTTACTTAGCCGTTTTTGAGAACGAGCTATTCTAAAACAGTGTAATTTCTCAAAATCAGCCCGTACGGTCGCGTAAGCGTTAGTGTACAAAAGGTAGTCTCCTTGAAAGGGCCATTTCTCGGGTTGTACTGAACCGATTTGAGTGAGCCATAGATCAAAATTTAGCTAAGAAGATGTAGATGGTGTGATTTAATTTTCAGAGGGGTTTACTTAGCCGTTTTTGAGAACGAGCTATTCTAAAACAGTTTAATTTCTCAAAATCAGCCCGTACGGTCGCATAAGCGTTAGTGTACAAAAGGAAGTCTACTTGAAAGAGCCATTTCTCGGGTTGCACTGAACCGATTTGAGTGAGCCATAAATCAAAATTTAGCTAAGAAGATGTAGATTGTGTGATGTAATTTTCAGAGGGGTTTACTTAGCCGTTTTTGAGAACGAGCTATTCTAAAACAGTGTAATTTCTCAAAATCAGCCCGTACGGTCGCGTAAGCGTTAGTGTACAAAAGGTAGTCTACTTAAAATGGCCATTTCTCGGGTTGTACTGAACCGATTTGAGTGAGCCATAGATCAATATTTAGCTAAGAAGATGTAGATTGTGTGATGTAATTTTCAGAGGGGTTTACTTAGCCGTTTTTTAGAACGAGCTATTCTAAAACAGTGTACTTTCTCAAAATCAGCCCGTACGGTCACGTAAGCGTTAGTGTACAAAAGGTAGTCTACTTGAAAGGGCAATTTCTCGGGTTGCACTGAACCGATTTGAGTGAGCCACAAATCAAAATTTAGCTACAAAGATGTAGATTGTGTGATGTAATTTTAAGAGGGGTTTACTTAGCCGTTTTTAAGAACGAGCTATTCTAAAACAGTGTAGTTTCTCAAAATCAGCCCGTACGGTCGCGTAAGCGTTAGTGTACAAAAGGTAGTCTACTTCAAAGGGCCATTTCTTGGGTTGTTCTGAACCGATTTGAGTGAGCCATAGATCAAAATTTAGCTAAGAAGATGTAGATTGTGTGATGTAATTTTCAGAGGGGTTTACTTAGCCGTTTTTGAGAACGAGCTATTCTAATACAGTGTACTTTCTCAAAATCAGCCCGTACGGTCGCGTAAGCGTTAGTGTACAAAAGGTAGTCTACTTGAAAGGGCCATTTCTCGGGTTGTACTGAACCGATTTGAGTGAGGCATAGATCAGAATTTAGTTACGAAGATGTAGATTGTGTGATGTAATTTTCAGAGGGGTTTACTTAGCCGTTTTTTAGAACGAGCTATTCTAAAACAGTGTAATTTCTCAAAATCAGCCCGTACGGTCGCGTAAGCGTTAGTGTACAAAAGGTAGTCTACTTGAAAAGGCCATTTCTTGGGTTGTACTGAACCGATTTGAGTGAGCCATAGATCAAAATTTAGCTAAGAAGATGTAGATTGTGTGATGTAATTTTCAGAGGGGTTTACTTAGCCGTTTTTGAGAACGAGCTATTCTAATACAGTGTACTTTCTCAAAATCAGCCCGTACGGTCGCGTAAGCGTTAGTGTACAAAAGGTAGTCTACTTGAAATGGCCATTTCTCGGGTTGTACTGAACCGATTTGAGTGAGGCATAGATCAGAATTTAGTTACGAAGATGTAGATTGTGTGATGTAATTTTCAGAGGGGTTTACTTAGCCGTTTTTTAGAACGAGCTATTCTAAAACAGTGTAATTTCTCAAAATCAGCCCGTACGGTCGCGTAAGCGTTAGTGTACAAAAGGTAGTCTACTTGAAAAGGCCATTTCTCGGGTTGTACTGAACCGATTTGAGTGAGCCATAGATCAAAATTTAGCTAAGAAGATGTAGATTGTGTGATGTAATTTTCAGAGGGGTTTACTTAGCCGTTTTTGAGAACGAGCTATTCTAAAACAGTGCAATTTCTCAAAATCAGCCCGTACGGTCGCGTAAGCGTTAGTGTACAAAAGGTAGTCTACTTGAAAGGGCCATTTCTCGGGTTGTACTTAACCGATTTGAGTGAGCCATAGATCACAGTTTAGCTAAGAAGATGTAGATTGTGTGATGTAATTTTCAGAGGGGTTTACTTAGCCGTTTTTTAGAACGAGCTATTCTAAAACAGTGTAATTTCTCAAAATCAGCCCTTACGGTCGCGTAAGCGTTAGTGTACAAAAGGTAGTCTACTTGAAAGGGCCATTTCTCGAGTTGTCCTGAACCGATTTAAGTGAGCCATAAATCGAAATTTAGCTAAGAAGATGTAGACTGTGTGATGTAATTTTCAGAGGGGTTTACTTAGCCGTTTTTGAGAACGAGCTATTCTAAAACAGTGTAATTTCTCAAAATCAGCCCGTACGGTCGCGTAAGCGTTAGTGTACAAAAGGTAGTCTACTTGAAAGGGCCATTTCTCGGGTTGTACTGAACCGATTTTAGTGAGCCATGGATCAAAATTTAGCTAAGAAGATGTAGATTGTGTGATGTAATTTTCAGAGGGGTTTACTTAGCCGTTTTTGAGAACAAGCTATTCTAAAACAGTGTAATTTCTCAAAATCAGCCCGTACGGTCGCGTAAGCGTTAGTGTACAAAAGGTAGTCTACTTGAAAGGGACATTTCTCGGGTTGTACTGAACCGATTTGAGTGAGCCATAGATCAAAATTTAGCTAAGAAGATGTAGATTGTGTGATGTAATTTTCAGAGGGGTTTACTTAGCCGTTTTTAAGAACGAGCAATTCTAAAACAGTGTAATTTCTCAAAATCAGCCCGTACGGTCGCGTAAGCGTTAGTGTACAAAAGGTACTCTACTTTAAAGGGCTATTTCTTGGGTTGTTCTGAACCGATTTGAGTGAGCCATAGATCAAAATTTAGCTAAGAAGATGTAGATTTTGTGATGTAATTTTCAGAGGGGTTTACTTAGCCGTTTTTGAGAACGAGCTATTCTAAAACAGTGTAATTTCTCAAAATCAGCCCGTACGGTCGCGTAAGCGTTAGTGTACAAAAGGTAGTCTACTTGAAAGGGCCATTTCTCGGGTTGTACTGAACCGATTTGAGTGAGGCATAGATCAGAATTTAGCTACGAAGATGTAGATTGTGTGATATAATTTTCAGAGGGGTTTACTTAGCCGTTTTTGAGAACGAGCTATTCTAAAACAGTGTAATTTCTCAAAATCACCCCGTACGGTCGCGTAAGCGTTAGTGTACAAAAGGTAGTCTACTTGAAAGGGCCATTTCTCGGGTTGTACTGAACCGATTTGAGTGAGGCATAGATCAGAATTTAGCTACGAAGATGTAGATTGTGTGATGTAATTTTCAGAGGGGTTTACTTAGCCGTTTTTGAGAACGAGCTATTCTAAAACAGTGTAATTTCTCAAAATCAGCCCGTACGGTCGCGGAAGCGTTAGTGTACAAAAGGTAGTCTACTTGAAAAGGCCATTTCTTGGGTTGTACTGAACCGATTTGAGTGAGCCATAGATCAAAATTTAGCTAAGAAGATGTAGATTGTGTGATGTAATTTTCAGAGGGGTTTACTTAGCCGTTTTTGAGAACGAGCTATTCTAAAACAGTGCAATTTCTCAAAATCAGCCCGTACGGTCGCGTAAGCGTTAGTGTACAAAAGGTAGTCTACTTGAAAGGGCCATTTCTCGGGTTGTACTGAACCGATTTGAGTGAGCCATAGATCACAATTTAGCTAAGAAGATGTAGATTGTGTGATGTAATTTTCAGAGGGGTTTACTTAGCCGTTTTTTAGAACGAGCTATTCTAAAACAGTGTAATTTCTCAAAATCAGCCCGTACGGTCGCGTAAGCGTTAGTGTACAAAAGGTAGTCTACTTGAAAGGGACATTTCTCGGGTTGTACTGAAATGATTTGAGTGAGCCATAGATCAAAATTTAGCTAAGAAGATGTAGATTGTGTGATGTAATTTTCAGAGGGGTTTACTTAGCCGTTTTTGAGAACGAGCTATTCTAATACATTGTACTTTCTCAAAATCAGCCCGTACGGTCGCGTAAGCGTTAGTGTACAAAACGAAGTCTACTTGAAAGGGCCATTTCTCGGGTTGTACTGAACCGATTTGAGTGAGCCATAGATCAAAATTTAGCTAAGAAGATGTAGATTGTGTGATGTAATTTTCAGAGGGGTTTACTTAGCCGTTTTTGAGAACGAGCTATTCTAAAACAGTGTAATTTCTCAAAATCAGCCCGTACGGTCGCGTAAGCGTTAGTGTACAAAAGGTAGTCTACTTCAAAGGGCCATTTCTTGGGTTTTTCTGAACCGATTTGAGTGAGCCATAGATCAAAATTTAGCTAAGAAGATGTAGATTGTGTGATGTAATTTTCAGAGGGGTTTACTTAGCCGTTTTTGAGAACGAGCTATTCTAATATAGTGTACTTTCTCAAAATCAGCCCGTACGGTCGCGTAAGCGTTAGTGTACAAAAGGTAGTCTACTTGAAAGGGCCATTTCTCGGGTTGTACTGAACCGATTTGAGTGAGGCATAGATCAGAATTTAGCTACGAAGATGTAGATTGTGTGATGTAATTTTCAGAGGGGTTTACTTAGCCGTTTTTGAGAACGAGCTATTCTAAAACAGTGTAATTTCTCAAAATATGCCCGTACGGTCGCGTAAGCGTTAGTGTACAAAAGGTAGTCTACTTTAAAGGGCCATTTCTCGGGTTGTACTGAACCGATTTGAGTGAGCCATAGATCAAAATTTAGCTAAGAAGATGTAGATTGTGTGATGTAATTTTGAGAGGGGTTTACTTAGCCGTTTTTGAGAACGAGCTATTCTAAAACCGTGCAATTTCTCAAAATCAGCCCGTACGGTCGCGTAAGCGTTAGTGTACAAAAGGTAGTCTACTTGAAAGGGCCATTTCTCGGGTTGTACTGAACCGATTTGAGTGAGCCATAGATCACAATTTAGCTAAGAAGATGTAGATTGTGTGATGTAATTTTCAGAGGGGTTTACTTAGCCGTTTTTTAGAACGAGCTATTCTAAAACAGTGTAATTTCTCAAAATCAGCCCGTACGGTCGCGTAAGCGTTAGTGTACAAAAGGTAGTCTACTTGAAAAGGCCATTTCTTGGGTTGTACTGAACCGATTTGAGTGAGCCATAGATCAAAATTTAGCTAAGAAGATGTAGATTGTGTGATGTAATTTTCAGAGGGGTTTACTTAGCCGTTTTTGAGAACGAGCTATTCTAAAACAGTGCAATTTCTCAAAATCAGCCCGTACGGTCGCGTAAGCGTTAGTGTACAAAAGGTAGTCTACTTGAAAGGGCCATTTCTCGGGTTGTACTTAACCGATTTGAGTGAGCCATAGATCACAATTTAGCTAAGAAGATGTAGATTGTGTGATGTAATTTTCAGAGGGGTTTACTAAGCCGTTTTTTAGAACGAGCTATTCTAAAACAGTGTAATTTCTCAAAATCAGCCCTTACGGTCGCGTAAGCGTTAGTGTACAAAAGGTAGTCTACTTGAAAGGGCCATTTCTCGAGTTGTCCTGAACCGATTTAAGTGAGCCATAAATCGAAATTTAGCTAAGAAGATGTAGACTGTGTGATGTAATTTTCAGAGGGGTTTACTTAGCCGTTTTTGAGAACGAGCTATTCTAAAACAGTGTAATTTCTCAAAATCAGCCCGTACGGTCGCGTAAGCGTTAGTGTACAAAAGGTAGTCTACTTGAAAGGGCCATTTCTCGGGTTGTACTGAACCGATTTTAGTGAGCCATGGATCAAAATTTAGCTAAGAAGATGTAGATTGTGTGATGTAATTTTCAGAGGGGTTTACTTAGCCGTTTTTGAGAACAAGCTATTCTAAAACAGTGTAATTTCTCAAAATCAGCCCGTACGGTCGCGTAAGCGTTAGTGTACAAAAGGTAGTCTACTTGAAAGGGACATTTCTCGGGTTGTACTGAACCGATTTGAGTGAGCCATAGATCAAAATTTAGCTAAGAAGATGTAGATTGTGTGATGTAATTTTCAGAGGGGTTTACTTAGCCGTTTTTAAGAACGAGCAATTCTAAAACAGTGTAATTTCTCAAAATCAGCCCGTACGGTCGCGTAAGCGTTAGTGTACAAAAGGTACTCTACTTTAAAGGGCCATTTCTTGGCTTGTTCTGAACCGATTTGAGTGAGCCATAGATCAAAATTTAGCTAAGAAGATGTAGATTTTGTGATGTAATTTTCAGAGGGGTTTACTTAGCCGTTTTTGAGAACGAGCTATTCTAAAACAGTGTAATTTCTCAAAATCAGCCCGTACGGTCGCGTAAGCGTTAGTGTACAAAAGGTAGTCTACTTGAAAGGGCCATTTCTCGGGTTGTACTGAACCGATTTGAGTGAGGCATAGATCAGAATTTAGCTACGAAGATGTAGATTGTGTGATATAATTTTCAGAGGGGTTTACTTAGCCGTTTTTGAGAACGAGCTATTCTAAAACAGTGTAATTTCTCAAAATCACCCCGTACGGTCGCGTAAGCGTTAGTGTACAAAAGGTAGTCTACTTGAAAGGGCCATTTCTCGGGTTGTACTGAACCGATTTGAGTGAGGCATAGATCAGAATTTAGCTACGAAGATGTAGATTGTGTGATGTAATTTTCAGAGGGGTTTACTTAGCCGTTTTTGAGAACGAGCTATTCTAAAACAGTGTAATTTCTCAAAATAAGCCCGTACGGTCGCGGAAGCGTTAGTGTACAAAAGGTAGTCTACTTGAAAAGGCCATTTCTTGGGTTGTACTGAACCGATTTGAGTGAGCCATAGATCAAAATTTAGCTAAGAAGATGTAGATTGTGTGATGTAATTTTCAGAGGGGTTTACTTAGCCGTTTTTGAGAACGAGCTATTCTAAAACAGTGCAATTTCTCAAAATCAGCCCGTACGGTCGCGTAAGCGTTAGTGTACAAAAGGTAGTCTACTTGAAAGGGCCATTTCTCGGGTTGTACTGAACCGATTTGAGTGAGCCATAGATCACAATTTAGCTAAGAAGATGTAGATTGTGTGATGTAATTTTCAGAGGGGTTTACTTAGCCGTTTTTTAGAACGAGCTATTCTAAAACAGTGTACTTTCTCAAAATCAGCCCGTACGGTCGCGTAAGCGTTAGTGTACAAAACGTAGTCTACTTGAAAGGGCCATTTCTCGGGTTGTACTGAACCGATTTGAGTGAGCCATAGATCAAAATTTAGCTAAGAAGATGTAGATTGTGTGATGTAATTTTCAGAGGGGTTTACTTAGCCGTTTTTGAGAACGAGCTATTCTAAAACAGTGTAATTTCTCAAAATCAGCCCGTACGGTCGCGTAAGCGTTAGTGTACAAAAGGTAGTCTACTTCAAAGGGCCATTTCTTGGGTTTTTCTGAACCGATTTGAGTGAGCCATAGATCAAAATTTAGCTAAGAAGATGTAGATTGTGTGATGTAATTTTCAGAGGGGTTTACTTAGCCGTTTTTGAGAACGAGCTATTCTAATATAGTGTACTTTCTCAAAATCAGCCCGTACGGTCGCGTAAGCGTTAGTGTACAAAAGGTAGTCTACTTGAAAGGGCCATTTCTCGGGTTGTACTGAACCGATTTGAGTGAGGCATAGATCAGAATTTAGCTACGAAGATGTAGATTGTGTGATGTAATTTTCAGAGGGGTTTACTTAGCCGTTTTTGAGAACGAGCTATTCTAAAACAGTGTAATTTCTCAAAATATGCCCGTACGGTCGCGTAAGCGTTAGTGTACAAAAGGTAGTCTACTTGAAAGGGCCATTTCTCGGGTTGTACTGAACCGATTTGAGTGAGCCATAGATCAAAATTTAGCTAAGAAGATGTAGATTGTGTGATGTAATTTTGAGAGGGGTTTACTTAGCCGTTTTTGAGAACGAGCTATTCTAAAACAGTGCAATTTCTCAAAATCAGCCCGTACGGTCGCGTAAGCGTTAGTGTACAAAAGGTAGTCTACTTGAAAGGGCCATTTCTCGGGTTGTACTGAACCGATTTGAGTGAGCCATAGATCACAATTTAGCTAAGAAGATGTAGATTGTGTGATGTAATTTTCAGAGGGGTTTACTTAGCCGTTTTTTAGAACGAGCTATTCTAAAACAGTGTAATTTCTCAAAATCAGCCCGTACGGTCGCGTAAGCGTTAGTGTAAAAAAGGTAGTCTACTTGAAAGGGCCATTTCTTGGGTTGTCCTGAACCGATTTGAGTGAGCCATAAATCGAAATTTAGCTAAGAAGATGTAGATTGTGTGATGTAATTTTCAGAGGGGTTTACTTAGCCGTTTTTGAGAACGAGCTATTCTAAAACAGTGTAATTTCTCAAAATCAGCCCGTACGGTCGCGTAAGCGTTAGTGTACAAAAGGTAGTCTACTTTAAAGGGCCATTTCCCGGGTTGCACTGAACCGATTTGAGTGAGCCATAGATCAAAATTTAGCTAAGAAGATGTAGATTGTGTGATGTAATTTTCAGAGGGGTTTACTTAGCCGTTTTTGAGAACAAGCTATTCTAAAACAGTGTAATTTCTAAAAATAAGCCCGTACGGTCGCGTAAGCGTTAGTGTACAAAAGGTAGTCTACTTGAAAGGGCCATTTCTCGGGTTGTACTGAACCGATTTGAGTGAGCCATAGATCAAAATTTAGCTAAGAAGATGTAGATTGTGTGATGTAATTTTCAGAGGGGTTTACTTAGCCGTTTTTGAGAACAAGCTATTCTAAAACAGTGTAATTTCTCAAAATCAGCCCGTACGGTCGCGTAAGCGTTAGTGTACAAAAGGTAGTCTACTTGAAAGGGACATTTCTCGGGTTGTACTGAACCGATTTGAGTGAGCCATAGATCAAAATTTAGCTAAGAAGATGTAAATTGTGTGATGTAATTTTCAGAGGGGTTTACTTAGCCGTTTTTAAGAACGAGCAATTCTAAAACAGTGTAATTTCTCAAAATCAGCCCGTACGGTCGCGTAAGCGTTAGTGTACAAAAGGTACTCTACTTTAAAGGGCCATTTCTTGGGTTGTTCTGAACCGATTTGAGTGAGCCATAGATCAAAATTTAGCTAAGAAGATGTAGATTTTGTGATGTAATTTTCAGAGGGGTTTACTTAGCCGTTTTTGAGAACGAGCTATTCTAAAACAGTGTAATTTCTCAAAATCAGCCCGTACGGTCGCGTAAGCGTTAGTGTACAAAAGGTAGTCTACTTGAAAGGGCCATTTCTCGGGTTGTACTGAACCGATTTGAGTGAGGCATAGATCAGAATTTAGCTACGAAGATGTAGATTGTGTGATATAATTTTCAGAGGGGTTTACTTAGCCGTTTTTGAGAACGAGCTATTCTAAAACAGTGTAATTTCTCAAAATCACCCCGTACGGTCGCGTAAGCGTTAGTGTACAAAAGGTAGTCTACTTGAAAGGGCCATTTCTCGGGTTGTACTGAACCGATTTGAGTGAGGCATAGATCAGAATTTAGCTACGAAGATGTAGATTGTGTGATGTAATTTTCAGAGGGGTTTACTTAGCCGTTTTTGAGAACGAGCTATTCTAAAACAGTGCAATTTCTCAAAATCAGCCCGTACGGTCGCGTAAGCGTTAGTGTACAAAAGGTAGTCTACTTGAAAGGGCCATTTCTCGGGTTGTACTGAACCGATTTGAGTGAGCCATAGATCACAATTTAGCTAAGAAGATGTAGATTGTGTGATGTAATTTTCAGAGGGGTTTACTTAGCCGTTTTTTAGAACGAGCTATTCTAAAACAGTGTAATTTCTCAAAATCAGCCCGTACGGTCGCGTAAGCGTTAGTGTACAAAAGGTAGTCTACTTGAAAGGGACATTTCTCGGGTTGTACTGAAATGATTTGAGTGAGCCATAGATCAAAATTTAGCTAAGAAGATGTAGATTGTGTGATGTAATTTTCAGAGGGGTTTACTTAGCCGTTTTTGAGAACGAGCTATTCTAATACATTGTACTTTCTCAAAATCAGCCCGTACGGTCGCGTAAGCGTTAGTGTACAAAAGGTAGTCTACTTGAAAGGGCCATTTCTCGGGTTGTACTGAACCGATTTGAGTGAGCCATAGATCAAAATTTAGCTAAGAAGATGTAGATTGTGTGATGTAATTTTCAGAGGGGTTTACTTAGCCGTTTTTGAGAACGAGCTATTCTAAAACAGTGTAATTTCTCAAAATCAGCCCGTACGGTCGCGTAAGCGTTAGTGTACAAACGGTAGTCTACTTCAAAGGGCCATTTCTTGGGTTTTTCTGAACCGATTTGAGTGAGCCATAGATCAAAATTTAGCTAAGAAGATGTAGATTGTGTGATGTAATTTTCAGAGGGGTTTACTTAGCCGTTTTTGAGAACGAGCTATTCTAATACAGTGTACTTTCTAAAAATCAGCCCGTACGGTCGCGTAAGCGTTAGTGTACAAAAGGTAGTCTACTTGAAAGGGCCATTTCTCGGGTTGTACTGAACCGATTTGAGTGAGGCATAGATCAGAATTTAGCTACGAAGATGTAGATTGTGTGATGTAATTTTCAGAGGGGTTTACTTAGCCGTTTTTGAGAACGAGCTATTCTAAAACAGTGTAATTTCTCAAAATATGCCCGTACGGTCGCGTAAGCGTTAGTGTACAAAAGGTAGTCTACTTGAAAGGGCCATTTCTCGGGTTGTACTGAACCGATTTGAGTGAGCCATAGATCAAAATTTAGCTAAGAAGATGTAGATTGTGTGATGTAATTTTGAGAGGGGTTTACTTAGCCGTTTTTGAGAACGAGCTATTCTAAAACAGTGCAATTTCTCAAAATCAGCCCGTACGGTCGCGTAAGCGTTAGTGTACAAAAGGTAGTCTACTTGAAAGGGCCATTTCTCGGGTTGTCCTGAACCGATTTGAGTGAGCCATAAATCGAAATTTAGCTAAGAAGATGTAGATTGTGTGATGTAATTTTCAGAGGGGTTTACTTAGCCGTTTTTGAGAACGAGCTATTCTAAAACAGTGTAATTTCTCAAAATCAGCCCGTACGGTCGCGTAAGCGTTAGTGTACAAAAGGTAGTCTACTTTAAAGGGCCATTTCCCGGGTTGCACTGAACCGATTTGAGTGAGCCATAGATCAAAATTTAGCTAAGAAGATGTAGATTGTGTGATGTAATTTTCAGAGGGGTTTACTTAGCCGTTTTTGAGAACAAGCTATTCTAAAACAGTGTAATTTCTAAAAATAAGCCCGTACGGTCGCGTAAGCGTTAGTGTACAAAAGGTAGTCTACTTGAAAGGGCCATTTCTCGGGTTGCACAGAACCGATTTGAGTGAGCCATAGATCAAAATTTAGCTAAGAAGATTTAGATTGTGTGATTTAATTTTGAGAGGGGTTTACTTAGCCGTTTTTGAGAACGAGCTATTCTAAAACAGTGTAATTTCTCAAAATCAGCCCGTACGGTCGCGTAAGCGTTAGTGTACAAAAGGTAGTCTACTTGAAAGGGCCATTTCTCGAGTTGTACTGAACCGATTTGAGTGAGCCACAAATCAAAATTTAGCTACAAAGATGTAGATTGTGTGATGTAATTTTCAGAGGGGTTTACTTAGCCGTTTTTTAGAACGAGCTATTCTCAGACAGTTTAATTTCTCAAAATCAGCCCGTACGGTCGCGTAAGCGTTAGTGTACAAAAGGTAGTCTACTTGAAAGGGCCATTTCTCGGGTTGTACTGAACCGATTTGAGTGAGCCATAGATCATAATTTAGCTAAGAAGATGTAGATTGTGTGATGTAATTTTCAGAGGGGTTTACTTAGCCGTTTTTGAGATTGAGCTATTTTAAAACAGTGTAATTTCTCAAGATCAGCCCGTACGGTCGCGTAAGCGTTAGTGTACAAAAGGTAGTCTACTTGAAAGGGCCATTTCTCGGGTTGTACTGAACCGATTTGAGTGAGCCATAGATCAAAATTTAGCTAAGAAGATGTAGATTGTGTGATGTAATTTTCAGAGGGGTTTACTTAGCCGTTTTTGAGAACGAGCTATTCTAAAACAGTGTAATTTCTCAAAATCAGCCCGTACGGTCGCGTAAGCGTTAGTGTACAAAAGGTAGTCTACTTGAAAGGGCCATTTCTCGGGTTGTACTGAACCGATTTGAGTGAGCCATAGATCAAAATTTAGCTAAGAAGATGTAGATTGTGTGATGTAATTTTCAGAGGGGTTTACTTAGCCGTTTTTGAGATTAAGCTATTCTAAAACAGTGTAATTTCTCAAAATCAGCCCGTACGGTCGCGTAAGCGTTAGTGTACAAAAGAAAGTCTACTTGAAAGGGCCATTTCTCGGGTTGTACTGAACCGATTTGAGTGAGCCATAGATCAAAATTTAGCTAAGAAGATGTAGATTGTGTGATGTAATTTTCAGAGGGGTTTAATTGAGCGTTTTTGAGAACGAGCTATTCTAAAACAGTGTAATTTCTCAAAATCAGCCCGTACGGTCGCGTAAGCGTTAGTGTACAAAAGGTAGTCTACTTGAAAGGGCCATTTCCCGGGTTGCACTGAGCCGATTTGAGTGAGCCATAGATCAAAATTTAGCTAAGAAGATGTAGATTGTGTGATGTAATTTTCAGAGGGGTTTACTTAGCCGTTTTTGAGAACAAGCTATTCTAAAACAGTGTAATTTCTAAAAATAAGCCCGTACGGTCGCGTAAGCGTTAGTGTACAAAAGGTAGTCTACTTGAAAGGGCCATTTCTCGGGTTGCACAGAACTGATTTGAGTGAGCCATAGATCAAAATTTAGCTAAGAAGATTTAGATTGTGTGATTTAATTTTGAGAGGGGTTTACTTAGCCGTTTTTGAGAACGAGCTATTCTAAAACAGTGTAATTTCTCAAAATCAGCCCGTACGGTCGCGTAAGCGTTAGTGTACAAAAGGTAGTCTACTTGAAAGGGCCATTTCTCGAGTTGTACTGAACCGATTTGAGTGAGCCACAAATCAAAATTTAGCTACAAAGATGTAGATTGTGTGATGTAATTTTCAGAGGGGTTTACTTAGCCGTTTTTTAGAACGAGCTATTTTTAGACAGTTTAATTTCTCAAAATCAGCCCGTACGGTCGCGTAAGCGTTAGTGTACAAAAGGTAGTCTACTTGAAAGGGCCATTTCTCGGGTTGTACTGAACCGATTTGAGTGAGCCATAGATCATAATTTAGCTAAGAAGATGTAGATTGTGTGATGTAATTTTCAGAGGGGTTTACTTAGCCGTTTTTGAGATTGAGCTATTTTAAAACAGTGTAATTTCTCAAGATCAGCCCGTACGGTCGCGTAAGCGTTAGTGTACAAAAGGTAGTCTACTTGAAAGGGCCATTTCTCGGGTTGTACTGAACCGATTTGAGTGAGCCATAGATCAAAATTTAGCTAAGAAGATGTAGATTGTGTGATGTAATTTTCAGAGGGGTTTACGTAGCCGTTTTTGAGAACGAGCTATTCTAAAACAGTGTAATTTCTCAAAATCAGCCCGTACGGTCGCGTAAGCGTTAGTGTACAAAAGGTAGTCTACTTGAAAGGGCCATTTCTCGGGTTGTACTGAACCGATTTGAGTGAGCCATAGATCAAAATTTAGCTAAGAAGATGTAGATTGTGTGATGTAATTTTCAGAGGGGTTTACTTAGCCGTTTTTGAGATTAAGCTATTCTAAAACAGTGTAATTTCTCAAAATCAGCCCGTACGGTCGCGTAAGCGTTAGTGTACAAAAGAAAGTCTACTTGAAAGGGCCATTTCTCGGGTTGTACTGAACCGATTTGAGTGAGCCATAGATCAAAATTTAGCTAAGAAGATGTAGATTGTGTGATGTAATTTTCAGAGGGGTTTAATTGAGCGTTTTTGAGAACGAGCTATTCTAAAACAGTGTACTTTCTCAAAATCAGCCCGTACGGTCGCGTAAGCGTTAGTGTACAAAAGGTAGTCTACTTGAAAGGGCCATTTCTCGAGTTGTACTGAACCGATTTGAGTGAGCCACAACTCAAAATTTAGCTACAAAGATGTAGATTGTGTGATGTAATTTTCAGAGGGGTTTACTTAGCCGTTTTTGAGAACGAGCTATTCTAAAACAGTGTACTTTCTCAAAATCAGCCCGTACTATCGCGTAAGCGTTAGTGTACAAAAGGTAGTCTACTTGAAAGGGCCATTTCTCGGGTTGTACTGAACCGATTTGAGTGAGCCATAAATCAAAACTTAGCTAAGAAGATGTAGATTGTGTGATGTAATTTTCATAGGGGTTTACTTAGCCGTTTTTGAGAACGAGCTATTCTAAAACAGTGTAATTTCTCAAAATAAGCCCGTACGGTCGCATAAGCGTTAGTGTAAAAAAGGTAGTCTACTTGAAAGGGCCATTTCTCGGGTTGTACTGAACCGATTTGAGTGAGCCATGGATAAAAATTTAGCTAAGAAGATGTAGATTGTGTGATGTAATTTTCAGAGGGGTTTACTTAGCCGTTTTTGAGAACGAGCTATTCTAAAACAGTGTAATTTCTCAAAATCAGCCCGTACGGTCGCGTAAGCGTTAGTGTACAAAAGGTAGTCTACTTGAAAGGGCCATTTCTCGGGTTGTAATAAACCGATTTGAGTGAGCCATAGATCAAAATTTAGCTAAGAAGATGTAGATTGTGTGATGTAATTTTCAGAGGGGTTTACTTAGCCGTTTTTGAGAACAAGCTATTCTAAAACAGTGTAATTTCTCAAAATCAGCCCGTACGGTCGCGTAAGCGTTAGTGTACAAAAGGTAGTCTACTTGAAAGGGCCATTTCTCGGGTTGTAATCAACCGATTTGAGTGAGCCATAGATCAAAATTTAGCTAAGAAGATGTAGATTGTGTGATGTAATTTTCAGAGGGGTTTACTTAGCCGTTTTTGAGAACGAGCTATTCTAAAACAGTGTAATTTCTCAAAATCAGCCCGTACGGTCGCGTAAGCGTTAGTGTACAAAAGGTAGTCTACTTGAAAGGGCCATTTCTCGGGTTGTACTGAACCGATTTGAGTGAGCCTTAGATCAAAATTTAGCTAAGAAGATGTAGATTGTGTGATGTAATTTTCAGAGGGGTTTACTTAGCCGTTTTTGAGAACGAGCTATTCTAAAACAGTGTAATTTCTTAAAATCAGCCCGTTCGGTCGCGTAATCGTTAGTGTACAAAAGGTAGTCTACTTGAAAGGGCCATTTCTCGGGTTGTACTGAACCGATTTGAGTGAGCCATAGATCAAAATTTAGCTAAGAAGATGTAGATTGTGTGATGTAATTTTCAGAGGGGTTTACTTAGCCGTTTTTGAGAACGAGCTATTCTAAAACAGTGTAATTTCTCAAAATCAGCCCCTACGGTCGCGTAAGCGTTAGTGTACAAAAGAAAGTCTACTTGAAAGGGCCATTTCTCGGGTTGTACTGAACCGATTTGAGTGAGCCATAGATCAAAATTTAGCTACAAAGATGTAGATTGTGTGATGTAATTTTCAGAGGGGTTTACTTAGCCGTTTTTTAGAACGAGCTATTCTCAGACAGTTTTATTTCTCAAAATCAGCCCGTACGGTCGCGTAAGCGTTAGTGTACAAAAGGTAGTCTACTTGAAAGGGCCATTTCTCGGGTTGTAGTGAACCGATTTGAGTGAGCCATAGATCACAATTTAGCTAAGAAGATGTAGATTGTGTGATGTAATTTTCAGAGGGGTTTACTTAGCCGTTTTTGAGATTGAGCAATTTAAAAAAGTGTAATTTCTCAAGATCAGCCCGTACGGTCGCGTAAGCGTTAGTGTACAAAAGGTAGTCTACTTGAAAGGGCCATTTCTCGGGTTGTACTGAACCGATTTGAGTGAGCCATAGATCAAAATTTAGCTAAGAAGATGTAGATTGTGTGATGTAATTTTCAGAGGGGTTTACTTAGCCGTTTTTGAGAACGAGCTATTCTAAAACAGTGTAATTTCTCAAAATCAGCCCGTACGGTCGCGTAAGCGTTAGTGTACAAAAGGTAGTCTACTTGAAAGGGCCATTTCTCGGGTTGTACTGAACCGATTTGAGTGAGCCATAGATCAAAATTTAGCTAAGAAGATGTAGATTGTGTGATGTAATTTTCAGAGGGGTTTACTTAGCCGTTTTTGAGATTAAGCTATTCTAAAACAGTGTAATTTCTCAAAATCAGCCCGTACGGTCGCGTAAGCGTTAGTGTACAAAAGGTAGTCTACTTGAAAGGGCCATTTCTCGGGTTGTACTGAACCGATTTGAGTGAGCCATAGATCAAAATTTAGCTAAGAAGATGTAGATTGTGTGATGTAATTTTCAGAGGGGTTTAATTGAGCGTTTTTGAGAACGAGCTATTCTAAAACAGTGTAATTTCTCAAAATCAGCCCGTACGGTCGCGTAAGCGTTAGTGTACAAAAGGTAGTCTACTTGAAAGGGCCATTTCTCGAGTTGTACTGAACCGATTTGAGTGAGCCACAACTCAAAATTTAGCTACAAAGATGTAGATTGTGTGATGTAATTTTCAGAGGGGTTTACTTAGCCGTTTTTGAGAACGAGCTATTCTAAAACAGTGTACTTTCTCAAAATCAGCCCGTACTATCGCGTAAGCGTTAGTGTACAAAAGGTAGTCTACTTGAAAGGGCCATTTCTCGGGTTGTACTGAACCGATTTGAGTGAGCCATAGATCAAAATTTAGCTAAGAAGATGTAGATTGTGTGATGTAATTTTCAGAGGGGTTTACTTAGCCGTTTTTGAGAACGAGCTATTCTAAAACAGTGTAATTTCTCAAAATCAGCCCGTACGGTCGCGTAAGCGTTAGTGTACAAAAGGTAGTCTACTTGAAAGGGCCATTTCTCGGGTTGTACTGAACCGATTTGAGTGAGCCATAGATCAAAATTTAGCTAAGAAGATGTAGATTGTGTGATGTAATTTTCAGAGGGGTTTACTTAGCCGTTTTTGAGATTAAGCTATTCTAAAACAGTGTAATTTCTCAAAATCAGCCCGTACGGTCGCGTAAGCGTTAGTGTACAAAAGAAAGTCTACTTGAAAGGGCCATTTCTCGGGTTGTACTGAACCGATTTGAGTGAGCCATAGATCAAAATTTAGCTAAGAAGATGTAGATTGTGTGATGTAATTTTCAGAGGGGTTTAATTGAGCGTTTTTGAGAACGAGCTATTCTAAAACAGTGTAATTTCTCAAAATCAGCCCGTACGGTCGCGTAAGCGTTAGTGTACAAAAGGTAGTCTACTTGAAAGGGCCATTTCTCGAGTTGTACTGAACCGATTTGAGTGAGCCACAACTCAAAATTTAGCTACAAAGGTGTAGATTGTGTGATGTAATTTTCAGAGGGGTTTACTTAGCCGTTTTTGAGAACGAGCTATTCTAAAACAGTGTACTTTCTCAAAATCAGCCCGTACTATCGCGTAAGCGTTAGTGTACAAAAGGTAGTCTACTTGAAAGGGCCATTTCTCGGATTGTACTGAACCGATTTGAGTGAGCCATAAATCAAAACTTAGCTAAGAAGATGTAGATTGTGTGATGTAATTTTCATAGGGGTTTACTTAGCCGTTTTTGAGAACGAGCTATTCTAAAACAGTGTAATTTCTCAAAATCAGCCCCTACGGTCGCGTAAGCGTTAGTGTACAAAAGAAAGTCTACTTGAAAGGGCCATTTCTCGGGTTGTACTGAACCGATTTGAGTGAGCCATAGATCAAAATTTAGCTACAAAGATGTAGATTGTGTGATGTAATTTTCAGAGGGGTTTACTTAGCCGTTTTTTAGAACGAGCTATTCTCAGACAGTTTAATTTCTCAAAATCAGCCCGTACGGTCGCGTAAGCGTTAGTGTACAAAAGGTAGTCTTCTTGAAAGGGCCATTTCTCGGGTTGTACTGAACCGATTTGAGTGAGCCATAGATCATAATTTAGCTAAGAAGATGTAGATTGTGTGATGTAATTTTCAGAGGGGTTTACTTAGCCGTTTTTGAGATTGAGCAATTTAAAAAAGTGTAATTTCTCAAGATCAGCCCGTACGGTCGCGTAAGCGTTAGTGTACAAAAGGTAGTCTACTTGAAAGGGCCATTTCTCGGGTTGTACTGAACCGATTTGAGTGAGCCATAGATCAAAATTTAGCTAAGAAGATGTAGATTGTGTGATGTAATTTTCAGAGGGGTTTACTTAGCCGTTTTTGAGAACGAGCTATTCTAAAACAGTGTAATTTCTCAAAATCAGCCCGTACGGTCGCGTAAGCGTTAGTGTACAAAAGGTAGTCTACTTGAAAGGGCCATTTCTCGGGTTGTACTGAATCGATTTGAGTGAGCCATAGATCAAAATTTAGCTAAGAAGATGTAGATTGTGTGATGTAATTTTCAGAGGGGTTTACTTAGCCGTTTTTGAGATTAAGCTATTCTAAAACAGTGTAATTTCTCAAAATCAGCCCGTACGGTCGCGTAAGCGTTAGTGTACAAAAGAAAGTCTACTTGAAAGGGCCATTTCTCGGGTTGTACTGAACCGATTTGAGTGAGCCATAGATCAAAATTTAGCTAAGAAGATGTAGATTGTGTGATGTAATTTTCAGAGGGGTTTAATTGAGCGTTTTTGAGAACGAGCTATTCTAAAACAGTGTAATTTCTCAAAATCAGCCCGTACGGTCGCGTAAGCGTTAGTGTACAAAAGGTAGTCTACTTGAAAGGGCCATTTCTCGAGTTGTACTGAACCGATTTGAGTGAGCCACAACTCAAAATTTAGCTACAAAGGTGTAGATTGTGTGATGTAATTTTCAGAGGGGTTTACTTAGCCGTTTTTGAGAACGAGCTATTCTAAAACAGTGTACTTTCTCAAAATCAGCCCGTACTATCGCGTCAGCGTTAGTGTACAAAAGGTAGTCTACTTGAAAGGGCCATTTCTCGGGTTGTACTGAACCGATTTGAGTAAGCCATAAATCAAAACTTAGCTAAGAAGATGTAGATTGTGTGATGTAATTTTCATAGGGGTTTACTTAGCCGTTTTTGAGAACGAGCTATTCTAAAACAGTGTAATTTCTAAAAATCAGCCCGTACGGTCGCGTAAGCGTTAGTGTACAAAAGGTAGTCTACTTGAAAGGGCCATTTCTCGGGTTGTACTAAACCGATTTAAGTGAGCCTTAGATCAAAATTTAGCTAAGAAGATGTAGATTGTGTGATGTAATTTTCAGAGGGGTTTACTTAGCCGTTTTTGAGAACGAGCTATTCTAAAACAGTGCAATTTCTCAAAATCAGGCCGTACGGTCGCGTAAGCGTTAGTGTACAAAAGGTAGTCTACTTGAAAGGGCCATTTCTCGGGTTGTACTGAACCGATTTGAGTGAGCCATAGATCAAAATTTAGCTAAGAAGATGTAGATTGTGTGATGTAATTTTCAGAGGGGTTTACTTAGCCGTTTTTGAGAACGATCTATTCTAAAACAGTGTAATTTCTCAAAATCAGCCCGTACGGTCGCGTAAGCGTTAGTGTACAAAAGAAAGTCTACTTGAAAGGGCCATTTCTCGGGTTGTACTGAACCGATTTGAGTGAGCCATAGATCAAAATTTAGCTAAGAAGATGTAGATTGTGTGATGTAATTTTCAGAGGGGTTTAATTGAGCGTTTTTGAGAACGAGCTATTCTAAAACAGTGTAATTTCTCAAAATCAGCCCGTACGGTCGCGTAAGCGTTAGTGTACAAAAGGTAGTCTACTTGAAAGGGCCATTTCTCGAGTTGTACTGAACCGATTTGAGTGAGCCACAAATCAAAATTTAGCTACAAAGATGTAGATTGTGTGATGTAATTTTCAGAGGGGTTTACTTAGCCGTTTTTGAGAACGAGCTATTCTAAAACAGTGTACTTTCTCAAAATCAGCCCGTACTGTCGCGTAAGCGTTAGTGTACAAAAGGTAGTCTACTTGAAAGGGCCATTTCTCGGGTTGTACTGAACCGATTTGAGTGAGCCATAAATCAAAATTTAGCTAAGAAGATGTAGATTGTGTGATGTAATTTTCAGAGGGGTTTACTTAGCCGTTTTTGAGAACGAGCTATTCTAAAACAGTGCAATTTCTCAAAATCAGGCCGTACGGTCGCGTAAGCGTTAGTGTACAAAAGGTAGTCTACTTGAAAGGGCCATTTCTCGGGTTGTAATAAACCGATTTGAGTGAGCCATAGATCAAAATTTAGCTAAGAAGATGTAGATTGTGTGATGTAATTTTCAGAGGGGTTTACTAAGCCGTTTTTGAGAACGAGCTATTCTAAAACAGTGTAATTTCTAAAAATCAGCCCGTACGGTCGCGTAAGCGTTAGTGTTCAAAAGGTAGTTTACTTGAAAGGGCCATTTCTCGGGTTGTACTGAACCGATTTGAGTAAGCCATAGATCAAAGTTTAGCTAAGAAGATGTAGATTGTGTGATGTAATTTTCAGAGGGGTTTACTTAGCCGTTTTTGAGAACGAGCTATTCTAAAACAGTGTAATTTCTAAAAATCAGCCCGTACGGTCGCGTAAGCGTTAGTGTACAAAAGGTAGTCTACTTGAAAGGGCCATTTCTCGGGTTGTACTAAACCGATTTAAGTGAGCCTTAGATCAAAATTTAGCTAAGAAGATGTAGATTGTGTGATGTAATTTTCAGAGGGGTTTACTTAGCCGTTTTTGAGAACGAGCTATTCTAAAACAGTGTAATTTCTCAAAATCAGCCCGTTCGGTCGCGTAAGCGTTAGTGTACAAAAGGTAGTCTACTTGAAAGGGCCATTTCTCGGGTTGTACTGAACCGATTTGAGTGAGACATAGGTCAAAATTTAGCTAAGAATATTTAGATTGTGCGATGTAATTTTTAGAGGGGTTTACTTAGCCGTTTTTGAGAACGAGCTATTCTAAAACAGTGTAATTTCTCAAAATCAGCCCGTACGGTCGCGTAAGCGTTAGTGTACAAAAGGTAGTCTACTTGAAAGGGCCATTTCTCGGGTTGTACTGAACCGATTTGAGTGAGCCATAGATCCAAATTTAGCTACGAAGATGTAGATTGTGTGATATAATTTTTAGAGGGGTTTACATAGCCGTTTTTGAGATTGAGCTATTTTAAAACAGTGTAATTTCTCAAAATCAGCCCGTACGGTCGCGTAAGCGTTAGTGTACAAAAGGTAGTCTACTTGAAAGGGCCATTTCTCGGGTTGTACTGAACCGATTTGAGTGAGCCATAGATCAAAATTTAGCTACGAAGATGTAGATTGTGTGATGTAATTTCCAGAGGGGTTTACTTAGCCGTTTTTGAGAACAAGCTATTCTAAAACAGTGTAATTTCTCAAAATCAGCCCGTACGGTCGCGTAAGCGTTAGTGTACAAAAGGTAGTCTACTTGAAAGGGCCTTTTCTTGGGTTGTACTGAACCGATTTGAGTGAGCAATAAATCAAAATTTAGCTAAGAAGATTTAGATTGTGTGATGTAATTTTCAGAGGGGTTTACTTAGCCGTTTTTGAGAACAAGCTATTCTAAAACAGTGTAATTTCTCAAAATCAGCCCGTACGGTCGCGTAAGCGTTAGTGTACAAAAGGTAGTCTACTTGAAAGGGCCATTTCTCGGGTTGTAATCAACCGATTTGAGTGAGCCATAGATCAAAATTTAGCTAAGAAGATGTAGATTGTGTGATGTAATTTTCAGAGGGGTTTACTTAGCCGTTTTTGAGAACGAGCTATTCTAAAACAGTGTACTTTCTCAAAATCAGCCCGTACGGTCGCGTAAGCGTTAGTGTACAAAAGGTAGTCTACTTGAAAGGGCCATTTCTCGGGTTGTACTGAACCGATTTGAGTAAGCCATAGATCAAGGTTTAGCTAAGAAGATGTAGATTGTGTAATGTAATTTTCAGAGGGGTTTACTTAGCCGTTTTTGAGAACGACCTATTCTAAAACAGTGTAATTTCTCAAAATCAACCCGTACGGTCGCGTAAGCGTTAGTGTACAAAAGGTAGTCTACTTGAAAGGGCCATTTCTCGGGTTGTACTGAACCGATTTGAGTGAGCCTTAGATCAAAATTTAGCTAAGAAGATGTAGATTGTGTGATGTAATTTTCAGAGGGGTTTACTTAGCCGTTTTTGAGAACGAGCTATTCTAAAACAGTGTAATTTCTTAAAATCAGCCCGTTCGGTCGCGTAAGCGTTAGTGTACAAAAGGTAGTCTACTTGAAAGGGCCATTTCTCGGGTTGTACTGAACCGATTTGAGTGAGCCATAGATCAAAATTTAGCTAAGAAGATGTAGATTGTGTGATGTAATTTTCAGAGGGGTTTACTTAGCCGTTTTTGAGAACGAGCTATTCTAAAACAGTGCAATTTCTCAAAATCAGGCCGTACGGTCGCGTAAGCGTTAGTGTACAAAAGGTAGTCTACTTGAAAGGGCCATTTCTCGGGTTGTAATAAACCGATTTGAGTGAGCCATAGATCAAAATTTAGCTAAGAAGATGTAGATTGTGTGATGTAATTTTCAGAGGGGTTTACTAAGCCGTTTTTGAGAACGAGCTATTCTAAAACAGTGTAATTTCTAAAAATCAGCCCGTACGGTCGCGTAAGCGTTAGTGTTCAAAAGGTAGTTTACTTGAAAGGGCCATTTCTCGGGTTGTACTGAACCGATTTGAGTAAGCCATAGATCAAAGTTTAGCTAAGAAGATGTAGATTGTGTGATGTAATTTTCAGAGGGGTTTACTTAGCCGTTTTTGAGAACGAGCTATTCTAAAACAGTGTAATTTCTAAAAATCAGCCCGTACGGTCGCGTAAGCGTTAGTGTACAAAAGGTAGTCTACTTGAAAGGGCCATTTCTCGGGTTGTACTAAACCGATTTAAGTGAGCCTTAGATCAAAATTTAGCTAAGAAGATGTAGATTGTGTGATGTAATTTTCAGAGGGGTTTACTTAGCCGTTTTTGAGAACGAGCTATTCTAAAACAGTGTAATTTCTCAAAATCAGCCCGTTCGGTCGCGTAAGCGTTAGTGTACAAAAGGTAGTCTACTTGAAAGGGCCATTTCTCGGGTTGTACTGAACCGATTTGAGTGAGACATAGGTCAAAATTTAGCTAAGAATATTTAGATTGTGCGATGTAATTTTTAGAGGGGTTTACTTAGCCGTTTTTGAGAACGAGCTATTCTAAAACAGTGTAATTTCTCAAAATCAGCCCGTACGGTCGCGTAAGCGTTAGTGTACAAAAGGTAGTCTACTTGAAAGGGCCATTTCTCGGGTTGTACTGAACCGATTTGAGTGAGCCATAGATCCAAATTTAGCTACGAAGATGTAGATTGTGTGATATAATTTTTAGAGGGGTTTACATAGCCGTTTTTGAGATTGAGCTATTTTAAAACAGTGTAATTTCTCAAAATCAGCCCGTACGGTCGCGTAAGCGTTAGTGTACAAAAGGTAGTCTACTTGAAAGGGCCATTTCTCGGGTTGTACTGAACCGATTTGAGTGAGCCATAGATCAAAATTTAGCTACGAAGATGTAGATTGTGTGATGTAATTTCCAGAGGGGTTTACTTAGCCGTTTTTGAGAACAAGCTATTCTAAAACAGTGTAATTTCTCAAAATCAGCCCGTACGGTCGCGTAAGCGTTAGTGTACAAAAGGTAGTCTACTTGAAAGGGCCTTTTCTTGGGTTGTACTGAACCGATTTGAGTGAGCAATAAATCAAAATTTAGCTAAGAAGATGTAGATTGTGTGATGTAATTTTCAGAGGGGTTTACTTAGCCGTTTTTGAGAACGAGCTATTCTAAAACAGTGTACTTTCTCAAAATCAGCCCGTACGGTCGCTTAAGCGTTAGTGTACAAAAGGTAGTCTACTTGAAAGGGCCATTTCTCGGGTTGTACTGAACCGATTTGAGTAAGCCATAGATCAAAGTTTAGCTAAGAAGATGTAGATTGTGTAATGTAATTTTCAGAGGGGTTTACTTAGCCGTTTTTGAGAACGACCTATTCTAAAACAGTGTAATTTCTCAAAATCAACCCGTACGGTCGCGTAAGCGTTAGTGTACAAAAGGTAGTCTACTTGAAAGGGCCATTTCTCGGGTTGTACTGAACCGATTTGAGTGAGCCTTAGATCAAAATTTAGCTAAGAAGATGTAGATTGTGTGATGTAATTTTCAGAGGGGTTTACTTAGCCGTTTTTAAGAACGAGCTATTCTAAAACAGTGTAATTTCTTAAAATCAGCCCGTTCGGTCGCGTAAGCGTTAGTGTACAAAAGGTAGTCTACTTGAAAGGGCCATTTCTCGGGTTGTACTGAACCGATTTGAGTGAGCCATAGATCAAAATTTAGCTAAGAAGATGTAGATTGTGTGATGTAATTTTCAGAGGGGTTTAATTGAGCGTTTTTGAGAACGAGCTATTCTAAAACAGTGTAATTTCTCAAAATCAGCCCGTACGGTCGCGTAAGCGTTAGTGTACAAAAGGTAGTCTACTTGAAAGGGCCATTTCTCGAGTTGTACTTAACCGATTTGAGTGAGCCACAAATCAAAATTTAGCTACAAAGATGTAGATTGTGTGATGTAATTTTCAGAGGGGTTTACTTAGCCGTTTTTGAGAACGAGCTATTCTAAAACAGTGTACTTTCTCAAAATCAGCCCGTACTGTCGCGTAAGCGTTAGTGTACAAAAGGTAGTCTACTTGAAAGGGCCATTTCTCGGGTTGTACTGAACCGATTTGAGTGAGCCATAAATCAAAATTTAGCTAAGAAGATGTAGATTGTATGATGTAATTTTCAGAGGGGTTTACTTAGCCGTTTTTGAGAACGAGCTATTCTAAAACAGTGCAATTTCTCAAAATCAGGCCGTACGGTCGCGTAAGCGTTAGTGTACAAAAGGTAGTCTACTTAAAAGGGCCATTTCTTGGGTTGTACTGAACCGATTTGAGTGAGCGATAGATCAAAATTTAGCTAAGAAGATGTAGATTGTGTGATGTAATTTTCAGAGGGGTTTACTTAGCCGTTTTTGAGAACAAGCTATTCTAAAACAGTGTAATTTTTCAAAATCAGCCCGTACGGTCGCGTAAGCGTTAGTGTACAAAAGGTAGTCTACTTAAAAGGGCCATTTCTCGGGTTGTAATAAACCGATTTGAGTGAGCCATAGATCAAAATTTAGCTAAGAAGATGTAGATTGTGTGATGTAATTTTCAGAGGGGTTTACTAAGCCGTTTTTGAGAACGAGCTATTCTAAAACAGTGTAATTTCTAAAAATCAGCCCGTACGGTCGCGTAAGCGTTAGTGTTCAAAAGGTAGTTTACTTGAAAGGGCCATTTCTCGGGTTGTACTGAACCGATTTGAGTAAGCCATAGATCAAAGTTTAGCTAAGAAGATGTAGATTGTGTGATGTAATTTTCAGAGGGGTTTACTTAGCCGTTTTTGAGAACGAGCTATTCTAAAACAGTGTAATTTCTCAAAATCAGCCCGTTCGGTCGCGTAAGCGTTAGTGTACAAAAGGTAGTCTACTTGAAAGGGCCATTTCTCGGGTTGTACTGAACCGATTTGAGTGAGCCATAGATCCAAATTTAGCTACGAAGATGTAGATTGTGTGATATAATTTTTAGAGGGGTTTACATAGCCGTTTTTGAGATTGAGCTATTTTAAAACAGTGTAATTTCTCAAAATCAGCCCGTACGGTCGCGTAAGCGTTAGTGTACAAAAGGTAGTCTACTTCAAAGGGCCATTTCTCGGGTTGTACTGAACCGATTTGAGTGAGCCATAGCTCAAAATTTAGCTACGAAGATGTAGATTGTGTGATGTAATTTCCAGAGGGGTTTACTTAGCCGTTTTTGAGAACAAGCTATTCTAAAACAGTGTAATTTCTCAAAATCAGCCCGTACGGTCGCGTAAGCGTTAGTGTACAAAAGGTAGTCTACTTGAAAGGGCCTTTTCTTGGGTTGTACTGAACCGATTTGAGTGAACAATAAATCAAAATTTAGCTAAGAACATGTAGATTGTGTGATGTAATTTTCAGAGCGGTTTACTTAGCCGTTTTTAAGAACGAGATATTCTGAGACACTTTAATTTCTCAAAATCAGTCCGTACGGTCGGGTAAGCGTTAGTGTACAAAAGGTAGTCTACTTGAAAGGGCCATTTCTCGGGTTGTACTGAACCGATTTGAGTGAGCCATAGATCAAAATTTAGCTAAGAAGATGTAGATTGTGTGATGTAATTTTCAGAGGGGTTTACTTTGCCGTTTTTCAGAACGAATTATTCTAATACAGTGTACTTTCTCAAAATCAGCCCGTACGGTCGCGTAAGCGTTAGTGTACAAAAGGTAGTCTACTTGAAAGGGCCATTTCTCGGGTTGTACTGAACCGATTTGAGTGAGCCATAGATCAAAATTTAGCTAAGAAGATGTAGATTGTGTGATGTAATTTTCAGAGGGGTTTACTTAGCCGTTTTTGAGAACGAGCTATTCTAAAACAGTGTAATTTCTCAAAATCAGCCCTTACGGTCGCGTAAGCGTTAGTGTACAAAAGGTAGTCTACTTGAAAGGGCCATTTCTTGGGTTGTACTGAACCGATTTGATTGAGGCATAGATCAAAATTTAGCTAAGAAGATGTAGATTGTGTGATGTAATTTTCAGAGGGGTTTACTTAGCCGTTTTTGAGAACGAGCTATTTTAAAACAGTGTAATTTCTTAAAATCAGCCCTTACGGTCGCGTAAGCGTTAGTGTACAAAAGGTAGTCTACTTGAAAGGGCCATTTCTCGGGTTGTACTGAACCGATTTGAGTGAGCCATAGATCAAAATTTAGCTAAGAAGATGTAGATTGTGTGATGTAATTTTCAGAGGGGTTTACTTAGCCGTTTTTGAGAACGAGCTATTCTAAAACAGTGCAATTTCTCAAAATCAGCCCGTACGCTCGCGTAAGCGTTAGTGTACAAAAGGTAGTCTACTTGAAAGGGCCATTTCTCGGGTTGTACTGAACCGATTTGAGTGAGCCATAGATCAAAATTTAGCTAAGAGGATGTAGATTGTGTGATGTAATTTTCAGAGGGGTTTACTTAGCCGTTTTTGAGAAAGAGCTATTCTAAAACAGTGTAATTTCTCAAAATCAGCCCGTACGGTCGCATAAGCGTTAGTGTACAAAAGGAAATCTACTTGAAAGAGCCATTTCTCGGGTTGCACTGAACCGATTTGAGTGAGCCATAGATCAAAATTTAGCTAAGAAGATGTAGATTGTGTGATGTAATTTTCAGAGGGGTTTACTTAGCCGTTTTTGAGAACGAGCTATTCTAAAAAAGTGTAATTTCTCAAAATCAGCCCGTACGGTCGCGTAAGCGTTAGTGTACAAAAGGTAGTCTACTTTAAAGGGCCATTTCTCGGGTTGTACTGAACCGATTTGAGTGAGCCATAGATCAAAATTTAGCTACGAAGATGTAGATTGTGTGATGTAATTTTCAGAGGGGTTTACTTAGCCGTTTTTGAGAACGAGCTATTCTAAAACAGTGTAATTTCTCAAAATCAGCCCGTACGGTCGCATAACCGTTAGTGTACAAAAGGAAGTCTACTTGAAAGAGCCATTTCTCGGGTTGCACTGAACCGATTTGAGTGAGCCATAGATCAAAATTTAGCTAAGAAGATGTAGATTGTGTGATGTAATTTTCAGAGGGGTTTACCCAGCCCTTTTTTAGAACGAGATTTTCTAATACATTGTACTTTCTCAAAATCAGCCCGTACGGTCGCGTAAGCGTTAGTGTACAAAAGGTAGTCTACTTGAAAGGGCCATTTCTCGAGTTGTACTGAACCGATTTGAGTGAGCCACAAATCAAAATTTAGCTACAAAGATGTAGATTGTGTGATGTAATTTTCAGAGGGGTTTACTTAGCCGTTTTTGAGAACGAGCTATTCTAAAACAGTGTACTTTCTCAAAATTAGCCCGTACTGTCGCGTAAGCGTTAGTGTACAAAAGGTAGTCTACTTGAAAGGGCCATTTCTCGGGTTGTACTGAACCGATTTGAGTGAGCCATAGATCAAAATTTAGCTAAGAAGATGTAGATTGTGTGATGTAATTTTCAGAGGGGTTTACTTAGCCGTTTTTGAGAACGAGCTATTCTAAAACAGTGTAATTTCTCAAAATCAGCCCGTACGGTCGCATAACCGTTAGTGTACAAAAGGAAGTCTACTTGAAAGAGCCATTTCTCGGGTTGCACTGAACCGATTTGAGTGAGCCATAGATCAAAATTTAGCTAAGAAGATGTACATTGTGTGATGTAATTTTCAGAGGGGTTTACTTAGCCGTTTTTGAGAACGAGCTATTCTAAAACAGTGTAATTTCTATAAATCAGCCCGTACGGTCGCGTAAGCGTTAGTGTACAAAAGGTAGTCTACTTGAAAGGGCCATTTCTTGGGTTGTACTGAACCGATTTGAGTGAGCCTTAAATCAAAATTTAGCTAAGAAGATGTAGATTGTGTGATGTAATTTTCAGAGGGGTTTACTTAGCCGTTTTTAAGAACGAGCTATTCTGAGAGACTTCAATTTCTCAAAATCAGTCCGTACGGTCGCGTAAGCGTTAGTGTACAAAAGGTAGTCTACTTGAAAGGGCCATTTCTCGGGTTGTACTGAACCGATTTGAGTGAGCCATAGATCAAAATTTAGCTAAGAAGATGTAGATTGTGTGATGTAATTTTCAGAGGGGTTTACTTAGCCGTTTTTTAGAACGAGCTATCTTAAAACAGTTTAATTTCTCAAAATCAGCCCGTACGGTCGCGTAAGCGTTAGTCGGAAAAGGTAGTCTACTTGAAAGGGCCATTTCTCGGGTTGTACTAAACCGATTTGAGTGAGCCATAGATCAAAATTTAGCTAAGAAGATGTAGATTGTGTGATGTAATTTTCAGAGGGGTTTACTTAGGCGTTTTTGAGAACGAATTATTCTAATACAGTGTACTTCCTCAAAATCAGCCCGTACGGTCGCGTAAGCGTTAGTGTACAAAAGGTAGTCTACTTGAAAGGGCCATTTCTCGGGTTGTACTGAACCGAGTTAAGTGAGCCATAGATCAAAATTTAGCTAAGAAGATGTAGATTGTGTGATGTAATTTTCAGAGGGGTTTACTTAGCCGTTTTTGAGAACGAGCTATTCTAAAACAGTGTAATTTCTCAAAATCAGCCCGTACGGTCGCATAAGCGTTAGTGTACAAAAGGTAGTCTACTTGAAAGGGCCATTTCTCGGGTTGTACTGAACCGATTTGAGTGAGCCATAGATCAAAATTTAGCTTAGAAGATGTAGATTGTGTGATGTAATTTTCAGAGGGGTTTACTTAGCCGTTTTTGAGAACGAGCTATTCTAAAACAGTGTAATTTCTCAAAATCAGCCCGTACGGTCGCATAAGCGTTAGTGTACAAAAAAAAAACGACTTGAAAGAGCCATTTCTCGGGTTGCACTGAACTTATTTGACTGAGCCATAGATCATAATTTAGCTAAGAAGATATAGATTGTGTGATGTAATTTTCAGAGGGGTTTACTTAGCCGTTTTTGAGAACAGGCTATTCTAAAACAGTGTAATTTCTCAAAATCAGCCCGTACGGTCGCGTAAGCGTTAGTGTACAAAAGGTAGTCTACTTGAAAGGGCCAGTTCTCGGGTTGTACTGAACCGATTTGAGTGAGCCATAAATCGAAACTTAGCTAAGAAGATGTAGATTGTGTGATGTAATTTTCAGAGGGGTTTACTTAGCCGTTTTTGAGAACGAGCTATTCTAAAACAGTGCAATTTCTCAAAATCAGCCCGTACGATCGCGTAAGCGTTTAGTGTACAAAACGTAGTCTACTTGGAAGGGCCATTTCTCGGGTTGTGCTGAACCGATTTGAGTGAGCCATAGATCAAAATTTAGCTAAGAAGATGTAGATTGTGTGATGTAATTTTCAGAGGGGTTTACTTAGCCGTTTTTGAGAACGAGCTATTCTAAAACAGTGCAATTTCTCAAAATCAGCCCGTACGGTCGCGTAACCGTTAGTGTACAAAAGGTAGTCTACTTCAAAGGGCCATTTCTTGGGTTGTTCTGAACCGATTTGAGTGAGCCATAGATCAAAATTTAGCTAAGAAGATGTAGATTGTGTGATGTAATTTTCAGAGGGGTTTACTTAGCCGTTTTTGAGAACGAGCTATTTTAATACAGTGTACTTTCTCAAAATCAGCCCGTACGGTCGCGTAAGCGTTAGTGTACAAAAGGTAGTCTCCTTGAAAGGGCCATTTCTCGGGTTGTACTGAACCGATTTGAGTGAGGCATAGATCAGAATTTAGCTACGAAGATGTAGATTGTGTAATGTAATTTTCAGAGGGGTTTACTTAGCCGTTTTTGAGAACGAGCTATTCTAAAACAGTGTAATTTCTCAAAATCAGCCCGTACGGTCGCGTAAGCGTTAGTGTACAAAAGGTAGTCTACTTGAAAGGGCCATTTCTCGGGTTGTACTGAACCGATTTGAGTGAGCCATAGATCAAAATTTAGCTAAGAAGATGTAGATTGTGTGATGTAATTTTCAGAGGGGTTTACATAGCCGTTTTTTAGAACGAGCTATTCTAATACATTGTACTTTCTCAAAATCAGCCCGTACGGTCGCGTAAGCGTTAGTGTACAAAAGGTAGTCTACTTGAAAGGGCCATTTCTCGGGTTGTACTGAACCGATTTGAGTGAGCCATAGATCAACATTTAGCTAAGAAGATGTAGATTGTGTGATGTATTTTTCAGAGGGGTTTACTTAGCCGTTTTTGAGAACGAGCTATTCTAATACATTGTACTTTCTCAAAATCAGCCCGTACGGTGGCGTAAGCGTTAGTGTAAAAAAGGTAGTCTAATTCAAAGGGCCATTTCTCGGGTTTTACTGAACCGATTGGAGTGAGCCATAGATCAAAATTTAGCTAAGAAGATGTAGATTGTGTGATGTAATTTTCAGAGGGGTTTACTTAGCCGTTTTTGAGAACGAGCTATTCTAAAGCAGTGTAATTTCTCAAAATCAGCCCGTACGGTCGCGTAAGCGTTAGTGTACAAAAGGTAGTCTACTTGAAAGGGCCATTTCTTGGGTTGTACTGAACCGATTTGAGTGAGCCATAAATCCAAATTTAGCTACGAAGATGTAGATTGTGTGATGTAATTTTCAGAGGGGTTTACTTAGCCGTTTTTG
The DNA here is from genome assembly GCA_949710005.1 of Ricordea florida. NCBI lineage: Eukaryota > Metazoa > Cnidaria > Anthozoa > Corallimorpharia > Ricordeidae > Ricordea > Ricordea florida. The sequence goes on from OX453281.1 coordinate 13,867,735, forward strand.
AGAACAAGCTATTCTAAAACAGTGTAATTTCTCAAAATCAGCCCGTACGGTCGGGTAAGCGTTAGTGTACAAAAGGTAGTCTACTTGAAAGGGCCATTTCCTGGATTGTACTGAACCGATTTGAGTGAGCCATAAATCGAAATTTAGCTAAGAAAATGTAGATTGTGTGATGTAATTTTCAGAGGGGTTTACTTAGCCGTTTTTAAGAACGAGCTATTCTCAGACACTTTAACTTCTCAAAATCAGTCCGTACGGTCGGGTAAGCGTTAGTGTACAAAAGGTAGTCTACTTGAAAGGGCCATTTCTCGGGTTGTACTGAACCGATTTGAGTGAGCCATAGATCAAAATTTAGCTAAGAAGATGTAGATTGTGTGATGTAATTTTCAGAGGAGTTTACTTAGCCGTTTTTTAGAACAGGCTATTCTAAAACAGTGTAATTTCTCAAAATCAGCCCGTACGGTCGCGTAAGCGTTAGTGTACAAAAGGTAGTCTACTTGAAAGGGCCATTTCTCGGGTTGTACTGAACCGATTTGAGTGAGCCATAGATCAAAATTTAGCTAAGAAGATGTAGATTGTGTGATGTAATTTTCAGAGGGGTTTACTTAGCCGTTTTTGAGAACGAGCTATTCTAAAACAGTGTAATTTCTCAAAATCAGCCCGTACGGTCGCGTAAGCGTTAGTGTACAAAAGGTAGTCTACTTGAAAGGGCCATTTCTTGGGTTGTCCTGAACCGATTTGAGTGAGCCATAAATCGAAATTTAGCTAAGAAGATGTAGATTGTGTGATGTAATTTTCAGAGGGGTTTACTTAGCCGTTTTTGAGAACGAGCTATTCTAAAACAGTGTAATTTCTCAAAATCAGCCCGTACGGTCGCATAAGCGTTAGTGTACAAAAGGTAGTCTACTTGAAAGGGCCATTTCTCGGGTTGCACTGAACCGATTTGAGTGAGCCATAGATCAAAATTTAGCTACGAAGATGTAGATTGTGTGATTTAATTTTCAGAGGGGTTTACTTAGCCGTTTTTGAGAACGAGCTATTCTAAAACAGTGTAATTTCTCAAAATCAGCCCGTACGGTCGCATAAGCGTTAGTGTACAAAAGGTAGTCTACTTGAAAGGGCCATTTCTCGGGTTGCACTGAACCGATTTGAGTGAGCCATAGATCAAAATTTAGCTAAGAAGATGTAGATTGTGTGATTTAATTTTCAGAGGGGTTTACTTAGCCGTTTTTGAGACCGAGCTATTCTAAAACAGTGTAATTTCTCAAAATCAGCCCGTACGGTCGCGTAAGCGTTAGTGTACAAAAGGTAGTCTACTTGAAAGGGCCATTTCTCGAGTTGTACTGAACCGATTTGAGTGAGTTACAAATCAAAATTTAGCTACAAAGATGTAGATTGTGTGATGTAATTTTCAGAGGGGTTTACTTAGCCGTTTTTGAGAACGAGCTATTCTAAAACAGTGTAATTTCTCAAAATCAGCCCGTACTGTCGCGTAAGCGTTAGTGTACAAGAGATAGTCTACTTGAAACGGCCATTTCTCGGGTTGTACTGAACCGATTTGAGTGAGCCATAGATCAAAATTTAGCTACGAAGATGTAGATTGTGTGATGTAATTTTCAGAGGGGTTTACTTAGCCGTTTTTGAGAACGAGCTATTCTAAAACAGTGTAATTTCTCAAAATCAGCCCGTACGGTCGCGTAAGCGTTAGTGTACAAAAGGTAGTCTACTTGAAAGGGCCATTTCTCGGGTTGTACTGAACCGATTTGAGTGAGCCATAGATCAAAATTTAGCTAAGAAGATGTAGATTGTGTGATGTAATTTTCAGAGGCGTTTACTTAGCCGTTTTTGAGAACGAGCTATTCTAAAACAGTGTAATTTCTCAAAATCAGCCCGTACGGTCGCGTAAGCGTTAGTGTACAAAAGGTAGTCTACTTGAAAGGGCCATTTCTCGGGTTGTACTGAACCGATTTGAGTGAGCCATAGATCAAAATTTAGCTACGAAGATGTAGATTGTGTGATGTAATTTTCGGAGGGGTTTACTTAGCCGTTTTTGAGAACAAGCTATTCTAAAACAGTGTAATTTCTCAAAATCAGCCCGTACGGTCGCGTAAGCGTTAGTGTACAAAAGGTAGTCTACTTGAAAGGGCCATTTCTCGAGTTGTACTGAACCGATTTGAGTGAGTTACAAATCAAAATTTAGCTACAAAGATGAAGATTGTGTGATGTAATTTTCAGAGGGGTTTACTTAGCCGTTTTTGAGAACGAGCTATTCTAAAACAGTGTACTTTCTCAAAATCAGCCCGTACTGTTTGTAAGCGTTAGTGTACAAAAGATAGTCTACTTGAAAGGGCCATTTCTCGGGTTGTACTGAACCGATTTGAGTGAGCCATAAATCAAAATTTAGCTAAGAAGATGTAGATTGTGTGATGTAATTTTCAGAGGGGTTTACTTAGCCGTTTTTGAGACCGAGCTATTCTAAAACAGTGTAATTTCTCAAAATCAGCCCGTACGGTCGCGTAAGCGTTAGTGTACAAAAGGTAGTCTACTTGAAAGGGCCATTTCTCGGGTTGTACTGAACCGATTTGAGTGAGCCATAGATCAAAATTTAGCTAAGAAGATGTAGATTGTGTGATGTAATTTTCAGAGGGGTTTACTTAGCCGTTTTTGAGAACGAGCTATTCTAAAACAGTGTAATTTCTCAAAATCAGCCCGTACGGTCGCGTAAGCGTTAGTGTACAAAAGGTAGTCTACTTGAAAGGGCCATTTCTCGGGTTGTACTTAACCGATTTGAGTGAGCCATAGATCAAAATTTAGCTACGAAGATGTAGATTGTGTGATGTAATTTTCGTTGGGGTTTACTTAGCCGTTTTTGAGAACAAGCTACTCTAAAACAGTGTAATTTCTCAAAATCAGCCCGTACGGTCGCGTAAGCGTTAGTGTACAAAAGGTAGTCTACTTGAAAGGGCCATTTCTTGGATTGTACTTAACCGATTTGAGTTAGCCATAAATCGAAATTTAGCTAAGAAGATGTAGATTGTGTGATGTAATTTTCAGAGGGGTTTACTTAGCCGTTTTTAAGAACGAGCTATTCTCAGACACTTTAATTTCTCAAAATCAGTCCGTACGGTCGGGTAAGCGTTAGTGTACAAAAGGTAGTCTACTTGAAAGGGCCATTTCTCGGGTTGTACTGAACCGATTTGAGTGAACCATAGATCAAAAATTAGCTAAGAAGATGTAGATTGTGTGATGTAATTTTCAGAGGAGTTTACTTAGCCGTTTTTGAGAACAGGCTATTCTAAAACAGTGTAATTTCTCAAAATCAGCCCTTACGGTCGCGTAAGCGTTAGTGTACAAAAGGTAGTCTACTTGAAAGGGCCATTTCTCGGGTTGTACTGAACCGATTTGGTGAGCCAAAAATCAAAATTTAGCTAAGAAGATGTAGATTGTGTGATGTAATTTTCAGAGGGGTTTACTTAGCCGTTTTTGAGAACGAGCTATTCTAAAACAGTGTAATTTCTCAAAATCAGCCCGTACGGTCGCGTAAGCGTTAGTGTACAAAAGGTAGTCTACTTGAAAGGGCCATTTCTCGAGTTGTACTGAACCGATTTAAGTGAGTTACAAATCAAAATTTAGCTACAAAGATGTAGATTGTGTGATGTAATTTTCAGAGGGGTTTACTTAGCCGTTTTTGAGAACGAGCTATTCTAAAACAGTGTACTTTCTCAAAATCAGCCCGTACTGTCGCGTAAGCGTTAGTGTACAAGAGATAGTCTAGTTGAAACGGCCATTTCTCGGGTTGTACTGAACCGATTTGAGTGAGCCATAAATCAAAATTTAGCTAAGAAGATGTAGATTGTGTGATGTAATTTTCAGAGGGGTTTACTTAGCCGTTTTTGAGACCGAGCTATTCTAAAACAGTGTAATTTCTCAAAATCAGCCCGTACGGTCGCGTAAGCGTTAGTGTACAAAAGGTAGTCTACTTGAAAGGGCCATTTCTCGGGTTGTACTGAACCGATTTGAGTGAGCCATAGATCAAAATTTAGCTAAGAAGATGTAGATTGTGTGATGTAATTTTCAGAGGGGTTTACTTAGCCGTTTTTGAGAACGAGCTATTCTAATACAGTGTACTTTCTCAAAATCAGCCCGTACGGTCGCGTAAGCGTTAGTGTAAAAAAGGTAGTCTACTTGAAAGGGCCATTTCTCGGGTTGTACTAAACCGATTTGAGTGAGCTATAGATCAAAATTTAGCTAAGAAGATGTAGATTGTGTGATGTAATTTTCAGAGGGGTTTACTTAGCCGTTTTTGAGAACGAGCTATTCTAAAACAGTGTAATTTCTCAAAATCAGCCCGTACGGTCGCATAAGCGTTAGTGTACAAAAGCTAGTCTACTTGAAAGGGCCATTTCTTGGGTTGTACTGAACCGATTTGAGTGAGCCATAGATCAAAATTTAGCTAAGAAGATGTAGATTGTGTGATATAAATTTCAGAGGGGTTTACTTAGCCGTTTTTGAGATTGAGCTATTTTAAAACAGTTTAATTTCTCAAAATCAGCCCGTACGGTCGCGTAAGCGTTAGTGTACAAAAGGTAGTCTACTTGAAAGGGCCATTTCTCGGGTTGTACTGAACCGATTTGAGTGAGCCATAGATCAAAATTTAGCTAAGAAGATGTAGATTGTGTGATGTAATTTTCAGAGGGGTTTACTTAGCCGTTTTTGAGAACGAGCTATTCTAATACATTGTACTTTCTCAAAATCAGCCCGTACGGTCGCGTAAGCGTTTAGTGTACAAAACGTAGTCTACTTGAAAGGGCCATTTCTCGGGTTGTACTGAACCGATTTGAGTGAGCCATAGATCAAAATTTAGCTAAGAAGATGTAGATTGTGTGATGTAATTTTCAGAGGGGTTTACTTAGCCGTTTTTGAGAACGAGCTATTCTAAAACAGTGCAATTTCTCAAAATCAGCCCGTACGGTCGCGTAACCGTTAGTGTACAAAAGGTAGTCTACTTCAAAGAGCCATTTCTTGGGTGGTTCTGAACCGATTGGAGTGAGCCATAGATCAAAATTTAGCTAAGAAGATGTAGATTGTGTGATGTAATTTTAAGAGGGGTTTACTTAGCCGTTTTTGAGAACGAGCTATTTTAATACAGTGTACTTTCTCAAAATCAGCCCGTACGGTCGCGTAAGCGTTAGTGTACAAAAGGTAGTCTACTTGAAAGGGCCATTTCTCGGGTTGTACTGAACCGATTTGAGTGAGGCATAGATCAGAATTTAGCTACAAAGATGTAGATTGTGTAATGTAATTTTCAGAGGGGTTTACTTAGCCGTTTTTGAGAACGAGCTATTCTAAAACAGTGTAATTTCTCAAAATCAGCCCGTACGGTCGCGTAAGCGTTAGTGTACAAAAGGTAGTCTACTTGAAAGGGCCATTTCTCGGGTTGTACTGAACCGATTTGAGTGAGCCATAGATCAAAATTTAGCTAAGAAGATGTAGATTGTGTGATGTAATTTTCAGAGGTGTTTACTTAGCCGTTTTTTAGAACGAGCTATTCTAAAACAGTGTAATTTCTCAAAATCAGCCCGTACGGTCGCGTAAGCGTTAGTGTACAAAAGGTAGTCTACGTGAAAGGGCCATTTCTCGGGTTGTCCTGAACCGATTTGAGTGAGCCATAAATCGAAATTTAGCTAAGAAGATGTAGATTGTGTGATGTAATTTTTAGAGGGGTTTACTTAGCCGTTTTTGAGAACGAGCTATTCTAAAACAGTGTAATTTCTCAAAATCAGCCCGTACGGTCGCATAAGCGTTAGTGTACAAAAGGTAGTCTACTTCAAAGGGCCATTTCTCGGGGTTCACTGAACCGATTTGAAGGAGCCATAGATCAAAATTTAGCTAAGAAGATGTAGATTGTGTGATTTAATTTTCAGAGGGGTTTACTTAGCCGTTTTTGAGAACGAGCTATTCTAAAACAGTGTAATTTCTCAAAATCAGCCCGTACGGTCGCATAAGCGTTAGTGTACAAAAGGTAGTCTACTTGAAAGGGCCATTTCTCGGGTTGCACTGAACCGATTTGAGTGAGCCATAGATCAAAATTTAGCTAAGAACATGTAGATTGTGTGATTTAATTTTCAGAGGGGTTTACTTAGCCGTTTTTGAGACCGAACTATTCTAAAACAGTGTAATTTCTCAAAATCAGCCCGTACGGTCGCGTAAGCGTTAGTGTACAAAAGGTAGTCTACTTGAAAGGGCCATTTCTCGAGTTGTACTGAACCGATTTGAGTGAGTTACAAATCAAAATTTAGCCACAAAGATGTAGATTGTGTGATGTAATTTTCAGAGGGGTTTACTTAGCCGTTTTTGAGAACGAGCTATTCTAAAACAGTGTACTTTCTCAAAATCAGCCCGTACGGTCGCGTAAGCGTTAGTGTACAAAAGGTAGTCTACTTGAAAGGGCCATTTCTCGGGTTGTACTGAACCGATTTGAGTGAGCCATAAATCAAAATTTGGCTAAGAAGATGTAGATTGTGTGATGTAATTTTCAGAGGGGTTTACTTAGCCGTTTTTGAGAACGAGCTATTCTAAAACAGTGTAATTTCTCAAAATCAGCCCGTACGGTCGCGTAAGCGTTAGTGTACAAAAGGTAGTCTACTTGAAAGGCCATTTCTCGGGTTGTACTGAACCGATTTGAGTGAGCCATAGATCAAAATTTAGCTAAGAAGATGTAGATTGTGTGATGTAATTTTCAGAGGGGTTTACTTAGCCGTTTTTGAGAACGAGCTATTCTAAAACAGTGTAATTTCTCAAAATCAGCCCGTACGGTCGCGTAAGCGTTAGTGTACAAAAGGTAGTCTACTTGAAAGGACCATTTCTCGGGTTGTACTGAACCGATTTTAATGAGCCATAGATCAAAATTTAGCTACGAAGATGTAGATTGTGTGATGTAATTTTCAGAGGGGTTTACTTAGCCGTTTTTGAGAACAAGCTTTTCTAAAACAGTGTAATTTCTCAAAATCAGCCCGTACGGTCGCGTAAGCGTTAGTGTACAAAAGGTAGTCTACTTGAAAGGGCCATTTCTTGGATTGTACTGAACCGATTTGAGTGAGCCATAAATCGAAATTTAGCTAAGAAAATGTAGATTGTGTGATGTAATTTTCAGAGGGGTTTACTTAGCCGTTTTTAAGAACGAGCTATTCTCAGACACTTTAATTTCTCAAAATCAGTACGTACGGTCGGGTAAGCGTTAGTGTACAAAAGGTAGTCTACTTGAAAGGGCCATTTCTCGGGTTGTACTGAACCGATTTGAGTGAGCCATAGATCAAAATTTAGCTAAGAACATGTAGATTGTGTGATGTAATTTTCAGAGGAGTTTACTTAGCCGTTTTTCAGAACAGGCTATTCTAAAACAGTGTAATTTCTCAAAATCAGCCCGTACGGTCGCGTAAGCGTTAGTGTACAAAAGGTAGTCTACTTGAAAGGGCCATTTCTCGGGTTGTACTGAATCGATTTGAGTGAGCCATAGATCAAAATTTAGCTAAGAAGATGTAGATTGTGTGATGTAATTTTCAGAGGGGTTTACTTAGCCGTTTTTGAGAACGAGCTATTCTAAAACAGTGTAACTTCTCAAAATCAGCCCGTACGGTCGCGTAAGCGTTAGTGTACAAAAGGTAGTCTACTTGAAAGGGCCATTTCTTGGGTTGTCCTGAACCGATTTGAGTGAGCCATAAATCGAAATTTAGCTAAGAAGATGTAGATTGTGTGATGTAATTTTCAGAGGGGTTTACTTAGCCGTTTTTGAGAACGATCTATTCTAAAACAGTGTAACTTCTCAAAATCAGCCCGTACGGTCGCGTAAGCGTTAGTGTACAAAAGGTAGTCTACTTGAAAGGGCCATTTCTCGAGTTGTACTGAACCAATTTGAGTGAGTTACAAATCAAAATTTAGCTACAAAGATGTAGATTGTGTGATGTAATTTTCAGAGGGGTTTACTTAGCCGTTTTTGAGAACGAGCTATTCTAAAACAGTGTACTTTCTCAAAATCAGCCCGTACTGTCGCGTAAGCGTTAGTGTACAAAAGGTAGTCTACTTGAAAGGGCCATTTCTCGGGTTGTACTGAACCGATTTGAGTGAGCCATAAATCAAAATTTGGCTAAGAAGATGTAGATTGTGTGATGTAATTTTCAGAGGGGTTTACTTAGCCGTTTTTGAGAACGAGCTATTCTAAAACAGTTTAATTTCTCAAAATCAGCCCGTACGGTCGCGTAAGCGTTAGTGTACAAAAGGTAGTCTACTTGAAAGGCCATTTCTCGGGTTGTACTGAACCGATTTGAGTGAGCCATAGATCAAAATTTAGCTAAGAAGATTTAGATTGTGTGATGTAATTTTCAGAGGGGTTTACTTAGCCGTTTTTGAGAACGAGCTATTCTAAAACAGTGTAATTTCTCAAAATCAGCCCGTACGGTCGCGTAAGCGTTAGTGTACAAAAGGTAGTCTACTTGAAAGGGCCATTTCTCGGGTTGTACTGAACCGATTTGAGTGAGCCATAGATCAAAATTTAGCTACGAAGATGTAGATTGTGTGATGTAATTTTCAGAGGGGTTTACTTAGCCGTTTTTGAGAACAAGCTATTCTAAAACAGTGTAATTTCTCAAAATCAGCCCGTACGGTCGCGTAAGCGTTAGTGTACAAAAGGTAGTCTACTTGAAAGGGCCATTTCTTGGATTGTACTGAACCGATTTGAGTGAGCTATAAATCGAAATTTAGCTAAGAAAATGTAGATTGTGTGATGTAATTTTCAGAGGGGTTTACTTAGCCGTTTTTAAGAACGAGCTATTCTCAGACACTTTAATTTCTCAAAATCACTCCGTACGGTCGGGTAAGCGTTAGTGTACAAAAGGTAGTCTACTTGAAAGGGCCATTTCTCGGGTTGTACTGAACCGATTTGAGTGAGCCATAGATCAAAATTTAGCTACGAACATGTAGATTGTGTGATGTAATTTTCAGAGGGGTTTACTTAGCCGTCTTTGAGAGCAAGCTATTCTAAAACAGTGTAATTTCTCAAAATCAGCCCGTACGGTCGCGTAAGCGTTAGTGTACAAAAGGTAGTCTACTTGAAAGGGCCATTTCTTGGATTGTACTGAACCGATTTGAGTGAGCCATAAATCGAAATTTAGCTAAGAAGATGTAGATTGTGTGATGTAATTTTCAGAGGGGTTTACCTAGCCGTTTTTAAGAACGAGCTATTCTCAGACACTTTAATTTCTCAAAATCAGTCCGTACGGTCGGGTAAGCGTTAGTGTACAAAAGGTAGTCTACTTGAAAGGGCCATTTCTCGGGTTGTACTGAACCGATTTGAGTGAGCCATAGATCAAAATTTAGCTAAGAAGATGTAGATTGTGTGATGTAATTTTCAGAGGAGTTTACTTAGCCGTTTTTGAGAACAGGCTATTCTAAAACAGTGTAATTTCTCAAAATCAGCCCGTAGGGTCGCGTAAGCGTTAGTGTACAAAAGGTAGTCTACTTGAAAGGGCCATTTCTCGGGTTGTACTGAATCGATTTGAGTGAGCCATAGATCAAAATTTAGCTAAGAAGATGTAGATTGTGTGATGTAATTTTCAGAGGGGTTTACTTAGCCGTTTTTGAGAACGAGCTATTCTAAAACAGTGTAATTTCTCAAAATCAGCCCGTACGGTCGCATAAGCGTTAGTGTACAAAAGGTAGTCTACTTGAAAGGGCCATTTCTCGGGTTGCACTGAACCGATTTGAGTGAGCCATAGATCAAAATTTAGCTACGAAGATGTAGATTGTGTGATGTAATTTTCGGAGGGGTTTACTTAGCCGTTTTTGAGAACAAGCTACTCTAAAACAGTGTAATTTCTCAAAATCAGCCCGTACGGTCGCGTAAGCGTTAGTGTACAAAAGGTAGTCTACTTGAAAGGGCCATTTCTTGGATTGTACTTAACCGATTTGAGTGAGCCATAAATCGAAATTTAGCTAAGAAGATGTAGATTGTGTGATGTAATTTTCAGAGGGGTTTACTTAGCCGTTTTTAAGAACGAGCTATTCTCAGACACTTTAATTTCTCAAAATCAGTCCGTACGGTCGGGTAAGCGTTAGTGTACAAAAGGTAGTCTACTTGAAAGGGCCATTTCTCGGGTTGTCCTGAACCGATTTGAGTGAGCCATAAATCGAAATTTAGCTAAGAAGATGTAGATTGTGTGATGTAATTTTCAGAGGGGTTTACTTAGCCGTTTTTGAGAACGAGCTATTCTAAAACAGTGTAATTTCTCAAAATCAGCCCGTACGGTCGCATAAGCGTTAGTGTACAAAAGGTAGTCTACTTGAAAGGGCCATTTCTCGGGTTGCACTGAACCGATTTGAGTGAGCCATAGATCAAAATTTAGCTACGAAGATGTAGATTGTGTGATTTAATTTTCAGAGGGGTTTACTTAGCCGTTTTTGAGAACGAGCTATTCTAAAACAGTGTAATTTCTCAAAATCAGCCCGTACGGTCGCATAAGCGTTAGTGTACAAAAGGTAGTCTACTTGAAAGGGCCATTTCTCGGGTTGCACTGAACCGATTTGAGTGAGCCATACATCAAAATTTAGCTAAGAAGATGTAGATTGTGTGATTTAATTTTCAGAGGGGTTTACTTAGCCGTTTTTGAGACCGAGCTATTCTAAAACAGTGTAATTTCTCAAAATCAGCCCGTACGGTCGCGTAAGCGTTAGTGTACAAAAGGTAGTCTACTTGAAAGGGCCATTTCTCGAGTTGTACTAAACCGATTTGAGTGAGTTACAAATCAAAATTTAGCTACAAAGATGTAGATTGTGTGATGTAATTTTCAGAGGGGTTTACTTAGCCGTTTTTGAGAACGAGCTATTCTAAAACAGTGTACTTTCTCAAAATCAGCCCGTACGGTCGCGTAAGCGTTAGTGTACAAAAGATAGTCTACTTGAAAGGGCCATTTCTCGGGTTGTACTGAACCGATTTGAGTGAGCCATAAATCAAAATTTAGCTAAGAAGATGTAGATTGTGTGATGTAATTTTCAGAGGGGTTTACTTAGCCGTTTTTGAGACCGAGCTATTCTAAAACAGTGTAATTTCTCAAAATCAGCCCGTACGGTCGCGTAAGCGTTAGTGTACAAAAGGTAGTCTACTTGAAAGGGCCATTTCTCGGGTTGTACTGAACCGATTTGAGTGAACCATAGATCAAAATTTAGCTAAGAAGATGTAGATTGTGTGATGTAATTTTCAGAGGAGTTTACTTAGCCGTTTTTGAGAACAGGCTATTCTAAAACAGTGTAATTTCTCAAAATCAGCCCTTACGGTCGCGTAAGCGTTAGTGTACAAAAGGTAGTCTACTAGAAAGGGCCATTTCTCGGGTTGTACTGAACCGATTTGAGTGAGCCATAGATCAAAATTTAGCTAAGAAGATGTAGATTGTGTGATGTAATTTTCAGAGGGGTTTACTTAGCCGTTTTTGAGAACGAGCTATTCTAATACAGTGTACTTTCTCAAAATCAGCCCGTACGGTCGCGTAAGCGTTAGTGTAAAAAAGGTAGTCTACTTGAAAGGGCCATTTCTCGGGTTGTACTGAACCGATTTGAGTGAGCTATAGATCAAAATTTAGCTAAGAAGATGTAGATTGTGTGATGTAATTTTCAGAGGGGTTTACTTAGCCGTTTTTGAGAACGAGCTATTCTAAAACAGTGTAATTTCTCAAAATCAGCCCGTACGGTCGCGTAAGCGTTAGTGTACAAAAGCTAGTCTACTTGAAAGGCCATTTCTCGGGTTGTACTGAACCGATTTGAGTGAGCCATAGATCAAAATTTAGCTAAGAAGATGTAGATTGTGTGATGTAATTTTCAGAGGGGTTTACTTAGCCGTTTTTGAGAACGAGCTATTCTAAAACAGTGTAATTTCTCAAAATCAGCCCGTACGGTCGCGTAAGCGTTAGTGTACAAAAGGTAGTCTACTTGAAAGGACCATTTCTCGGGTTGTACTGAACCGATTTTAATGAGCCATAGATCAAAATTTAGCTACGAAGATGTAGATTGTGTGATGTAATTTTCAGAGGGGTTTACTTAGCCGTTTTTGAGAACAAGCTATTCTAAAACAGTGTAATTTCTCAAAATCAGCCCGTACGGTCGCGTAAGCGTTAGTGTACAAAAGGTAGTCTACTTGAAAGGGCCATTTCTTGGATTGTACTGAACCGATTTGAGTGAGCCATAAATCGAAATTTAGCTAAGAAAATGTAGATTGTGTGATGTAATTTTCAGAGGGGTTTACTTAGCCGTTTTTAAGAACGAGCTATTCTCAGACACTTTAATTTCTCAAAATCAGTCCGTACGGTCGGGTAAGCGTTAGTGTACAAAAGGTAGTCTACTTGAAAGGGCCATTTCTCGGGTTGTACTGAACCGATTTGAGTGAGCCATAGATCAAAATTTAGCTAAGAACATGTAGATTGTGTGATGTAATTTTCAGAGGAGTTTACTTAGCCGTTTTTCAGAACAGGCTATTCTAAAACAGTGTAATTTCTCAAAATCAGCCCGTACGGTCGCGTAAGCGTTAGTGTACAAAAGGTAGTCTACTTGAAAGGGCCATTTCTCGGGTTGTACTGAATCGATTTGAGTGAGCCATAGATCAAAATTTAGCTAAGAAGATGTAGATTGTGTGATGTAATTTTCAGAGGGGTTTACTTAGCCGTTTTTGAGAACGAGCTATTCTAAAACAGTGTAACTTCTCAAAATCAGCCCGTACGGTCGCGTAAGCGTTAGTGTACAAAAGGTAGTCTACTTGAAAGGGCCATTTCTTGGGTTGTCCTGAACCGATTTGAGTGAGCCATAAATCGAAATTTAGCTACGAAGATGTAGATTGTGTGATGTAATTTTCAGAGGGGTTTACTTAGCCGTTTTTGAGAACGATCTATTCTAAAACAGTGTAACTTCTCAAAATCAGCCCGTACGGTCGCGTAAGCGTTAGTGTACAAAAGGTAGTCTACTTGAAAGGGCCATTTCTCGAGTTGTACTGAACCAATTTGAGTGAGTTACAAATCAAAATTTAGCTACAAAGATGTAGATTGTGTGATGTAATTTTCAGAGGGGTTTACTTAGCCGTTTTTGAGAACGAGCTATTCTAAAACAGTGTACTTTCTCAAAATCAGCCCGTACTGTCGCGTAAGCGTTAGTGTACAAAAGGTAGTCTACTTGAAAGGGCCATTTCTCGGGTTGTACTGAACCGATTTGAGTGAGCCATAAATCAAAATTTGGCTAAGAAGATGTAGATTGTGTGATGTAATTTTCAGAGGGGTTTACTTAGCCGTTTTTGAGAACGAGCTATTCTAAAACAGTTTAATTTCTCAAAATCAGCCCGTACGGTCGCGTAAGCGTTAGTGTACAAAAGGTAGTCTACTTGAAAGGCCATTTCTCGGGTTGTACTGAACCGATTTGAGTGAGCCATAGATCAAAATTTAGCTAAGAAGATTTAGATTGTGTGATGTAATTTTCAGAGGGGTTTACTTAGCCGTTTTTGAGAACGAGCTATTCTAAAACAGTGTAATTTCTCAAAATCAGCCCGTACGGTCGCGTAAGCGTTAGTGTACAAAAGGTAGTCTACTTGAAAGGGCCATTTCTCGGGTTGTACTGAACCGATTTGAGTGAGCCATAGATCAAAATTTAGCTACGAAGATGTAGATTGTGTGATGTAATTTTCAGAGGGGTTTACTTAGCCGTTTTTGAGAACAAGCTATTCTAAAACAGTGTAATTTCTCAAAATCAGCCCGTACGGTCGCGTAAGCGTTAGTGTACAAAAGGTAGTCTACTTGAAAGGGCCATTTCTTGGATTGTACTGAACCGATTTGAGTGAGCTATAAATCGAAATTTAGCTAAGAAAATGTAGATTGTGTGATGTAATTTTCAGAGGGGTTTACTTAGCCGTTTTTAAGAACGAGCTATTCTCAGACACTTTAATTTCTCAAAATCACTCCGTACGGTCGGGTAAGCGTTAGTGTACAAAAGGTAGTCTACTTGAAAGGGCCATTTCTCGGGTTGTACTGAACCGATTTGAGTGAGCCATAGATCAAAATTTAGCTACGAAGATGTAGATTGTGTGATGTAATTTTCAGAGGGGTTTACTTAGCCGTCTTTGAGAGCAAGCTATTCTAAAACAGTGTAATTTCTCAAAATCAGCCCGTACGGTCGCGTAAGCGTTAGTGTACAAAAGGTAGTCTACTTAAAAGGGCCATTTCTTGGATTGTACTGAACCGATTTGAGTGAGCCATAAATCGAAATTTAGCTAAGAAGATGTAGATTGTGTGATGTAATTTTCAGAGGGGTTTACTTAGCCGTTTTTAAGAACAAGCTATTCTCAGACACTTTAATTTCTCAAAATCAGTCCGTACGGTCGGGTAAGCGTTAGTGTACAAAAGGTAGTCTACTTGAAAGGGCCATTTCTCGGGTTGTACTGAACCGATTTGAGTGAGCCATAGATCAAAATTTAGCTAAGAAGATGTAGATTGTGTGATGTAATTTTCAGAGGAGTTTACTTAGCCGTTTTTGAGAACAGGCTATTCTAAAACAGTGTAATTTCTCAAAATCAGCCCGTAGGGTCGCGTAAGCGTTAGTGTACAAAAGGTAGTCTACTTGAAAGGGCCATTTCTCGGGTTGTACTGAATCGATTTGAGTGAGCCATAGATCAAAATTTAGCTAAGAAGATGTAGATTGTGTGATGTAATTTTCAGAGGGGTTTACTTAGCCGTTTTTGAGAACGAGCTATTCTAAAACAGTGTAATTTCTCAAAATCAGCCCGTACGGTCGCATAAGCGTTAGTGTACAAAAGGTAGTCTACTTGAAAGGGCCATTTCTCGGGTTGCACTGAACCGATTTGAGTGAGCCATAGATCAAAATTTAGCTAAGAAGATGTAGATTGTGTGATTTAATTTTCAGAGGGGTTTACTTAGCCGTTTTTGACAACGAGCTATTCTAAAACAGTGTAATTTCTCAAAATCAGCCCGTACGGTCGCGTAAGCGTTAGTGTACAAAAGGTAGTCTACTTGAAAGGGCCATTTCTCGAGTTGTACTGAACCGATTTGAGTGAGTTACAAATCAAAATTTAGCTACAAAGATGTAGATTGTGTGATGTAATTTTCAGAGGGGTTTACTTAGCCGTTTTTGAGAACGAGCTATTCTAAAACAGTGTACTTTCTCAAAATAGGCCCGTACTGTCGCGTAAGCGTTAGTGTACAAAAGGTAGTCTACTTGAAAGGGCAATTTCTCGGGTTGTACTGAACCGATTTGAGTGAGCCATAAATCAAAATTTAGCTAAGAAGATGTAGATTGTGTGATGTAATTTTCAGAGGGGTTTACGTAGCCGTTTTTGAGACAGAGCTATTCTAAAACAGTGTAATTTCTCAAAATCAGCCCGTACGGTCGCGTAAGCGTTAGTGTACAAAAGGTAGTCTACTTAAAAGGGCCATTTCTCGGGTTGTACTGAACCGATTTGAGTGAGCCATAGATCAAAATTTAGCTAAGAAGATGTAGATTGTGTGATGTAATTTTCAGAGGGGTTTACTTAGCCGTTTTTGAGAACGAGCTATTCTAAAACAGTGTAATTTCTCAAAATCAGCCCGTACGGTCGCGTAAGCGTTAGTGTACAAAAGGTAGTCTACTTGAAAGGGCCATTTCTCGGGTTGTACTGAACCGATTTGAGTGAGCCATAGATCAAAATTTAGCTACGAAGATGTAGATTGTGTGATGTAATTTTCAGAGGGGTTTACTTAGCCGTTTTTGAGAACAAGCAACTCTAAAACAGTGTAATTTCTCAAAATCAGCCCGTACGGTCGCGTAAGCGTTAGTGTACAAAAGGTAGTCTACTTGAAAGGGCCATTTCTTGGATTGTACTGAACCGATTTGAGTGAGCCATAAATCGAAATTTAGCTAAGAAGATGTAGATTGTGTGATGTAATTTTCAGAGGGGTTTACTTAGCCGTTTTTAAGAACGAGCTATTCTCAGACACTTTAATTTCTCAAAATCAGTCCGTACGGTCGGGCAAGCGTTAGTGTACAAAAGGTAGTCTACTTGAAAGGGCCATTTTTTGGGTTGTACTAAACCGATTTGAGTAAACCATAGATCAAAATTTAGCTAAGAAGATGTAGATTGTGTGATGTAATTTTCAGAGGAGTTTACTTAGCCGTTTTTGAGAACAGGCTATTCTAAAACAGTGTAATTTCTCAAAATCAGCCCTTACGGTCGCGTAAGCGTTAGTGTACAAAAGGTAGTCTACTTGAAAGGGCCATTTCTCGGGTTGTACTGAACCGATTTGAGTGAGCCATAGATCAAAATTTAGCTAAGAAGATGTAGATTGTGTGATGTAATTTTAAGAGGGGTTTACTTAGCCGTTTTTGAGAACGAGCTATTCTAAAACAGTGTAATTTCTCAAAATCAGCCCTTACGGTCGCGTAAGCGTTAGTGTACAAAAGGTAGTCTACTTGAAATGGCCATTTCTTGGGTTGTACTGAACCGATTTAAGTGAGCCATAGATCAAAATTTAGCTAAGAAGATGTAGATTGTGTGATGTAATTTTCAGAGGGGTTTACTTAGCCGTTTTTGAGAACGAGCTATTTTAAAACAGTGTAATTTCTTAAAATCAGCCATTACGGTCGCGTAAGCGTTAGTGTACAAAAGGTAGTCTACTTGAAAGGGCCATTTCTCGGGTTGTACTGAACCGATTTGAGTGAGCCATAGCTCAAAATTTAGCTAAGAAGATGTAGATTGTGTGATGTAATTTTCAGAGGGGTTTACTTAGCCGTTTTTGAGAACGACCTATTCTAACACAGTGTAATTTCTCAAAATCAGCCCTTACGGTCGCGTAAGCGTTAGTGTACAAAAGGTAGTCTACTTGAAATGGCCATTTCTTGGGATGTACTGAACCGATTTGAGTGAGCCATAGATCAAAATTTAGCTAAGAAGATGTAGATTGTGTGATATAAATTTCAGAGGGGTTTACTTAGCCGTTTTTGAGATTGAGCTATTTTAAAACAGTTTAATTTCTCAAAATCAGCCCGTACGGTCGCGTAAGCGTTAGTGTACAAAAGGTAGTCTACTTGAAAGGGCCATTTCTCGGGTTGTACTGAATCGATTTGAGTGAGCCATAGATCAAAATTTAGCTAAGAAGATGTAGATTGTGTGATGTAATTTTCAGAGGGGTTTACTTAGCCGTTTTTGAGAACGAGCTATTCTAAAACAGTGTAATTTCTCAAAATCAGCCCGTACGGTCGCATAAGCGTTAGTGTACAAAGGTTGTCTACTTGAAAGGGCCATTTCTCGAGTTGCACTGAACCGATTTGAGTGAGCCATGGATCAAAATTTAGCTAAGAAGATGTAAATTGTGTGATGTAATTTTCAGAGGGGTTTACTTAGCCGTTTTTGAGAACGAGCTATTCTAATACATTGTACTTTCTCAAAATCAGCCCGTACGGTCGCATAAGCGTTAGTGTACAAAAGGTAGTCTACTTCAAAGGGCCATTTCTCGGGGTTCACTGAACCGATTTGAAGGAGCCATAGATCAAAATTTAGCTAAGAAGATGTAGATTGTGTGATTTAATTTTCAGAGGGGTTTACTTAGCCGTTTTTGAGAACGAGCTATTCTAAAACAGTGTAATTTCTCAAAATCAGCCCGTACGGTCGCATAAGCGTTAGTGTACAAAAGGTAGTCTACTTGAAAGGGCCATTTCTCGGGTTGCACTGAACCGATTTGAGTGAGCCATAGATCAAAATTTAGCTAAGAACATGTAGATTGTGTGATTTAATTTTCAGAGGGGTTTACTTAGCCGTTTTTGAGACCGAACTATTCTAAAACAGTGTAATTTCTCAAAATCAGCCCGTACGGTCGCGTAAGCGTTAGTGTACAAAAGGTAGTCTACTTGAAAGGGCCATTTCTCGAGTTGTACTGAACCGATTTGAGTGAGTTACAAATCAAAATTTAGCTACAAAGATGTAGATTGTGTGATGTAATTTTCAGAGGGGTTTACTTAGCCGTTTTTGAGAACGAGCTATTCTAAAACAGTGTACTTTCTCAAAATCAGCCCGTACTGTCGCGTAAGCGTTAGTGTACAAAAGGTAGTCTACTTGAAAGGGCCATTTCTCGGGTTGTACTGAACCGATTTGAGTGAGCCATAAATCAAAATTTGGCTAAGAAGATGTAGATTGTGTGATGTAATTTTCAGAGGGGTTTACTTAGCCGTTTTTGAGAACGAGCTATTCTAAAACAGTGTAATTTCTCAAAATCAGCCCGTACGGTCGCGTAAGCGTTAGTGTACAAAAGGTAGTCTACTTGAAAGGCCATTTCTCGGGTTGTACTGAACCGATTTGAGTGAGCCATAGATCAAAATTTAGCTAAGAAGATGTAGATTGTGTGATGTAATTTTCAGAGGGGTTTACTTAGCCGTTTTTGAGAACGAGCTATTCTAAAACAGTGTAATTTCTCAAAATCAGCCCGTACGGTCGCGTAAGCGTTAGTGTACAAAAGGTAGTCTACTTGAAAGGACCATTTCTCGGGTTGTACTGAACCGATTTTAATGAGCCATAGATCAAAATTTAGCTACGAAGATGTAGATTGTGTGATGTAATTTTCAGAGGGGTTTACTTAGCCGTTTTTGAGAACAAGCTATTCTAAAACAGTGTAATTTCTCAAAATCAGCCCGTACGGTCGCGTAAGCGTTAGTGTACAAAAGGTAGTCTACTTGAAAGGGCCATTTCTTGGATTGTACTGAACCGATTTGAGTGAGCCATAAATCGAAATTTAGCTAAGAAAATGTAGATTGTGTGATGTAATTTTCAGAGGGGTTTACTTAGCCGTTTTTAAGAACGAGCTATTCTCAGACACTTTAATTTCTCAAAATCAGTCCGTACGGTCGGGTAAGCGTTAGTGTACAAAAGGTAGTCTACTTGAAAGGGCCATTTCTCGGGTTGTACTGAACCGATTTGAGTGAGCCATAAATCACAATTTAGCTAAGAAGATGTAGATTGTGTGATGTAATTTTCAGAGGGGTTTACGTAGCCGTTTTTGAGACAGAGCTATTCTAAAACAGTGTAATTTCTCAAAATCAGCCCGTACGGTCGCGTAAGCGTTAGTGTACAAAAGGTAGTCTACTTAAAAGGGCCATTTCTCGGGTTGTACTGAACCGATTTGAGTGAGCCATAGATCAAAATTTAGCTAAGAAGATGTAGATTGTGTGATGTAATTTTCAGAGGGGTTTACTTAGCCGTTTTTGAGAACGAGGTATTCTAAAACAGTGTAATTTCTCAAAATCAGCCCGTACGGTCGCGTAAGCGTTAGTGTACAAAAGGTAGTCTACTTGAAAGGGCCATTTCTCGGGTTGTACTGAACCGATTTGAGTGAGCCATAGATCAAAATTTAGCTACGAAGATGTAGATTGTGTGATGTAATTTTCAGAGGGGTTTACTTAGCCGTTTTTGAGAACAAGCAACTCTAAAACAGTGTAATTTCTCAAAATCAGCCCGTACGGTCGCGTAAGCGTTAGTGTACAAAAGGTAGTCTACTTGAAAGGGCCACTTCTTGGATTGTACTGAACCGATTTGAGTGAGCCATAAATCGAAATTTAGCTAAGAAGATGTAGATTGTGTGATGTAATTTTCAGAGGGGTTTACTTAGCCGTTTTTAAGAACGAGCTATTCTCAGACACTTTAATTTCTCAAAATCAGTCCGTACGGTCGGGCAAGCGTTAGTGTACAAAAGGTAGTCTACTTGAAAGGGCCATTTTTTGGGTTGTACTAAACCGATTTGAGTAAACCATAGATCAAAATTTAGCTAAGAAGATGTAGATTGTGTGATGTAATTTTCAGAGGAGTTTACTTAGCCGTTTTTGAGAACAGGCTATTCTAAAACAGTGTAATTTCTCAAAATCAGCCCTTACGGTCGCGTAAGCGTTAGTGTACAAAAGGTAGTCTACTTGAAAGGGCCATTTCTCGGGTTGTACTGAACCGATTTGAGTGAGCCATAGATCAAAATTTAGCTAAGAAGATGTAGATTGTGTGATGTAATTTTAAGAGGGGTTTACTTAGCCGTTTTTGAGAACGAGCTATTCTAAAACAGTGTAATTTCTCAAAATCAGCCCTTACGGTCGCGTAAGCGTTAGTGTACAAAAGGTAGTCTACTTGAAATGGCCATTTCTTGGGTTGTACTGAACCGATTTAAGTGAGCCATAGATCAAAATTTAGCTAAGAAGATGTAGATTGTGTGATGTAATTTTCAGAGGGGTTTACTTAGCCGTTTTTGAGAACGAGCTATTTTAAAACAGTGTAATTTCTTAAAATCAGCCATTACGGTCGCGTAAGCGTTAGTGTACAAAAGGTAGTCTACTTGAAAGGGCCATTTCTCGGGTTGTACTGAACCGATTTGAGTGAGCCATAGCTCAAAATTTAGCTAAGAAGATGTAGATTGTGTGATGTAATTTTCAGAGGGGTTTACTTAGCCGTTTTTGAGAACGACCTATTCTAACACAGTGTAATTTCTCAAAATCAGCCCTTACGGTCGCGTAAGCGTTAGTGTACAAAAGGTAGTCTACTTGAAATGGCCATTTCTTGGGATGTACTGAACCGATTTGAGTGAGCCATAGATCAAAATTTAGCTAAGAAGATGTAGATTGTGTGATATAAATTTCAGAGGGGTTTACTTAGCCGTTTTTGAGATTGAGCTATTTTAAAACAGTTTAATTTCTCAAAATCAGCCCGTACGGTCGCGTAAGCGTTAGTGTACAAAAGGTAGTCTACTTGAAAGGGCCATTTCTCGGGTTGTACTGAATCGATTTGAGTGAGCCATAGATCAAAATTTAGCTAAGAAGATGTAGATTGTGTGATGTAATTTTCAGAGGGGTTTACTTAGCCGTTTTTGAGAACGAGCTATTCTAAAACAGTGTAATTTCTCAAAATCAGCCCGTACGGTCGCATAAGCGTTAGTGTACAAAGGTTGTCTACTTGAAAGGGCCATTTCTCGAGTTGCACTGAACCGATTTGAGTGAGCCATGGATCAAAATTTAGCTAAGAAGATGTAAATTGTGTGATGTAATTTTCAGAGGGGTTTACTTAGCCGTTTTTGAGAACGAGCTATTCTAATACATTGTACTTTCTCAAAATCAGCCCGTACGGTCGCATAAGCGTTAGTGTACAAAAGGTAGTCTACTTCAAAGGGCCATTTCTCGGGGTTCACTGAACCGATTTGAAGGAGCCATAGATCAAAATTTAGCTAAGAAGATGTAGATTGTGTGATTTAATTTTCAGAGGGGTTTACTTAGCCGTTTTTGAGAACGAGCTATTCTAAAACAGTGTAATTTCTCAAAATCAGCCCGTACGGTCGCATAAGCGTTAGTGTACAAAAGGTAGTCTACTTGAAAGGGCCATTTCTCGGGTTGCACTGAACCGATTTGAGTGAGCCATAGATCAAAATTTAGCTAAGAACATGTAGATTGTGTGATTTAATTTTCAGAGGGGTTTACTTAGCCGTTTTTGAGACCGAACTATTCTAAAACAGTGTAATTTCTCAAAATCAGCCCGTACGGTCGCGTAAGCGTTAGTGTACAAAAGGTAGTCTACTTGAAAGGGCCATTTCTCGAGTTGTACTGAACCGATTTGAGTGAGTTACAAATCAAAATTTAGCTACAAAGATGTAGATTGTGTGATGTAATTTTCAGAGGGGTTTACTTAGCCGTTTTTGAGAACGAGCTATTCTAAAACAGTGTACTTTCTCAAAATCAGCCCGTACTGTCGCGTAAGCGTTAGTGTACAAAAGGTAGTCTACTTGAAATGGCCATTTCTCGGGTTGTACTGAACCGATTTGAGTGAGCCATAAATCAAAATTTGGCTAAGAAGATGTAGATTGTGTGATGTAATTTTCAGAGGGGTTTACTTAGCCGTTTTTGAGAACGAGCTATTCTAAAACAGTGTAATTTCTCAAAATCAGCCCGTACGGTCGCGTAAGCGTTAGTGTACAAAAGGTAGTCTACTTGAAAGGACCATTTCTCGGGTTGTACTGAACCGATTTTAATGAGCCATAGATCAAAATTTAGCTACGAAGATGTAGATTGTGTGATGTAATTTTCAGAGGGGTTTACTTAGCCGTTTTTGAGAACAAGCTATTCTAAAACAGTGTAATTTCTCAAAATCAGCCCGTACGGTCGCGTAAGCGTTAGTGTACAAAAGGTAGTCTACTTTAAAGGGCCATTTCTTGGATTGTACTGAACCGATTTGAGTGAGCCATAAATCGAAATTTAGCTAAGAAAATGTAGATTGTGTGATGTAATTTTCAGAGGGGTTTACTTAGCCGTTTTTAAGAACGAGCTATTCTCAGACACTTTAATTTCTCAAAATCAGTCCGTACGGTCGGGTAAGCGTTAGTGTACAAAAGGTAGTCTACTTGAAAGGGCCATTTCTCGGGTTGTACTGAACCGATTTGAGTGAGCCATAGATCAAAATTTAGCTAAGAACATGTAGATTGTGTGATGTAATTTTCAGAGGAGTTTACTTAGCCGTTTTTCAGAACAGGCTATTCTAAAACAGTGTAATTTCTCAAAATCAGCCCGTACGGTCGCGTAAGCGTTAGTGTACAAAAGGTAGTCTACTTGAAAGGGCCATTTCTCGGGTTGTACTGAATCGATTTGAGTGAGCCATAGATCAAAATTTAGCTAAGAAGATGTAGATTGTGTGATGTAATTTTCAGAGGGGTTTACTTAGCCGTTTTTGAGAACGAGCTATTCTAAAACAGTGTAACTTCTCAAAATCAGCCCGTACGGTCGCGTAAGCGTTAGTGTACAAAAGGTAGTCTACTTGAAAGGGCCATTTCTTGGGTTGTCCTGAACCGATTTGAGTGAGCCATAAATCGAAATTTAGCTACGAAGATGTAGATTGTGTGATGTAATTTTCAGAGGGGTTTACTTAGCCGTTTTTGAGAACGATCTATTCTAAAACAGTGTAACTTCTCAAAATCAGCCCGTACGGTCGCGTAAGCGTTAGTGTACAAAAGGTAGTCTACTTGAAAGGGCCATTTCTCGAGTTGTACTGAACCAATTTGAGTGAGTTACAAATCAAAATTTAGCTACAAAGATGTAGATTGTGTGATGTAATTTTCAGAGGGGTTTACTTAGCCGTTTTTGAGAACGAGCTATTCTAAAACAGTGTACTTTCTCAAAATCAGCCCGTACTGTCGCGTAAGCGTTAGTGTACAAAAGGTAGTCTACTTGAAAGGGCCATTTCTCGGGTTGTACTGAACCGATTTGAGTGAGCCATAAATCAAAATTTGGCTAAGAAGATGTAGATTGTGTGATGTAATTTTCAGAGGGGTTTACTTAGCCGTTTTTGAGAACGAGCTATTCTAAAACAGTTTAATTTCTCAAAATCAGCCCGTACGGTCGCGTAAGCGTTAGTGTACAAAAGGTAGTCTACTTGAAAGGCCATTTCTCGGGTTGTACTGAACCGATTTGAGTGAGCCATAGATCAAAATTTAGCTAAGAAGATTTAGATTGTGTGATGTAATTTTCAGAGGGGTTTACTTAGCCGTTTTTGAGAACGAGCTATTCTAAAACAGTGTAATTTCTCAAAATCAGCCCGTACGGTCGCGTAAGCGTTAGTGTACAAAAGGTAGTCTACTTGAAAGGGCCATTTCTCGGGTTGTACTGAACCGATTTGAGTGAGCCATAGATCAAAATTTAGCTACGAAGATGTAGATTGTGTGATGTAATTTTCAGAGGGGTTTACTTAGCCGTTTTTGAGAACAAGCTATTCTAAAACAGTGTAATTTCTCAAAATCAGCCCGTACGGTCGCGTAAGCGTTAGTGTACAAAAGGTAGTCTACTTGAAAGGGCCATTTCTTGGATTGTACTGAACCGATTTGAGTGAGCTATAAATCGAAATTTAGCTAAGAAGATGTAGATTGTGTGATGTAATTTTCAGAGGGGTTTACTTAGCCGTTTTTAAGAACGAGCTATTCTCAGACACTTTAATTTCTCAAAATCACTCCGTACGGTCGGGTAAGCGTTAGTGTACAAAAGGTAGTCTACTTGAAAGGGCCATTTCTCGGGTTGTACTGAACCGATTTGAGTGAGCCATAGATCAAAATTTAGCTACGAAGATGTAGATTGTGTGATGTAATTTTCAGAGGGGTTTACTTAGCCGTCTTTGAGAGCAAGCTATTCTAAAACAGTGTAATTTCTCAAAATCAGCCCGTACGGTCGCGTAAGCGTTAGTGTACAAAAGGTAGTCTACTTAAAAGGGCCATTTCTTGGATTGTACTGAACCGATTTGAGTGAGCCATAAATCGAAATTTAGCTAAGAAGATGTAGATTGTGTGATGTAATTTTCAGAGGGGTTTACTTAGCCGTTTTTAAGAACAAGCTATTCTCAGACACTTTAATTTCTCAAAATCAGTCCGTACGGTCGGGTAAGCGTTAGTGTACAAAAGGTAGTCTACTTGAAAGGGCCATTTCTCGGGTTGTACTGAACCGATTTGAGTGAGCCATAGATCAAAATTTAGCTAAGAAGATGTAGATTGTGTGATGTAATTTTCAGAGGAGTTTACTTAGCCGTTTTTGAGAACAGGCTATTCTAAAACAGTGTAATTTCTCAAAATCAGCCCGTAGGGTCGCGTAAGCGTTAGTGTACAAAAGGTAGTCTACTTGAAAGGGCCATTTCTCGGGTTGTACTGAATCGATTTGAGTGAGCCATAGATCAAAATTTAGCTAAGAAGATGTAGATTGTGTGATGTAATTTTCAGAGGGGTTTACTTAGCCGTTTTTGAGAACGAGCTATTCTAAAACAGTGTAATTTCTCAAAATCAGCCCGTACGGTCGCATAAGCGTTAGTGTACAAAAGGTAGTCTACTTGAAAGGGCCATTTCTCGGGTTGCACTGAACCGATTTGAGTGAGCCATAGATCAAAATTTAGCTAAGAAGATGTAGATTGTGTGATTTAATTTTCAGAGGGGTTTACTTAGCCGTTTTTGACAACGAGCTATTCTAAAACAGTGTAATTTCTCAAAATCAGCCCGTACGGTCGCGTAAGCGTTAGTGTACAAAAGGTAGTCTACTTGAAAGGGCCATTTCTCGAGTTGTACTGAACCGATTTGAGTGAGTTACAAATCAAAATTTAGCTACAAAGATGTAGATTGTGTGATGTAATTTTCAGAGGGGTTTACTTAGCCGTTTTTGAGAACGAGCTATTCTAAAACAGTGTACTTTCTCAAAATCAGCCCGTACTGTCGCGTAAGCGTTAGTGTACAAAAGGTAGTCTACTTGAAAGGGCAATTTCTCGGGTTGTACTGAACCGATTTGAGTGAGCCATAAATCAAAATTTAGCTAAGAAGATGTAGATTGTGTGATGTAATTTTCAGAGGGGTTTACGTAGCCGTTTTTGAGACAGAGCTATTCTAAAACAGTGTAATTTCTCAAAATCAGCCCGTACGGTCGCGTAAGCGTTAGTGTACAAAAGGTAGTCTACTTAAAAGGGCCATTTCTCGGGTTGTACTGAACCGATTTGAGTGAGCCATAGATCAAAATTTAGCTAAGAAGATGTAGATTGTGTGATGTAATTTTCAGAGGGGTTTACTTAGCCGTTTTTGAGAACGAGGTATTCTAAAACAGTGTAATTTCTCAAAATCAGCCCGTACGGTCGCGTAAGCGTTAGTGTACAAAAGGTAGTCTACTTGAAAGGGCCATTTCTCGGGTTGTACTGAACCGATTTGAGTGAGCCATAGATCAAAATTTAGCTACGAAGATGTAGATTGTGTGATGTAATTTTCAGAGGGGTTTACTTAGCCGTTTTTGAGAACAAGCAACTCTAAAACAGTGTAATTTCTCAAAATCAGCCCGTACGGTCGCGTAAGCGTTAGTGTACAAAAGGTAGTCTACTTGAAAGGGCCATTTCTTGGATTGTACTGAACCGATTTGAGTGAGCCATAAATCGAAATTTAGCTAAGAAGATGTAGATTGTGTGATGTAATTTTCAGAGGGGTTTACTTAGCCGTTTTTAAGAACGAGCTATTCTCAGACACTTTAATTTCTCAAAATCAGTCCGTACGGTCGGGCAAGCGTTAGTGTACAAAAGGTAGTCTACTTGAAAGGGCCATTTTTTGGGTTGTACTAAACCGATTTGAGTAAACCATAGATCAAAATTTAGCTAAGAAGATGTAGATTGTGTGATGTAATTTTCAGAGGAGTTTACTTAGCCGTTTTTGAGAACAGGCTATTCTAAAACAGTGTAATTTCTCAAAATCAGCCCTTACGGTCGCGTAAGCGTTAGTGTACAAAAGGTAGTCTACTTGAAAGGGCCATTTCTCGGGTTGTACTGAACCGATTTGAGTGAGCCATAGATCAAAATTTAGCTAAGAAGATGTAGATTGTGTGATGTAATTTTCAGAGGAGTTTACTTAGCCGTTTTTGAGAACAGGCTATTCTAAAACAGTGTAATTTCTCAAAATCAGCCCTTACGGTCGCGTAAGCGTTAGTGTACAAAAGGTAGTCTACTTGAAAGGGCCATTTCTCGGGTTGTACTGAACCGATTTGAGTGAGCCATAGATCAAAATTTAGCTAAGAAGATGTAGATTGTGTGATGTAATTTTAAGAGGGGTTTACTTAGCCGTTTTTGAGAACGAGCTATTCTAAAACAGTGTAATTTCTCAAAATCAGCCCTTACGGTCGCGTAAGCGTTAGTGTACAAAAGGTAGTCTACTTGAAATGGCCATTTCTTGGGTTGTACTGAACCGATTTAAGTGAGCCATAGATCAAAATTTAGCTAAGAAGATGTAGATTGTGTGATGTAATTTTCAGAGGGGTTTACTTAGCCGTTTTTGAGAACGAGCTATTTTAAAACAGTGTAATTTCTTAAAATCAGCCATTACGGTCGCGTAAGCGTTAGTGTACAAAAGGTAGTCTACTAGAAAGGGCCATTTCTCGGGTTGTACTGAACCGATTTGAGTGAACCATAGCTCAAAATTTAGCTAAGAAGATGTAGATTGTGTGATGTAATTTTCAGAGGGGTTTACTTAGCCGTTTTTGAGAACGACCTATTCTAACACAGTGTAATTTCTCAAAATCAGCCCTTACGGTCGCGTAAGCGTTAGTGTACAAAAGGTAGTCTACTTGAAATGGCCATTTCTTGGGATGTACTGAACCGATTTGAGTGAGCCATAGATCAAAATTTAGCTAAGAAGATGTAGATTGTGTGATATAAATTTCAGAGGGGTTTACTTAGCCGTTTTTGAGATTGAGCTATTTTAAAACAGTTTAATTTCTCAAAATCAGCCCGTACGGTCGCGTAAGCGTTAGTGTACAAAAGGTAGTCTACTTGAAAGGGCCATTTCTCGGGTTGTACTGAACCGATTTGAGTGAGCCATAGATCAAAATTTAGCTAACAAGATGTAGATTGTGTGATGTAATTTTAAGAGGGGTTTACTTAGCCGTTTTTGAGAACGAGCTATTCTAATACAGTGTAATTTCTCAAAATCAGCCCTTACGGTCGCGTAAGCGTTAGTGTACAAAAGGTAGTCTACTTAAAATGGCCATTTCTTGGGTTGTACTGAACCGATTTGAGTGAGCCATAGATCAAAATTTAGCTAAGAAGATGTAGATTGTGTGATGTAATTTTCAGAGGGGTTTACTTAGCCGTTTTTGAGAACGAGCTATTTTAAAACAGTGTAATTTCTTAAAATCAGCCCTTACGGTCGCGTAAGCGTTAGTGTACAAAAGGTAGTCTACTTGAAAGGGCCATTTCTCGGGTTGTACTGAACCGATTTGAGTGAGCCATAGCTCAAAATTTAGCTAAGAAGATGTAGATTGTGTGATGTAATTTTCAGAGGGGTTTACTTAGCCGTTTTTGAGAACGACCTATTCTAAAACAGTGTAATTTCTCAAAATCAGCCCGTACGGTCGCATAAGCGTTAGTTTACAAAAGGAAGTCTACTTGAAAGAGACATTTCTCGGGTTGCACTGAACCGATTTGAGTGAGCCATAGATCAAAATTTAGCTAAGAAGATGTAGATTGTGTGATGTAATTTTCAGAGGGGTTTACTTAGCCGTTTTTGAGAACGAGCTATTCTAATTTATTGTACTTTCTCAAACTCAGCCCGTACTGTCGCGTAAGCGTTAGTGTACAAAAGGTAGTCTACTTGAAAGGGCCATTTCTCGGGTTGTACTGAACCGATTTGAGTGAGCCATAGATCAAAATTTAGCTAAGAAGATGTAGATTGTGTGATGTAATTTTCAGAGGGGTTTACTTAGCCGTTTTTGAGAACGAGCTATTCTAAAACAGTGTAATTTCTCAAAATCAGCCCGTACGGTCGCGTAAGCGTTAGTGTACAAAAGGTAGTCTACTTGAAAGGGCCATTTCTCGGGTTGTACTGAACCGATTTGAGTGAGCCATAGATAGAAATTTAGCTAAGAAGATGTAGATTGTGTGATGTAATTTTCAGAGGGGTTTACTTAGCCGTTTTTGAGAACGAGCTATTCTAAAACAGTGTAATTTCTCAAAATCAGCCCGTACGGTCGCGTAAGCGTTAGTGTACAAAAGGTAGTCTACTTGAAAGGGCCATTTCTCGGGTTGTACTGAACCGATTTGAGTGAGCCATAAATAAAAATTTAGCTAAGAAGATGTAGATTGTGTGATGTAATTTTCAGAGGGGTTTACTTAGCCGTTTTTGAGACCGAGCTATTCTAAAACAGTGTAATTTCTCAAAATCAGCCCGTACGGTCGCGTAAGCGTTAGTGTACAAAAGGTAGT
The DNA here is from genome assembly GCA_949710005.1 of Ricordea florida. Lineage (NCBI taxonomy): Eukaryota > Metazoa > Cnidaria > Anthozoa > Corallimorpharia > Ricordeidae > Ricordea > Ricordea florida. The sequence continues at coordinate 13,896,506 of OX453281.1, forward strand.
CTACTTGAAAGGGCCATTTGTCGGGTTGCACTGAACCGATTTGAGTGAGCCATAGATCAAAATTTAGCTAAGAAGATGTAGATTGTGTGATGTAATTTTCAGAGGGGTTTACTTAGCCGTTTTTGAGAACGAGCTATTCTAAAACAGTGTAATTTCTCAAAATCAGCCCGTACGGTCGCGTAAGCGTTAGTGTACAAAAGGTAGTCTACTTGAAAGGGCCATTTCTCGGGTTGTACTGAACCGATTTGAGTGAGCCATAGATCAAAATTTAGCTACGAAGATGTAGATTGTGTGATGCAATTTTCAGAGGGGTTTACTTAGCTGTTTTTGAGAACAAGCTACTCTAAAACAGTGTAATTTCTCAAAATCAGCCCGTACGGTCGCGTAAGCGTTAGTGTACAAAAGGTAGTCTACTTGAAAGGGCCATTTCTTGGATTGTATTTAACCGATTTGAGTGAGCCATAAATCGAAATTTAGCTAAGAAGATGTAGATTGTGTGATGTAATTTTCAGAGGGGTTTACTTAGCCGTTTTTAAGAACGAGCTATTCTCAGACACTTTAATTTCTCAAAATCAGTCCGTACGGTCGGGTAAGCGTTAGTGTACAAAAGGTAGTCTACTTGAAAGGGCCATTTCTCGGGTTGTACTGAACCGATTTGAGTAAACCATAGATCAAAATTTAGCTAAGAAGATGTAGATTGTGTGATTTAATTTTCAGAGGAGTTTACTTAGCCGTTTTTGAGAACAGGCTATTCTAAAACAGTGTAATTTCTCAAAATCAGCCCTTACGGTCGCGTTAGCGTTAGTGTACAAAAGGTAGTCTACTTGAAAGGGCCATTTCTCGGGTTGTACTGAACCGATTTGAGTGAGCCATAGATCAAAATTTAGCTAAGAAGATGTAGATTGTGTGATGTAATTTTAAGAGGGGTTTACTTAGCCGTTTTTGAGAACGAGCTATTCTAAAACAGTGTAATTTCTCAAAATCAGCCCTTACGGTCGCGTAAGCGTTAGTGTACAAAAGGTAGTCTACTTGAAAGGGCCATTTCTCGGGTTGTACTGAACCGATTTGAGTGAACCATAGATCAAAATTTAGCTAAGAAGATGTAGATTGTGTGATGTAATTTTCAGAGGGGTTTACTTAGCCGTTTTTGAGAACGAGCTATTCTAAAACAGTGTAATTTCTCAAAATAAGCCCGTACGGTCGCATAAGCGTTAGTGTAAAAAAGGTAGTCTACTTGAAAGAGCCATTTCTCGGGTTGTACTGAACCGATTTGAGTGAGCCATAGATCAAAATTTAGCTAAGAAGATGTAGATTGTGTGATGTAATTTTCAGAGGGGTTTACTTAGCCGTTTTTGAGAACGAGCTATTCTAAAACAGTGTAATTTCTCAAAATAAGCCCGTACGGTCGCATAAGCGTTAGTGTACAAAAGGTAGTCTACTTGAAAGAGCCATTTCTCGGGTTGTACTGAACCGACTTGAGTGAGCCATAGATCAAAATTTAGCAAAGAAGATGTAGATTGTGTGATGTAATTTTCAGAGGGGTTTACTTAGCCGTTTTTGAGAACAGGCTATTCTAAAACAGTGTAATTTCTCAAAATCAGCCCGTGCGGTCGCGTAAGCGTTAGTGTACAAAAGGTAATCAACTTGAAAGGGACATTTCTCGGGTTGTACTGAACCGATTTGAGTGAGCCATAGATCAAAATTTAGCTAAGAAGATGTAGATTCTGTGATGTAATTTTCAGAGGGGTTTACTTAGCCGTTTTTGAGACCGAACTATTCTAAAACAGTGTAATTTCTCAAAATCAGCCCGTACGGTCGCATAAGCGTTAGTGTACAAAGGTAGTCTACTTGAAAGGGCCATTTCTCGAGTTGCACTGAACCGATTTGAGTGAGCCATGGATCAAAATTTAGCTAAGAAGATGTAGATTGTGTGATGTAATTTTCAGAGGGGTTTACTTAGCCGTTTTTGAGAACGAGCTATTCTAATACATTGTACTTTCTCAAAATCAGCCCGTACGGTCGCGTAAGCGTTTAGTGTACAAAACGTAGTCTACTTGAAAGGGCCATTTCTCGGGTTGTACTGAACCGATTTGAGTGAGCCATAGACCAAAATTTAGCTAAGAAGATGTAGATTGTGTGATGTAATTTTCAGAGGGGTTTACTTAGCCGTTTTTGAGAACGAGCTATTCTAAAACAGTGCAATTTCTCAAAATCAGCCCGTACGGTCGCGTAACCGTTAGTGTACAAAAGGTAGTCTACCTCAAAGGGCCATTTCTTGGGTTGTTCTGAACCGATTGGAGTGAGCCATAGATCAAAATTTAGCTTAGAAGATGTAGATTGTGTGATGTAATTTTCAGAGGGGTTTACTTAGCCGTTTTTGAGAACGAGCTATTTTAATACAGTGTACTTTCTCAAAATCAGCCCGTACGGTCGCGTAAGCGTTAGTGTACAAAAGGTAGTCTACTTGAAAGGGCCATTTCTCGGGTTGTACTGAACCGATTTGAGTGAGGCATAGATCAGAATTTAGCTACGAAGATGTAGATTGTGTAATGTAATTTTCAGAGGGGTTTACTTAGCCGTTTTTGAGAACGAGCTATTCTAAAACAGTGTAAATTCTCAAAATCAGCCCGTACGGTCGCGTAAGCGTTAGTGTACAAAAGGTAGTCTACTTGAAAGGGCCATTTCTCGGGTTGTCCTGAACCGATTTGAGTGAGCCATAAATCAAAATTTAGCTAAGAAGATGTAGATTGTGTGATGTAATTTTCAGAGGGGTTTACTTAGCCGTTTTTGAGAACGAGCTATTCTAAAACAGTGTAATTTCTCAAAATCAGCCCGTACGGTCGCATAAGCGTTAGTGTACAAAAGGTAGTCTACTTCAAAGGGCCATTTCTTGGGTTGCACTGAACCGATTTGAAGGAGCCATAGATCAAAATTTAGCTAAGAAGATGTAGATTGTGTGATTTAATTTTCAGAGGGGTTTACTTAGCCGTTTTCGAGAACGAGCTATTCTAAAACAGTGTAATTTCTCAAAATCAGCCCGTACGGTCGCATAAGCGTTAGTGTACAAAAGGTAGTCTACTTGAAAGGGCCATTTCTCGGGTTGCACTGAACCGATTTGAGTGAGCCATAGATCAAAATTTAGCTTAGAAGATGTAGATTGTGTGATGTAATTTTCAGAGGGGTTTACTTAGCCGTTTTTGAGAACGAGCTATTTTAATACAGTGTACTTTCTCAAAATCAGCCCGTACGGTCGCGTAAGCGTTAGTGTACAAAAGGTAGTCTACTTGAAAGGGCCATTTCTCGGGTTGCACTGAACCGATTTGAGTGAGCCATAGATCAAAATTTAGCTAAGAAGATGTAGATTGTGTGATTTAATTTTCAGAGGGGTTTACTTAGCCGTTTTTGAGACCGAACTATTCTAAAAAAGTGTAATTTCTCAAAATCAGCCCGTACGGTCGCGTAAGCGTTAGTGTACAAAAGCTAGTCTACTTGAAAGGGCCATTTCTCGAGTTGTACTGAACCGATTTGAGTGAGTTACAAATCAAAATTTAGCTACAAAGATGTAGATTGTGTGATGTAATTTTCAGAGGGGTTTACTTAGCCGTTTTTGAGAACGAGCTATTCTAAAACAGTGTACTTTCTCAAAATCAGCCCGTACTGTCGCGTAAGCGTTAGTGTACAAAAGGTAGTCTACTTGAAAGGGCCATTTCTCGGGTTGTACTGAACCGATTTGAGTGAGCCATAAATCAAAATTTGGCTAAGAAGATGTAGATTGTGTGATGTAATTTTCAGAGGGGTTTACTTAGCCGTTTTTGAGAACGAGCTATTCTAAAACAGTGTAATTTCTCAAAATCAGCCCGTACGGTCGCGTAAGCGTTAGTGTACAAAAGGTAGTCTACTTGAAAGGGCCATTTCTCGGGTTGTACTGAACCGATTTGAGTGAGCCATAGATCAAAATTTAGCTAAGAAGATGTAGATTGTGTGATGTAATTTTCAGAGGGGTTTACTTAGCCGTTTTTGAGAAGAAGCTATTCTAAAACAGTGTAATTTCTCAAAATCAGCCCGTACGGTCGCGTAAGCGTTAGTGTACAAAAGGTAGTCTACTTGAAAGGGCATTTTCTCGGGTTGTACTGAACCGATTTGAGTGAGCCATAGATCAAAATTTAGCTACGAAGATGTAGATTGTGTGATGTAATTTTCAGAGGGGTTTACTTAGCCGTTTTTGAGAACAAGCTATTCTAAAACAGTGTAATTTCTCAAAATCAGCCCGTACGGTCGCGTAAGCGTTAGTGTACAAAAGGTAGTCTACTTGAAAAGGCCATTTCTTGAATTGTACTGAACCGATTTGAGTGAGCCATAAATCGAAATTTAGCTAAGAAAATGTAGATTGTGTGATGTAATTTTCAGAGGGGTTTACTTAGCCGTTTTTAAGAACGAGCTATTCTCAAAAACTTTAATTTCTCAAAATCAGTCCGTACGGTCGGGTAAGCGTTAGTGTACAAAAGGTAGTCTACTTGAAAGGGCCATTTCTCGGGTTGTACTGAACCGATTTGAGTGAGCCATAGATAAAAATTTAGCTAAGAAGATGTAGATTGTGTGATGTAATTTTCAGAGGAGTTTACTTAGCAGTTTTTGAGAACAGGCTATTCTAAAACAGTGTAATTTCTCAAAATCAGCCCGTACGGTCGCGTAAGCGTTAGTGTACAAAAGGTAGTCTACTTGAAAGGGCCATTTCTCGGGTTGTACTGAACCGATTTGAGTGAGCCATAGATCAAAATTTAGCTAAGAAGATGTAGATTGTGTGATGTAATTTTCAGAGGGGTTTACTTAGCCGTTTTTGAGAACGAGCTATTCTAAAACAGTGTAACTTCTCAAAATCAGCCCGTACGGTCGCGTAAGCGTTAGTGTACAAAAGGTAGTCTACTTGAAAGGGCCATTTCTTGGGTTGTCCTGAACCGATTTGAGTGAGCCATAAATCGAAATTTAGCTAAGAAGATGTAGATTGTGTGATGTAATTTTCAGAGGGGTTTACTTAGCCGTTTTTGAGAACGAGCTATTCTAAAACAGTGTAATTTCTCAAAATCAGCCCTTACGGTCGCAGAAGCGTTAGTGTACAAAAGGAAGTCTACTTCAAAGGGCCATTTCTCGGGTTGCACTGAACCGATTTGAGTGAGCCATAGATCAAAATTTAGCTAAGAAGATGTAGATTGTGTGATTTAATTTTCAGAGGGGTTTACTTAGCCGTTTTTGAGAACGAGCTATTCTAAAACAGTGTAATTTCTCAAAATCAGCCCGTACGGTCGCATAAGCGTTAGTGTACAAAAGGTAGTCTACTTGAAAGGGCCATTTCTCGGGTTGCACTGAACCGATTTGAGTGAGCCATAGATCAAAATTTAGCTAAGAAGATGTAGATTGTGTGATGTAATTTTCAGAGGGGTTTACTTAGCCGTTTTTGAGAACGAGCTATTCTAAAACAGTGTAATTTCTCAAAATCAGCCCTTACGGTCGCAGAAGCGTTAGTGTACAAAAGGTAGTCTACTTCAAAGGGCCATTTCTCGGGTTGCACTGAACCGATTTGAGTGAGCCATAGATCAAAATTTAGCTAAGAAGATGTAGATTGTGTGATTTAATTTTCAGAGGGGTTTACTTAGCCGTTTTTGAGAACGAGCTATTCTAAAACAGTGTAATTTCTCAAAATCAGCCCGTACGGTCGCATAAGCGTTAGTGTACAAAAGGTAGTCTACTTGAAAGGGCCATTTCTCGGGTTGCACTGAACCGATTTGAGTGAGCCATAGATCAAAATTTAGCTAAGAAGATGTAGATTGTGTGATTTAATTTTCAGAGGGGTTTACTTAGCCGTTTTTGAGACCGAGCAATTCTAAAACAGTGTAATTTCTCAAAATCAGCCCGTACGGTCGCGTAAGCGTTAGTGTACAAAAGGTAGTCTACTTGAAAGGGCCATTTCTCGAGTTGTACTGAACCGATTTGAGTGAGTTACAAATCAAAATTTAGCTACAAAGATGTAGATTGTGTGATGTAATTTTCAGAGGGGTTTACTTAGCCGTTTTTGAGAACGAGCTATTCTAAAACAGTGTACTTTCTCAAAATCAGCCCGTACTGTCGCGTAAGCGTTAGTGTACAAAAGGTAGTCTACTTGAAAGGGCCATTTCTCGGGTTGTACTGAACCGATTTGAGTGAGCCATAAATCAAAATTTAGCTAAGAAGATGTAGATTGTGTGATGTAATTTCCAGAGGGGTTTACTTAGCCGTTTTTGAGACCGAGCTATTCTAAAACAGTGTAATTTCTCAAAATCAGCCCGTACGGTCGCGTAAGCGTTAGTGTACAAAAGGTAGTCTACTTGAAAGGGCCATTTCTCGGGTTGTACTGAACCGATTTGAGTGAGCCATAGATCAAAATTTAGCTAAGAAGATGTAGATTGTGTGATGTAATTTTCAGAGGGGTTTACTTAGCCGTTTTTGAGAACGAGCTATTCTAAAACAGTGTAATTTCTCAAAATCAGCCCGTACGGTCGCGTAAGCGTTAGTGTACAAAAGGTAGTCTACTTGAAAGGGCCATTTCTCGGGTTGTACTGAACCGATTTGAGTGAGCCATAGATCAAAATTTAGCTACGAAGATGTAGATTGTGTGATGTAATTTTCAGAGGGGTTTACTTAGCCGTTTTTGAGAACAAGCTACTCTAAAACAGTGTAATTTCTCAAAATCAGCCCGTACGGTCGCGTAAGCGTTAGTGTACAAAAGGTAGTCTACTTGAAAGGGCCATTTCTTGGATTGTACTGAACCGATTTGAGTGAGCCATAAATCGAAATTTAGCTAAGAAGATGTAGATTGTGTGATGTAATTTTCAGAGGGGTTTAGTTAGCCGTTTTTAAGAACGAGCTATACTCAGACACTTTAATTTCTCAAAATCAGTCCGTACGGTCGGGTAAGCGTTAGTGTACAAAAGGTAGTCTACTTGAAAGGGCCATTTCTCGGGTTGTACTTAACCGATTTGAGTAAACCATAGATCAAAATTTAGCTAAGAAGATGTAGATTGTGTGATGTAATTTTCAGAGAAGTTTACTTAGCCGTTTTTGAGAACGAGCTATTCTAAAACAGTGTAATTTCTCAAAATCAGCCCGTACGGTCGCGTAAGCGTTAGTGTACAAAAGGTAGTCTACTTGAAAGGGACATTTCTCGGGTTGTACTGAACCGATTTGAGTGAGCCATAGATCATAATTTAGCTAATAAGATATAGATTGTCTGATGTAATTTTCAGAGGGGTTTACTCAGCCGTTTTTGAGAACAGGCTATTCTAAAACAGTGTAATTTCTCAAAATCAGCCCGTGCGGTCGCGTAAGCGTTAGTGTACAAAAGGTAGTCTACTTGAAAGGGCCATTTCTCGGGTTGTACTGAACCGATTTGAGTGAGCCATAGATCAAAATTTAGCTAAGAAGATGTAGATTGTGTGATGTAATTTTCAGAGGGGTTTACTTAGCCGTTTTTGAGAACGAGCTATTCTAATACAGTGTACTTTCTCAAAATCAGCCCGTACGGTCGGGTAAGCGTTAGTGTACAAAAGGTAGTCTACTTGAAAGGGCCATTTCTCGGGTTGTACTGAACCGATTTGAGTGAGCCATAGATCAAAATTTAGCTAAGAAGATGTAGATTGTGTGATGTAATTTTCAGAGGGGTTTACTTAGCCGTTTTTAAGAACAGGCTATTCTAAAACAGTGTAATTTCTCAAAATCAGCCCGTACGGTCGCGTAAGCGTTAGTGTACAAAAGGTAGTCTACTTGAAAAGGCCATTTCTCGGGTTGTACTGAACCGATTTGAGTGAGCCATAGATCAAAATTTAGCTACGAAGATGTAGATTGTGTGATATAAATTTCAGAGGGGTTTACTTAGCCGTTTTTGAGATTGAGCTATTTTAAAACAGTTTAATTTCTCAAAATCAGCCCGTACGGTCGCGTAAGCGTTAGTGTACAAAAGGTAGTCTACTTGAAAGGGCCATTTCTCGGGTTGTACTGAACCGATTTGAGTGAGCCATAGATCAAAATTTAGCTACGAAGATGTAGATTGTGTGATGTAATTTTCAGAGGGGTTTACTTAGCCGTTTTTGAGAACAAGCTATTCTAAAACAGTGTAATTTCTCAAAATCAGCCCGTACGGTCGCGTAAGCGTTAGTGTACAAAAGGTAGTCTACTTGAAAAGGCCATTTCTTGAATTGTACTGAACCGATTTGAGTGAGCCATAAATCGAAATTTAGCTAAGAAAATGTAGATTGTGTGATGTAATTTTCAGAGGGGTTTACTTAGCCGTTTTTAAGAACGAGCTATTCTCAAAAACTTTAATTTCTCAAAATCAGTCCGTACGGTCGGGTAAGCGTTAGTGTACAAAAGGTAGTCTACTTGAAAGGGCCATTTCTCGGGTTGTACTGAACCGATTTGAGTGAGCCATAGATAAAAATTTAGCTAAGAAGATGTAGATTGTGTGATGTAATTTTCAGAGGAGTTTACTTAGCAGTTTTTGAGAACAGGCTATTCTAAAACAGTGTAATTTCTCAAAATCAGCCCGTACGGTCGCGTAAGCGTTAGTGTACAAAAGGTAGTCTACTTGAAAGGGCCATTTCTCGGGTTGTACTGAACCGATTTGAGTGAGCCATAGATCAAAATTTAGCTAAGAAGATGTAGATTGTGTGATGTAATTTTCAGAGGGGTTTACTTAGCCGTTTTTGAGAACGAGCTATTCTAAAACAGTGTAACTTCTCAAAATCAGCCCGTACGGTCGCGTAAGCGTTAGTGTACAAAAGGTAGTCTACTTGAAAGGGCCATTTCTTGGGTTGTCCTGAACCGATTTGAGTGAGCCATAAATCGAAATTTAGCTAAGAAGATGTAGATTGTGTGATGTAATTTTCAGAGGGGTTTACTTAGCCGTTTTTGAGAACGAGCTATTCTAAAACAGTGTAATTTCTCAAAATCAGCCCTTACGGTCGCAGAAGCGTTAGTGTACAAAAGGAAGTCTACTTCAAAGGGCCATTTCTCGGGTTGCACTGAACCGATTTGAGTGAGCCATAGATCAAAATTTAGCTAAGAAGATGTAGATTGTGTGATTTAATTTTCAGAGGGGTTTACTTAGCCGTTTTTGAGAACGAGCTATTCTAAAACAGTGTAATTTCTCAAAATCAGCCCGTACGGTCGCATAAGCGTTAGTGTACAAAAGGTAGTCTACTTGAAAGGGCCATTTCTCGGGTTGCACTGAACCGATTTGAGTGAGCCATAGATCAAAATTTAGCTAAGAAGATGTAGATTGTGTGATGTAATTTTCAGAGGGGTTTACTTAGCCGTTTTTGAGAACGAGCTATTCTAAAACAGTGTAATTTCTCAAAATCAGCCCTTACGGTCGCAGAAGCGTTAGTGTACAAAAGGTAGTCTACTTCAAAGGGCCATTTCTCGGGTTGCACTGAACCGATTTGAGTGAGCCATAGATCAAAATTTAGCTAAGAAGATGTAGATTGTGTGATTTAATTTTCAGAGGGGTTTACTTAGCCGTTTTTGAGAACGAGCTATTCTAAAACAGTGTAATTTCTCAAAATCAGCCCGTACGGTCGCATAAGCGTTAGTGTACAAAAGGTAGTCTACTTGAAAGGGCCATTTCTCGGGTTGCACTGAACCGATTTGAGTGAGCCATAGATCAAAATTTAGCTAAGAAGATGTAGATTGTGTGATTTAATTTTCAGAGGGGTTTACTTAGCCGTTTTTGAGACCGAGCAATTCTAAAACAGTGTAATTTCTCAAAATCAGCCCGTACGGTCGCGTAAGCGTTAGTGTACAAAAGGTAGTCTACTTGAAAGGGCCATTTCTCGAGTTGTACTGAACCGATTTGAGTGAGTTACAAATCAAAATTTAGCTACAAAGATGTAGATTGTGTGATGTAATTTTCAGAGGGGTTTACTTAGCCGTTTTTGAGAACGAGCTATTCTAAAACAGTGTACTTTCTCAAAATCAGCCCGTACTGTCGCGTAAGCGTTAGTGTACAAAAGGTAGTCTACTTGAAAGGGCCATTTCTCGGGTTGTACTGAACCGATTTGAGTGAGCCATAAATCAAAATTTAGCTAAGAAGATGTAGATTGTGTGATGTAATTTCCAGAGGGGTTTACTTAGCCGTTTTTGAGACCGAGCTATTCTAAAACAGTGTAATTTCTCAAAATCAGCCCGTACGGTCGCGTAAGCGTTAGTGTACAAAAGGTAGTCTACTTGAAAGGGCCATTTCTCGGGTTGTACTGAACCGATTTGAGTGAGCCATAGATCAAAATTTAGCTAAGAAGATGTAGATTGTGTGATGTAATTTTCAGAGGGGTTTACTTAGCCGTTTTTGAGAACGAGCTATTCTAAAACAGTGTAATTTCTCAAAATCAGCCCGTACGGTCGCGTAAGCGTTAGTGTACAAAAGGTAGTCTACTTGAAAGGGCCATTTCTCGGGTTGTACTGAACCGATTTGAGTGAGCCATAGATCAAAATTTAGCTACGAAGATGTAGATTGTGTGATGTAATTTTCAGAGGGGTTTACTTAGCCGTTTTTGAGAACAAGCTACTCTAAAACAGTGTAATTTCTCAAAATCAGCCCGTACGGTCGCGTAAGCGTTAGTGTACAAAAGGTAGTCTACTTGAAAGGGCCATTTCTTGGATTGTACTGAACCGATTTGAGTGAGCCATAAATCGAAATTTAGCTAAGAAGATGTAGATTGTGTGATGTAATTTTCAGAGGGGTTTAGTTAGCCGTTTTTAAGAACGAGCTATACTCAGACACTTTAATTTCTCAAAATCAGTCCGTACGGTCGGGTAAGCGTTAGTGTACAAAAGGTAGTCTACTTGAAAGGGCCATTTCTCGGGTTGTACTTAACCGATTTGAGTAAACCATAGATCAAAATTTAGCTAAGAAGATGTAGATTGTGTGATGTAATTTTCAGAGAAGTTTACTTAGCCGTTTTTGAGAACGAGCTATTCTAAAACAGTGTAATTTCTCAAAATCAGCCCGTACGGTCGCGTAAGCGTTAGTGTACAAAAGGTAGTCTACTTGAAAGGGACATTTCTCGGGTTGTACTGAACCGATTTGAGTGAGCCATAGATCATAATTTAGCTAATAAGATATAGATTGTCTGATGTAATTTTCAGAGGGGTTTACTCAGCCGTTTTTGAGAACAGGCTATTCTAAAACAGTGTAATTTCTCAAAATCAGCCCGTGCGGTCGCGTAAGCGTTAGTGTACAAAAGGTAGTCTACTTGAAAGGGCCATTTCTCGGGTTGTACTGAACCGATTTGAGTGAGCCATAGATCAAAATTTAGCTAAGAAGATGTAGATTGTGTGATGTAATTTTCAGAGGGGTTTACTTAGCCGTTTTTGAGAACGAGCTATTCTAATACAGTGTACTTTCTCAAAATCAGCCCGTACGGTCGGGTAAGCGTTAGTGTACAAAAGGTAGTCTACTTGAAAGGGCCATTTCTCGGGTTGTACTGAACCGATTTGAGTGAGCCATAGATCAAAATTTAGCTAAGAAGATGTAGATTGTGTGATGTAATTTTCAGAGGGGTTTACTTAGCCGTTTTTAAGAACAGGCTATTCTAAAACAGTGTAATTTCTCAAAATCAGCCCGTACGGTCGCGTAAGCGTTAGTGTACAAAAGGTAGTCTACTTGAAAAGGCCATTTCTCGGGTTGTACTGAACCGATTTGAGTGAGCCATAGATCAAAATTTAGCTACGAAGATGTAGATTGTGTGATATAAATTTCAGAGGGGTTTACTTAGCCGTTTTTGAGATTGAGCTATTTTAAAACAGTTTAATTTCTCAAAATCAGCCCGTACGGTCGCGTAAGCGTTAGTGTACAAAAGGTAGTCTACTTGAAAGGGCCATTTCTCGGGTTGTACTGAACCGATTTGAGTGAGCCATAGATCAAAATTTAGCTAAGAAGATGTAGATTGTGTGATGTAATTTTCAGAGGGGTTTACTTAGCCGTTTTGGAGAACGAGCTATTCTAAAACAGTGTAATTTCTCAAAATCAGCCCTTACGGTCGCGTAAGCGTTAGTGTACAAAAGGTAGTCTACTTGAAATGGCCATTTCTTGGGTTGTACTGAACCGATTTGAGTGAGCCATAGATCAAAATTTAGCTAAGAAGATGTAGATTGTGTGATGTAATTTTCAGAGGGGTTTACTTAGCCGTTTTTGAGAACGAGCTATTCTAAAACAGTGTAATTTCTCAAAATCAGCCCGTACGGTCGCGTAACCGTTAGTGTACAAAAGGTAGTCTACTTGAAAGGGCCATTTCTCGGGTTGTACTGAACCGATTTGAGTGAGCCATAGATCAAAATTTAGCTACGAAGATGTAGATTGTGTGATGTAATTTTCAGAGGGGTTTACTTAGCCGTTTTTGAGAACAAGCTATTCTAAAACAGTGTAATTTCTCAAAATCAGCCCGTACGGTCGCGTAAGCGTTAGTGTACAAAAGGTAGTCTACTTGAAAGGGCCATTTCTTGGATTGTACTGAACCGATTTGAGTGAGCCATAAATCGAAATTTAGCTAAGAAAATGTAGATTGTGTGATGTAATTTTCAGAGGGGTTTACTTAGCCGTTTTTAAGAACGAGCTATTCTCAGACACTTTAATTTCTTAAAATCAGTCCGTACGGTCGGGTAAGCGTTAGTGTACAAAAGGTAGTCTACTTGAAAGGGCCATTTCTCGGGTTGTACTGAACCGATTTGAGTGAACCATAGATCAAAATTTAGCTAAGAAGATGTAGATTGTGTGATGTAATTGTCAGAGGAGTTTACTTAGCCGTTTTTGAGAACAGGCTATTCTAAAACAGTGTAATTTCTCAAAATCAGCCCCTACGGTCGCGTAAGCGTTAGTGTACAAAAGGTAGTCTACTTGAAAGGGCCATTTCTCGGGTTGTACTGAACCGATTTGAGTGAGCCATAGATCAAAATTTAGCTAAGAAGATGTAGATTGTGTGATGTAATTTTCAGAGGGGTTTACTTAGCCGTTTTTGAGAACGAGCTATTTTAAAACAGTGTAATTTCTTAAAATCAGCCCTTACGGTCGCGTAAGCGTTAGTGTACAAAAGGTAGTCTACTTGAAAGGGCCATTTCTCGGGTTGTACTGAACCGATTTGAGTGAGCCATAGCTCAAAATTTAGCTAAGAAGATGTAGATTGTGTGATGTAATTTTCAGAGGGGTTTACTTAGCCGTTTTTGAGAACGAGCTATTCTAAAACAGTGTAATTTCTCAAAATCAGCCCGTACGGTCGCATAAGCGTTAGTGTACAAAAGGTAGTCTACTTGAAAGAGCCATTTCTCGGGTTGCACTGAACCGATTTGAGTGAGCCATAGATCAAAATTTAGCTAAGAAGATGTAGATTGTGTGATGTCATTTTCCGAGGGGTTTACTTAGCCGTTTTTGAGAACGAGCTATTCTAATACAGTGTACTTTCTCAAAATCAGCCCGTACTGTCGCGTAAGCGTTAGTGTACAAAAGGTAGTCTACTTGAAAGGGCCATTTCTCGGGTTGTACTGAACCGATTTGAGTGAGCCATAGATCAAAATTTAGCTAAGAAGATGTAGATTGTGTGATGTATTTTTCAGAGGGGTTTACTTAGCCGTTTTGTAGAACGAGCTATTCTCAGACAGTTTAATTTCTCAAAATCAGCCGGTACGGTCGCGTAAGCGTTAGTGTACAAAAGGTAGTCTACTTGAAAGGGCCATTTCTCGGGTTTTAAAGAACCGATTTGAGTGAGCCATAGATCAAAATTTAGCTAAGGAGATGTAGATTGTGTGATGTAATTTTCAGAGGGGTTTACTTAGGCGTTTTTGAGAACGTGCTATTTTAAAACAGTGCAATTTCTGAAAATCAGCCCGTACGGTCGCGTAAGCGTTAGTGTACAAAAGGTAGTCTACTTGAAATGGCCATTTCTCGGGTTGTACTGAACCGATTTGAGTGAGCCATAGATCAAAATTTAGCTAAGAAGATTTAGATTGTGTGATTTAATGTTCAGAGGGGTTTACTTAGCCGTTTTTGAGAACGAGCTATTCTAATACAGTGTACTTTCTCAAAATCAGCCCGTACGGTCGCGTAAGCGTTAGTGTACAAAAGGTAATCTACTTGAAAGGGCCATTTCTCGGGTTGTACTGAACCGATTTGAGTGAGCCATAGATCAAAATTTAGCTAAGAAGATGTAGATTGTGTGACGTAATTTTCAGAGACGTTTAATTAGCCGTTTTTGAGAACGAGCTATTCTAATACATTGTACTTTCTCAAAATCAGCCCGTACGGTCGCGTAAGCGTTAGTGTACAAAAGGTAGTGTACTTGAAAGGGCCATTTCTCGGGTTGTACTGAACCGATCTGAGTGAGCCATAGATCAAAATTTAGCTAAGAAGATGCAGATTGTGTGATGTAATTTTCAGAGGGGTTTACTTAGCCGTTTTTGAGAACGAGCTATTCTAAGACAGTGTACTTTCTCAAAATCATCCCGTACGGTCGCGTAAGCGTTAGCGTACAAAAGGTAGTCTACTTGAAAGGGCCATTTCTTGGGTTGTTCTGAACCGATTTGAGTGAGCCATAGATCAAAATTTAGCTAAGAAGATGTAGATTGTGTGATGTAATTTTCAGAGGGGTTTACTTAGCCGTTTTGTAGAACGAGCTATTCTCAGACAGTTTAATTTTTCAAAATCAGCCCGTACGGTCGCGTAAGCGTTAGTGTACAAAAGGTTGTCTACTTGAAAGGGCCATTTCTTGGGTTGTAATGAACCGATTTGAGTGAGCCATAGATCAAAATTTAGCTAAGGAGATGTAGATTGTGTGATGTAATTTTCAGAGGGGTTTACTTAGGCGTTTTTGAGAACGTTCTATTTTAAAACAGTGCAATTTTTAAAAATCAGCCCGTACGGTCGCGTAAGCGTTAGTGTACAAAAGGTAGTCTACTTGAAAGGGCCATTTCTCGGGTTGTACTGAACCGATTTGAGTGAGCTTTAGATCAAAATTTAGCTAAGAAGATGTAGATTGTGTGATGTAATTTTCAGAGGGGTTTACTTAGCCGTTTTTTAGAACGAGCTATTTTAAAACAGTGTAATTTCTTTGTACAAAAGGTAGTCTACTTAAAAGGGCCATTTCTCGGGTTGTACGTGGTACTACTTTTGTAGTAAGTGTAATAAGTGTACTAAGTTTTGTAGCTGTAGTAAGTTTACAAAGTGTAGTAGCTCAAGTAAGTGAAGTAAGTGTAATAAGTTTAGTAGCTGTACTAAGTGTTGTAAGAGTAGTAGCTGTAGTAAGTGTAGTAAGTGTAGTAGGTGTAGAAGCTGTAGTAAGGGCTGTAAGTGTGGTAGATGTAGTAAGTGTAGTAGCTGTAGTAAGTGTTGTAAGTGTAGTAGCTCAGTGTAATAATTATAGTAGCTGTAGTAAGTGTAGCAAGTGTAGTAGCTGTAGTGAGTGTTGTAGCACCAGTAAGTGTAGTAGCTGTATAAAGGGTAGCAGCTGTAGTAACTGTAGTAGCTGGAGTAAGTGTAGTAGCTGTAGTAAGTGTAGTAAGTATAGTAACTGTAGTAAGTGTAGTAATTGTTGTAGCTGTAGTCAGTGTAGTAAGTGTAGTAAGTTTAGTAATTGTAGTAAGTGATGTAAGTGTAGTAAGTATAGTAGCTGTAGTAAGTGTAGTAACTGAAGTAGGTGTAGTAAGTGTAGTATGTGTAGTAAGTGTAGTAGCTCTAGTAAGTGCAGTAGGTGTAGTAAGTGTAGTAGCTGTAGTAAGTGAAGTAGCTGTAGTAGGTAAAGTAATTGTAGTAAGTGTAGTATGTGTAGTAATTGTCATAGCTGTAGTAAGTGTGGTAAGTGTAGTAAGTGTAGTAAGTTTATTAGCTCTAGTAGCTGTCTTCAGTGTAGTATCTGTACTAGCTGGAGAAAGTGTAGTAGGTATATTAGAAGTAGCTGCAGTAAGTTTGGTAAGTGTTTTAGCTCTAGTAGCTGTCGTAAGTGTATTAGGTGTAGTAAGTGTAGTAAGTGTGGTACCTTTAGTAAGTGTAGTTGCTAAAGTAGGTGCAGTAAGTGTAATAAGTGTACTAAGTGTAGTAGCTGTTGTAAGTGTACGAAGTGTAGTAGCTATAGTAAGTGAAGTAGGTGTAGTAAGTGTAGTAGCTGTACTAAGTGTTGTAAGAGTAGTAGCTGTAGTAAAAGTAGTAAGTGTAGTAAGTATAGTAAGTGTAGTAGCTGTAGTAAGTGTAGTAGCTGTAGTAAGTGTAGTAATTTTAGTAGCTGTAGTAAGTGCAGTAATTGTAGTAGATGTAGTTAGTGTAGTAGGTGTAGTAAGTGAGTAAGTTTAGTTATTGTCGTAAGTGAAGTAAGTGTAGTAAGTATAGGAGCTGTAGTAAGTGTAGGAAGTGTAGTAGCTGTAGTAAGTTTTCTAATTGTAGTAAGTGTAGTAGCGCTAGTAAGTGCGGTAGGTGTAGTAAGTGTAGTAAGTGTAGTAGCTGTAGTAAGTGTAGTCAGTGTAAAAAGTGTAGTACGTGTAGTAAGTGTAGCATTTGTAGTAAGTGTAGTAAGCGCATTAAGTGCAGTAGGTGTAGTAGTTAAAGTAAGTGTAGTAGCTATAGTAAGGGTAGAAAATATAGTAAGTGTAGTAAGTGTAGCAATTGTAGTAAGTGTTGTAAGTGTAGTAAGTGTAGTAAAATTAGGAGCTGTAGTAAGTGTAGTAAGTTTAGTACCTCTAGTAAGTGGAGTAAGTGTAGTAGCTGTAGTAGCTCTAGTAGATTTAATAAGTGTAATAAGTAAAGTAATTGTAGTAGCTGTAGTCGGTGTAGAAAGTGTAGTACCTGTAGTAAGTGTTTTAAGTGTAGTAAGTGTAGTGGCTGTAGTAAGTTTAGTAGGTGTAGTAAGTGTATTAGCTGTAGTAAGTGTAGCAGCTGCAGTAAGTGTAGTAATTGTTGTAGCTCTAGTAGCTGTCGTAAGTGTAGTACTTGTAGTAAGTGTAGTAAGTGTAGTAGCCGTAGTAAGTGTAGTAGCTGTGGCAAGTGTAGTTGCTAAAGGAAGTGTAGTAAGTGTAATAAGTGTAGTAGCTTTAGTAAGTGAAGTAAGTGTAGTAAGTGTCTAGCTCTAGTGAGTTTAGTTTCTTTAGTAACTGTACTAGCTGTACTAAGTTTAGTAGCTGTATTAAGTGTAGTAAGTGTAGTAGATGTAATAAGTGTAGTAGCTGTAGTAAATGTAGTAAGTGTAGTAGCTCAGTGTAGTAAGTGTAGTAGCTGTAGTAAGTTTAGTAAGTGTAGTAGCTGTAGTAATTTAGTAAGTGTAGTAGCTGTAGTAAGTGTACTAAGTGTAGTAAGTGTAGTTGCTGTAGTAGCACTAGTAGGTGTAGTAAGGGTAGAAAGTGTAGTAGCTCTAAAAAGTGTAGTAAGTGTAGTCAGTGTAGTAAGTGTAGTAGCTGTAGTAATTGTAGTAAGCGTAGTAAGTGTAGTAAGTGTAGTAGGTGTAGTAGGTGTAGTAGCTGTATAAAGGGTAGTAGCTGTAGTAACTGTAGTAGCTGTAGTAAGTGTAGTAGCTGTAGTAACTGTAGTAATTGTAGTAACTGTATTAGGTGTAGTAGCTGTAGTAAGTGTAGTAAGTGTAGTAGCTGTAGCAGCCGCAGTAAGTGTATTAAGTGTAGTAAGTGTAGTAGCTGTAGTAGGTTTAATTGTTGTAGTAGATGTATTAGATGTAGTAAATGCAGTAAGTGTAGTAAATGTAGTAAGTGTAGTAGCTGTGGTATCTGTAGTAAGTGTAGTGAGTGTAGTAAGTGTAGTAGCTGTAGTAAGTGCAGTAAGTGTAGTAGCTTTAGCAGCCGCAGTAAGTGTAGTAAGTGTAGTTAGTGTAGTAGCTGTAGTAACTGTAGTAGTTGTAGTAGATGTAGTAGATGTAGTAGAAGTTGTAAGTGTAGTAAGTGTAGTAAGTGTAGTAGCTGTAATAAGTGTGGTAAGTGTAGTAGCCCAGGGTAGTAAGTGTACTAGCTGTAGTAAGTGTAGTAAGTGTAGTAGGTGCAGTAAGTGTTGTAGCAGTAGTAAGTTTAGTAGCAGTAGTTAGTGTAGTAGCTGTAGTAAGTGTGGTAGATGTAGTAAGTGTAGTAGCTGTAGTAAGTGTAGTAGCCTTAGTAGGTGTAGTAATTGTAGTAAGTGTAGTAAGTGTAGTAAGTGTAGTAATTGTAGTAGCTGTAGTCAGTGTAGTAAGTGTAGTAAGGGTAGTAAGTTTATTAGCTTTAGTAGATGTCGTAAGTGTAGTATCTGTACTAGCTTTAATAAGTGTAGTAGCTGTAGTAAGTGTAGTGGCTGCAGTAAGTGTAGTAAGTGTTGTAGCTCTAGTAGCTGTAGTAAGTGTATTAGTTGTAGTAATTGTAGTAAGTGTAGTAGCTTTAGTAAGTGTAGTTGCTAAATTAAGTGAAGTAAGAGTAATAAGTGTAATAAGTGTAGTAGCTGTAGTAAGTGTACAAAGTGTAGTAGCTCTAGTAAGTGAAGTAAGTGTAGTAAGTTTAGTAGCTGTACTAAGTGTTGTTAGAGAAGTAGCTGTAGTAAGTGTAGTAAGTGTAGTAGGTGTAAAAGCTGCAGTAAGTGTAGTAAGTGTGGTACATGTAGTAAATGTAGTAGCTGTTGTAAGTGTAGTAAATGTACTAGCTCAGTGTAGTAGTTATAGTAGCTGTAGTAAGTGTAGCAAGTGTAGTTGCTGTAGTAAGTGTGTTTGGAAGAGTAACTCTAGTAGCTGTAGTAAGTGTAGTAATTGTTGTAACTGTAGTACGTGTAGTAATTGTAGTAGCTGTAATCAGTGTAGTAAGTGAAGTAAGTGTAGTAAGTATAGAAGCTGTAGTAAGTGTAGTAAGTGTGTTAGCTGTAGTAAATGTAGTAAGTGTAGTAAGTGTAGTAGCTCTAGTAAGTGCAGTAGGTGTAGCACGTGTAGTAAGTTTAGTAGCTGTAGTAAATGCAGTAAGTGTAGTAAGTGTAGTAGCTGTAGTAAGTGTAGTAACTGTAGTAGCTGTAGTAAGTGTAGTAAGATAAGTAAGTGGAATAGGTGTAGTAAATGTAGTAGCTGCAGTAAGTGTAAGAAGTGTAGTAGCTGTGGTATCTGTAGTAAGTGTAGTAACTGTAGTAAGTGTAGTACCACTAGTAAGTGTAGTAAGTGTAGTAGCTCTAGCATTTGCAGTAAGTGTAGTAGGTGTAGTAAGTGTAGTAGGTGTAGTAAGTTTATTAGCTGTAGTAGATGAAGAAGATGTAGTAGATGCAGTAACAATAGTAAGTCTAGTAAGTGTTCTAGCTGTAATAAGTGTAGCAAGTGTAGTAATTGTTGTAGCTGTAGTAAGTGTATTAAGTGTGGTAAGTCTAGTAGCTGTAGTAAGTGTAGTAAGTGTAGTAAGTGTAGTAGCTCTAGTAAGTGCAGTAAGTGTAGTAGCTGTAGTAAGTGTAGTAAGTGTAGTAGCTGTAGTAAGTGTACTAAGTATAGTAAGTGCAGTAGCTGTAGTAGCTGTAGTAGGTGTAGTAAGTGTAGTAAGTGTAGTAGGATTAGTTAGTGTAGTAAGTGTAGTAAGTGTCGTAGGTGTAGTAAGTGTAATAAGTTTAGTAAGTGTGGTAGCTGTGATAGCTGTAGCAGATGTAGTAAGTGTAGTAAGTGTAGAAAGTATAGTAAGTGTAGTAGCTGTAGTAAGTGTATTAAGTGTAGTAGCTTTTGTAAGTGTAGTAGCTTTAGTAAGTGTAGTAAGTTTAGTAAGTGTAATAGCTGTAGTAAGGGTTGTAAGATTAGTAAGTGTAGTTGCTGTAGTAAGTGTAGTTGCTGTAGTGAGTTTAGTAAGTTTAGTAAGTGTAGTGAGTGTAGTAAGTGTAGTTGCTATAGTAAAAAGTAGTAGCTGCAGTAAGTGAAGTAAGTGTTTTAGCTATAGTAGCTGTAGTAAGTGTAGTAGCTGTAGTAAGTGTAGTAAGTGTAGTAGCTCTAGTAAGTGTAAACGCAGTAGTAAGTGTGGTATGTCGTTTAGCTTTAGTAAGTAAAGTAGGTGTAAGAAGTGTCCTAGCTGTAGTAAGTGTTGTAAGTGTAGTAAGTGTAGTGGCTGTAGTAAGTGTAGTAAGTGTGGTAGATCTAGTAAGTGTAGTAGGTGTAGTAAGTGTAGCAGCTGTAGTAAGTGTAGTAGCTTAGTTTAGTAAGAGTAGTAGCTGTAGTAAATGTAGTAAGTGTAGTAGCTGCAGTAAGTGTTGTAGCAGTAGTAAGTGTTGTAGCAGCAGTAAGTGAAGTTGCTGTAGTAAGTGTAGTAAGTGTGGTTGATATAGTAAGTGTAGTAGCTTTAGTAGGTGTAGAAGCTGTAGTAGGTGTAGTATTTGTTGTAACTGTAGTAAGAGTAGTAATTGTTGTAGCTAAATTAATTTTTATTAATTGTAATAAGTGTAGTAGGTGTAGTAAGTTTAATAGCTGTAGTAGCTGTAGTAAGTGTAGTATCTCTACTAGCTGTAGTAGGTGTTGTTGTTATAGTAAGTGTAGTAGCTGCAGTAAACGTAGTAAGTGTTGTAGCTTTAGTAGCTGTAGTATGTGTAGTAGCTGTAGTAAGTGTAGTAAGTGTAGTAGCTGTAGTAAGTGTAGTAGCTGTAGTAAGTGTAGTAGCTGTAGTAGCTAAGGTAAGTAAAGTTAGTGTAGTAAGTGTAGTAGCTTGTAGTAAGTGTTGTAAGTGTACTAAGTGTAGAGGCTGTAGTAAGTTTAGTAGGTGTTGTAAGTTTTTTAGCTGTAGTAACTGTAGTAGCTGCAGTAAGTGTAGTAATTTTTGTAGCTCTAGTAGCTGTAGTAATTGTAGTACCTGTAGTAAGTGTAGTAAGTTTAGTAGCCGTAGTAAGTGTAGTAGCTGTAAAAAGTGTAGTAAGTGTAGTAGATGTAATAAGTGTAGTAGCTGTAGTAAATGTAGTAAGTGTAGTAGCTCAGTGTAGAAAGTGTAGTAGCTGTAGTAAGTTTAGTAAGTGTAGTAGCTGTAGTAATTTAGTAAGTGTAAGAGCTGTAGTAAGTGTAATAAGTGTAGTAAGTGTAGTTGCTGTAGTAGCACTAGTAGGTGTAGTAAGGGTAGTAAGTGTAGTAGCTCTAGTAAGTGTAGTAAGTGTAGTCAGTGTAGTAAGTGTAGTAGCTGTAGTAATTGTAGTAAGTGTAGTAAGTTTAGTAAGTTTAGTAGGTGTAGAAGGTGTAGTAGCTGTATAAAGGGTAGTAGCTGTAGTAACTGTAGTAGCTGTAGTAACTGTAGTAATTGTAGCAACTGTAGTAATTGTAGTAAGTGTAGTAGGTGTAGTAGCTGTGGTAAGTGTAGTAAGTGTAGTAGCTGTAGTAGGTTTAGTAGTTGTAGTAGATGTATTAGATGTAGTAGATGCAGTAAGTGTAGTAAGTGTAGTAAGTGTAGTAGCTGTAATAAGTGTAGTAAGTGTAGTAGCCCAGGGTAGTAAGTGTACTAGCTGTAGTAAGTGTAATAAGTATAGTAGGTGCAGTAAGTGTTGTAGCAGTAGTAAGTGTAGTAGCAGTAGTTAGTGTAGTAGCTGTAGTAAGTGTGGTAGATGTAGTAAGTTTAGTAGCTGTAGTAAGTGTAGTAGCCTTAGTAGGTGTAGTAATTGTACTAAGTGTAGTAAGCGAAGTAAGTGTAGTAATTGTAGTAGCTGTAGTCAGTGTAGTAAGTGTAGTAAGGGTAGTAAGTTTATTAGCTTTAGTAGCTGTTTATTAGCTTTAGTAGCTGTCGTAAGTGTAGTATCTTTACTACCTTTAATAAGTGTAGTAGCTAGAGTAAGTGTAGTAGCTGCAGTAAGTGTAGTAAGTGTTGTAGCTCTAGTAGCTGTAGTAAGTGTATTAGTTGTAGTAATTGTAGTAAGTGTAGTAGCTTTAGTAAGTGTATTTTCTAAATTAAGTGAAGTAAGAGTAATAAGTGTAATAAGTGTAGTAGCTTTAGTAAGTGTACAAAGTGTAGTAGCTCTAGTAAGTGAAGTAGGTGTAGTAAGTTTAGTTGCTGTACTAAGTGTTGTTAGAGTAGTAGCTGTAGTAAGTGTAGTAAGTGTAGTAGGTGTAAAAGCTGCAGTAAGTGTAGTAAATGTGGTACATGTAGTAAATGTAGTAGCTGTAGTAAGTGTAGTAAATGTACTAGCTCAGTGTAGTAGTTATAGAAGCTGTTGTAAGTGTAGCAAGTGTAGTAGCTGTAGTAAGTGTTGTAGCAAAAGTAAGTGTAGTAGCTGTATAAAGGGTAGTAGCTGTAGTAACTCTAGTAGCTGTAGTAAGTGTAGTAGCTGTACTAAGTGTAGTAATTGTTGTAAGTGTAGTAGCTGTAGTAAGTGTAGTAGCTGTAGTAGCTGTGGTAAGTAAAGTGAGTGTAGTAAGTGCAGTAGCTGTAGTAAGTGTTGTAAGAGTACTAAGTGTAAGTAAGTGTAAGAGTAAGTAAGTGTAAGTGTAAGTAAGTGTAAGTCTAAGTGTAAGAGTACTAAGTGTAGTATGGCTGTAGTAAGTTTAGTAGGTGTAGTAAGTGTTTTAGCTGTAGTAACTGTAGTAGCTGCAGTAAGTGTAGTAATTGTTGTAGCTCTAGTAGCTGTAGTAATTGTAGTACCTGTAGTAAGTGTAGTAAGTTTTGTAGCCGTAGCAAGTGTAGTAGCTGTAGTAACTGTAGTTGCTAAAGTAAGTGTAGTAAAAGTAATAAGTGTAGTAGCTTTAGTAAGTGAGGTAAGTGTATTAAGTGTAGTGGCTTTAGTAAGTGTTGTAAGTGCAGTAGGTGTAGTAAGTGTAGTAGCTGTAGTAAGTGTAGTAACTGTAGTAGCTCTAGTAAGTTTAGTTTCTGTAGTAAGTATACTAGCTGTAGTAAGTGTAGTAGCTGTAGTAAGTGTAGTAAATGTAGTATCTTTAGTAAGTATAGTAAGTGTAGTAGCCGTAGTAACTGTAGTAGCTGTAGTAAGTGTTTTAAGTGTAGTAGATTAAGTAAGTGTAGCAGCTGTAGTAAGTTTAGTAAGTGTAGTAGCTCAGTGTAGTAAGTACAGCAGCTGTAGTAAGTGTAGTAAGTTTAGTAGCTGCATTAACAGTTGTAGCAGTAGTAAGTGTAGTAACAGTAGTAAGTGTGGTAGCTGTAGTAAGTTTAGTAGCTGTAGTAAGTGCAGTAGCTATAGTAAGTGTAGTAATTGCAGAAACTCTAGTAAGTAAAGTAAGTGTAGTAAGTGTAGTAGCTTTACTAAGTGTTGTAAGAGTAGTAGCTGTAGTAAGTGTAGTAAGTGTAGTAAGTGTAGGAGGGGTAGAAGCTGTAGTAAGTGTAGTAAGTGTGGTAGATGTAGTAGGTTTAGTAGCTGTGGTAAGTGTAGTAGCTGTAGTAAGTGTAGTAAGTTTAGTAGCTCAGTGTAGTAAGTGTAGTAGCTAAAGTAAGTGTAGCAAGTGTAGTTGCTGTAGTAAGTGTTGTAGCAGTAGAAGGTGTAGTAGCTGTAGAAACGGTAGTAGCTTTAGTAACTGTAGTAGCTGTAGTAAGTGTAGTAGCTATAGTAAGTGTAGTAATTGCAGAAACTGTAGTAAGTAAAGTAATTGTAGTAGCTGTAGTCAGTGTAGCAAGTGTAGTAAGTTTAGTAATTGTAGTAGCTGTAATAAGTGTATTAAGTTTTGTAAGTGTAGTAGCTGTAGTAAGTGTAGTAAGGGTATTAAGTGTAGTAGCTGTACTAAGTTTAGTAAGTGTAGTAGCTGTAGTAAGTGTAGTAAGTGTAGTAGCTGTAGTAAGTGTACTAAGTGTAGTAAGTGTAGTAGCTGTAGTAGCCGTAGTAGGTGTAGTAAGTGTAGTAAGTGTAGTAGCTGTAGTAAGTGCAATAAGTGTAGTAAGTGTAGTGAGTGTAGTAGCTGTAGTAAGTGAAGCAAGTGTAGTAAGTGTAGCAGGTGAGATAGCTGTAGAAGATATAGTAGGTGTAGTAAGTGTAGTAGATATAGTAAGTGTGGTAGCTGTAGTAAGTGTAGTAAGTGTAGTAAGTGTTGTAGCTCAGTGTAGTAAGTTTAGTAGCTGTAGTAAGTATAGTAAGTGTAGTAGCTGCATTAAGTGTTGTAGCAGTAGTAGGTGTAGTAGCAGTAGTAACTGTAGTAGCTGTAGTAAGTGTAGTAGCTATAGTAAGTGTAGTAATTGCAGAAACTGTAGTAAGTAAAGTAGTTGTAGTAGCTGTAGTCAGTGTAGGAAGTGTAGTAAGTTTAGTAATTGTAGTAGCTGTAATAAGTGTAGTAAGGGTATTAAGTGTAGTAGCTGTAGTAAGTGTAGTAAGTGTAGTAAGTGTAGTGAGTTTAGTAGCTGTAGTAAGTGTAGTAAGTGTAGTAAGTGTAGCAGGTGAGATAGCTGTAGTAGATATAGTAAGTGTAGTAAGTGTAGTAGATATAGTAAGTGTGGTAGCTGTAGTAAGTGTAGTAAGTGTAGTAAGTGTAGTAGCTCAGTGTAGTAAGTGTAGTAGCAGTAGTAAGTGTAGTAGCTGTAGTAAGTGTAAAAGCTTTAATAGATGTAGTAAGTGTAGTAAGTGCAGTAGCTGTAGTATAAGTATTAAGTATGGTAAGTGTTGTAGCTGTCGTAAGTGTAGTAAGTGTAGTAGCTTTAGTAAGTGTAGTAAGTGTAGTAGCTTTAGTAAATGTAGTAAGTGAAGTAAGTGTAGTAGCTATAGTAAGTGTAAAAAGTGTAGTAGCTAAGGTAAGTGTAGTAAGTGTACTAGCTGTAGTAGCTGTAGTAGCTATAGTAGATGTAGTAAGTGTAGTAAGTGTAGTAGCTATAGTAAGTGTAGTAAGTGTAGTAAGTGTAGTAAGTGTAGTAGCTGTAGAAGCTATAGTAGATGTAGTAAGTGTGGTAAGTGTAGTAGCTGTAGTAGGTATAGAAAGTGTAATAAGTGTAGTAAGTGTAGTAGCTGTTGTAGCTGTAGTAAGTGTGGTAGCTGTAGTAAGTGTAGTAGCTGCAGTAAGTGTAGGAAGTGTTGTAGCTCTAGTAGCTTTACTAAGTGTATTAGTTGTAGTAAGTGAAGTAAGTGTAGTAGCTTTAGTAAGTGTAGTTTTTAAAGTAAGTGAAGTAAGTGTAATAAGTGTACTTAGTGTAGTAGCTGTAGAAAGTGTACGAAGTGTAGTAGTCGTAGTAAGTGTAGTAACTGTAGTAAGTGTAGTAGGTGTAGTAGCTGTAGTAGCTGTAGTAAGTGTAGTATGTGCAGTAGCTGTGGTATCTGTAGTAAGTGTACTAAGTGTAGTAAGTGTAGTAGCTGTAGTAAGTGTAGTAAGTGTAGTAGATGTAGCAGCCGCAAAAAGTGTAGTAAGTGTAGTAGCTCTGATACGTGCAGTAAGTGTAGTAGCTGTAGTAAGTTTAGTAGCTGTAGTAGATGTGGTAGATGTAGTAGATGCAGAAAGTGTAGTAAGTGTAGTAAGTGTAAAAGCTTTAATAATTGTAGTAAGTGTAGTAAGTGCAGTAGCTGTAGTATGTGTATTAAGTATGGTAAGTGTTGTAGCTGTCGTAAGTGTAGTAAGTGTAGTAGCTTTAGTAAGTGTAGTAAGTGTAGTAGCTTTAGTAAATGTAGTAAGTGTAGTAATTGTAGTAAGTGTAGTAAGTATAGTAGCTGTAGTAAGTGTAGTAAGTGTCGCAAGTGTAGTAGCTGTCGTAGCTGTATTAGATGTAGTACGGATAGTAAGTTTAGAAAGTGTAGTAAGTGTAAAAGCTTTAATAACTGTAGTAAGTGTAGTAAGTGCAGTAGTTGTAGTATGTGTATTAAGTATGGTAAGTGTTGTAGCTGTCGTAAGTGTAGTAAGTGTAGTAGCTGTAGTAAGTGTAGGAAGTGTAAGTAGCTGTAGTAAGTGTAGGAAGTGTAGTAAGTGTAGTAGCTATAGTAAGTGTAAAAAGTGTAGTAGCTAAAGTAAGTGTAGTAAGTGTACTAGCTGTAGTAAGTCTATTAGTTGTAGTAGCTGTAGTAAGTGTAAAAAGAGTAGTAAGTGTTGTAGCTGTAGTAAGTGTAGTAAGTGTATTAGCTTAAGTAAGTGTAGTAAGTGTTGTAAGTGTAGTAGCTGTAGTAAGTGTAGTATCTGTAGTAAGTGTAGTAAGTGTCGTAAGTGTAGTAGCTGTAGTAGCTGTACTAGATGTATTATTTGTAGTAAGTGTAGTAGGTGTAGTAAGTGTAGTAAGTGTAGTAGCTGTAGTAAGTGTAGTAAGTGTAGTAACTTTAGTAAATGTAGTAAGTGTCGTAAATGTACTAGGTGTAAAAGCTATAGGAAGTGTAATAATTGTGGTAGATGTAATAAGTGTAGTAGCTGGAGTAAGTGTAGTAGCTGTAGTAAGTGTAGTAAAAGTAGTAGCTCAGTGTAATAAGCGTACTAGCTGTAGTAAGTGTAGCAAGTGTAGTAACTGTAGTAAGTGTTGTAGCAGTGGTAAGTGTAGTAGCTGTAGAAAGTGAAGTAAGTGTAGTAAGTGTATTAGCTGTACTAAGTGTTCTAAGAGTAGTAGCAGTAGTAAGTTTAGTTGCTGTAGTAAGTGTAGTAAGTTTGGTATATGTAGTAAGTGCAGTTGCTGTAGTAAGTGAAGTTGCTGTAGTAGTGTAGTAAGTGTAGTAGCTGTAGTAAGTGTGATAAGTGTATTTGCTGTAGCAGCTGTGGTAGATATGGTAAGTGTAGTAGCAGTAGTAGGTGTAGAAAGTGTAGTTGCTGTAGTAAGTGTATTAACTGTAGTAAGTGTAGTAGCTGTAGTAGTTGTAGTAAGTGTTTTAGCTGTAGTAAGTGTAGTACGTGTAGTAGCTGTAGTAAGTGTAGTAGCTGTAGTAGCTATAGTAAGTGTAGTAAGTGTAGTAAGTGTAGTAAGTGTAGTACGTGCAGTAAGTGTAGTAAGTGTAGTAAGTGTAGTAACTGTAATAAGTTTAGTAAGTGTAGTAATAGTAGTAGCTGTAGTAGCTGTAGTAAGTTTAGTATCTGTAGTAGCTTAACTAAGTGTAGTAGCTGTAGTAAGTGTAGTAGCTGTAGTAAGTGTAGTAAATAGTAAGTGTAGTAACTGTACTAAGTGTAGTAGCTGTAGTAAGTGTAGTAAGTTTAGTAGCTGTAATAAGTGTATTGAGTGTAGTAGCTGTAATAAGTGTAGTAAGTCTAGTAAGATTAGTAAGTGTAGTAAGTTTAGTAGCTGTAGAAAGCGTAGTAAGTGTAGTAGCTGTTGTAAATATAGTAAGTGTAGTAAGTGTAGTAAGTGCATTAGCTGTAGTAAGTGTAGTAAGTTTAGTAGCTGTAGTTAGTGTAGTAAGTGTAGTAAGTGTAGTAGCTGTAGTAAGTATAGAAAGTGTAATAAGTAGAGTAAGTGTAGTAGCTGTGGTAGCTGAATTAAATGTAGTAAGTGTAATAAGTGTAGTAGCTGTAGTAGGTATAGTAAGTGTAGTAGCTGTAGTGAGTGTAGTAAGTTTAGTAAGTGTAATAAGTGTAGTAAGTGTAGTAGCTCTAGTAAGAGTAGTAAGTGTAGTAATATTAGTAAGTGTAGTAAGTGTAGTAAGTGTGGTAGGTGTAGTTAGTGCAGTTGCTGTAGTAAGTGTAGTAAGTGTAGTAAGTGTAGTAGCTGTAGTAACTGTAGTAAGTGTAGTAAGTGTAGTAGCTGTAGTAGCTCTTGTAAATGTAGTAGAAGTATTAAGTGTAGTAGCTGTAGTAAGTGTAGTAAGTGTAGTAAGTGTAGTAGCTGTTGTAAGTGTAGTAAGTGTGGTAGATCTAGTAAGTGTACTAGCTGTTGTATGTGTAGCAGCTGTAGTAAGTGTAGTAAGTTTAGTAGCTGCAGTAAGTGTAGGAAGTGTTGTAGCTCTAGTAGCTTTACTAAATGTATTAGTTGTAGTAAGTCTAGTAAGTGTAGTAGCTTTAGTAAGTGTAGTTGCTAAAGTAAGTGAAGTAAGTGTATTAAGTGTACTTAGTGTAGTAGCTGTAGAAAGTGTACGAAGTGTAGTAGTCGTAGTAAGTGTCGTAACTGTAGTAAGTGTAGTAGGTGTAGTAGCTGTAGTAGCTGTAGTAAGTGTAGTATGTGAAGTAGCTGTGGTATCTGTAGTAAGTGTACTAAGTGTAGTATGTGTAGTAGCTGTAGTAAGTGTAGTAAGTGTGGTAGATGTAGCAGCCGCAAAAAGTGTAGTAAGTGTAGTAGCTCTGATACGTGCAGTAAGTGTAGTAGCTGTAGTAAATTTAGTAGCTGTAGTAGATGTGGTAGATGTAGTAGATGCAGTAAGTGTAGTAAGTGTAGTAAGTTTAAAAGCTATAATAATTGTAGTAATTGTAGTAAGTGCAGTAGCTGTAGTATGTGTATTAAGTATGGTAAGTGTTGTAGCTGTCGTAAGTGTTGTAAGTGTAGTAGCTTTAGTAAGTGTAGTAAGTGTAGTAGCTTTAGTAAATGTAGTAAGTGTTGTAATTGTAGTAAGTGTAGTAGCTGTAGTAAGTGTAGTAAGTGTCGCAAGTGTAGTAGCTGTCGTAGCTGTATTAGATGTAGTACGGATAGTAAGTGTAGGAAGTGTAGTAATTGTAAAAGCTTTAATAACTGTAGTAAGTGTAGTAAGTGCAGTAGCTGTAGTATGTCTATTAAGTATGGTAAGTATTGTAGCTGTCGTAAGTGTAGTAAGTGTAGTAGCTGTAGTAAGTGTAGCAAGTGTAGTAGCTGTAGTAAGTGTAGGAAGTGTAGTAAGTGTAGTAGCTGTAGTAAGTGTAAAAAGTGTAGTAGCTAAAGTAAGTGTAGTAAGTGTACTAGCTGAAGTACGTCTATTAGTTGTAGTAGCTGTAGTTAGTGTAAAAAGAGTAGTAAGTGTAGTAGCTGTAGTAAGTGTAGTAAGTGTATTAGCTGTAGTAAGTGTAGTAAGTGTAGTAAGTGTAGTAGCTGTAGTAAGTGTAGTAGCTGTAGTAAGTGTAGTAAGTGTCGTAAGTGTAGTAGCTGTAGTAGCTGTATTAGATGTATTATTTGTTGTAAGTGTAGTAGGTGTAGTATGTGTAGTAAGTGTAGTAGCTGAATTAAGTGTAGTAAGTGTAGTAACTTTAGTAAATGTAGTAAGTGTAGTAAATGTTGTAGGTGTAAAAGCTATAGGAAGTGTAATATTTGTGGTAGATGTAATAAGTGTAGTAGCTGGAGTAAGTGTAGTAGCTGTAGTAAGTGTAGTAAGTGTAGTAGCTTAGTGTAGTAAGCGTACTAGCTGTAATAAGTTTAGCAAGTGTAGTAACTGTAGTAAGTGTTGTAGCAGTAGTAAGTGTAGTAGCAGTAGAAAGTGAAGTAAGTGTAGTAAGTGTATTAGCTGTACTAAGTGTTCTAAGAGTAGTAGCAGTAGTAAGTTTAGTTGCTGTAGTAAGTGTAGTAAGTTTGGTATATGTAGTAAGTGCAGTTGCTGTAGTAAGTGAAGTAGCTGTAGTTGTGTAGTAAGTGTAGTAACTGTAGTAAGTGTGGTAAGTGTATTTGCTGTAGCAGCTGTGGTAGATGTGATAGTGTAGTAGCAGTAGTAGGTGTACGAAGTGTAGTAAGTGTAGTAGCTGTTGTAAATGTAGTAAGTGTGGTAGATCTAGTAAGTGTAGTAGCTGTTGTAAGTGTAGCAGCTGTAGTAAGTGTAGTTAGTTTAGTAGCTTAGTGTATTAAGTGTAAGAGCTGTAGTAATTGTAGTAGCTGCAGTAAGTGTTGTAGAGTAGTAGGTGTGGTAGCAGTAATAAGTGTAGTTGCTGTAGGAAGTGTAGTAAGTTTGGTATATGTAGTAAGTGCAGTTGCTGTAGTAAGTGAAGTAGCTGTAGTAGTGTAGTAAGTGTAGTAGCTGTAGTAAGTGTAGTAAGTATAGTAAATGTAGTAGGTGTAGAAGCTATAGGAAGTGTAGTAAGTGTGAAAGATGTAATAAGTGTAGTAGCTGTAGTAACTGTAGTAGCTGTAGTAAGTGTAGTAAGTGTAGTAAGTGTAGTAACTCAGTCTTGTAAGCGTACTAGCTGTAATAAGTGTAGCAAGTGTAGTAGCTTTAGTAAGTGTTGTAGCAGTAGTAACTGTAGTAGCTGTAGAAAGTAAAGTAAGTGTAGTAAGTGTAGTAGCTGTACTAAGTGTTCTAAGAGTAGTAGCAGTAGTAAGTGTAGTTGCTGTAGTAAGTGTAGTAAGTTTGGTATATGTAGTAAGTGCAGTTGCTGTAGTAAGTGAAGTAGCTGTAGTAGTGTAGTAAGTGTAGTAGCTGTAGTAAGTGTACGAATTGTAGAAGCTCTACTAAGTGGAGTAAGAGTAGTGAGTGTAGTAGCTGTACTAAGTGTTGTTTTAGTAGTAGGTTTAGTAAGTGTAGTAAGTGTAGTAAGTGTAGTAGGGGTAGAAGTTGTAATAAGTGTAGTAAGTTTGGTAGATTAAGTAAGTGTAGTAGCTGTAGTAAGTGTAGTAGCTGTAATAAGTGTAGTAAGTGTAGTAGCTGTAGTAAGTGTAGTAGCTGTAGTAAGTGTAGTAAGTGTCGTAAGTGTAGTAGCTGTAGTAGCTGTATTAGATGTATTATTTGTAGTAAGTGTAGTAGGTGTAGTAAGTGTAGTAAGTGTAGTAGCTGTAGTAAGTGTAGTAAGTGTAGTAAGTTTAGTAGCTCAGTGTAGTAAGTGTAGTAGCTGTAGTAAGTGTAGTAAGTGTAGTAGCTGCATTAGCTGTTGTAGCAGTAGTAAGTGTAGTAGCTGTAGTAATGTAGGAAGTGTGGTAGATGTAGTTAGTGTAGTAGCTGTAGTAAGTGTAGTAGCTGCTGTAGGTTTAGTAATTGTAGTAAGTTAAGTAAGTGAAGTAATTGTAGTAGCTGTAGTCATGGTAGTAAGTGTAGTAAGTGTAGTAAGTTTATTAGCTCTAGTAGTTGTCGTAAATGTAGTATCTGTACTAGCTGTAGTAAGTGTTGTAGCTGTAGTAAGTGTAGTAGCTGCAGTAAGTGTAGGAAGTGTTGTAGCTCTAGTAGCCTTACTAAGTGTATTAGTTGTAGTAAGTGTAGTAAGTGTAGTAGCTGTAGTAAGTGTAGTAAGTGTAGTAAGTGTAGTAGCTGTTGTAGGTGTAGTAAGTGTGGTAAAT
Organism: Ricordea florida; assembly: GCA_949710005.1. Classification (NCBI taxonomy): domain Eukaryota; kingdom Metazoa; phylum Cnidaria; class Anthozoa; order Corallimorpharia; family Ricordeidae; genus Ricordea; species Ricordea florida. The sequence continues at coordinate 13,927,496 of OX453281.1, forward strand.
CTAGTAAGTGTAGTAGCTGTTGTAAGTGTAGCAGCTGTAGTAAGTCTAGTAAGTTTAGTAGCTTAGTCTATTAAGTTTAGGAGCTGTAGTAATTGTAGTAGCTGCAGTAAGTGTTGTAGAGTAGTAGGTGTAGTAGCAGTAGTAAGTGTAGTTGCTGTAGTAAGTGTAGTAAGTTTGGTATATGTAGTAAGTGCAGTTACTGTAGTAAGTGAAGTAGCTGTAGTAGTGTAGTAAGTGTAGTGGGTGTAGTAAGTGTACGAATTGTAGTAGGTCTACTAAGTAAAGTAAGTGTAGTAAGAGTAGTAGCTGTAGTAAGTGTAGTAAGTGTAGTAAATGTAGTAGGTGTAGAAGCTATAGGAAGTGTAGTAAGTGTGGTAGATGTAGTAAGTGTAGTAGCTGTAGTAACTGTAGTAGCTGTAGTAACTGTGGTAGCTGTAGAAAATAAAGTAAGTGTAGTAAGTGTAGTAGCTGTACTAAGTGTTCTAAGCGTAGTAGCAGTAGTAAGTGTAGTTGCTGTAGTAAGTGTAGTAAGTTTGGTATATGTAGTAAGTGCAGTTGCTGTAGTAAGTAAAGTAGCTGTAGTAGTGTAGTAAGTGTAGTAGCTGTAGTAAGTGTACTAATTGTAGAAGCTCTACTAAGTGGAGTAAGAGTAGTAAGTGTAGTAGCTGTACTAAGTGTTGTAAGAGTAGTAGCTGTAGTAAGTGTAGTAAGTGTAGTAAGTGTAGTAGGGGTATAAGTTGTAATAAGTGTAGTAAGTTTGGTAGATGAAGTAAGTGTGGTAGCTGTAGTAAGTGTAGTAGCTGTAGTAAGTGTAGTAATTTTAGTAGCTGTAGTAAGTGTAGTAGCTGTAGTAAGTGTAGTAAGTGTCGTAAGTGTAGTAGCTGTAGTAGCTGTATTAGATGTATTATTTGTAGTAAGTGTAGTAGGTGTAGTAAGTGTAGTAAGTGTAGTTGCTGTAGTAAGTGTATTAATTTAGTAAGTTTAGTAGCTCAGTGTAGTAAGTGTAGAAGCTGTAGTAAGTGTAAAAAGTGTAGTAGCTGCATTAAGTGTTGTAGCAGTCGTAAGTGTAGTAGCAGTAGTAAGTGACGTAGCTGTAGTAATGTAGGAAGTGTGGTAGATGTAGTAAGTGTAGTAGCAGTAGTAATTTTAGTAGCTTTTGTAGGTTTAGTAATATTAGTAAGTGTAGTAAGTTAAGTAATTGTAGTAGCTGTAGTAAGTGTAGTAAGTGTAGTAACTTTTGTAAATGTAGTAGTAGTAAGTGTAGTAGCAGTAGTAAGTGAAGTAGCTGTAGTAATGTAGGAAGTGTGGTAGATGTAGTAAGTGTAGTAGCAGTAGTAAGTGTAGTAGCTTTTGTAGGTTTAGTAATATTAGTAAGTGTGGTAGCTGTAGTAAGTGTAGTAGCTGCAGTAAGTGAAGTAAGTGTTGTAGCTCTAGTAGCTTTACTAAGTGTATTAGTTGTATTAAGTGTAGTAAGTGTAGTAGCTTTAGTAAGTGTAGTTGCTAAAGTAAGTAAAGTAAGTGTAATAAGTGTACTTAGTGTAGTAGCTGTAGAAAGTGTACGAAGTGTAGCAGTCGTAGTAAGTGTAGTAACTGTAGTAAGTGTAGTAGATGTAGTAGCTGTAGTAGCTGTAGTAAGTGTAGTAAGTGGAGTAGCTGTGGTATCTGTAGTAAGTGTACTAAGTGTAGTAAGTGTAGTAGCTGTAGTAAGTGTAGTAAGTGTAGTAGATGTAGCAGCCGCAAAAAGTGTAGTAAGTGTAGTTGCTCTGATACGTGCAGTAAGTGTAGTAGCTGTAGTAAGTTTAGTAGCTGTAGTAGATGTGGTAGATGTAGTAGATGCAGTAAGTGTAGTAAGTGTAGTAAGTGTAAAAGCTTTAATAATTGTAGTAAGTGTAGTACGTGCAGTAGCTGTAGTATGTATATTAAGTATGGTAAGTGTTGTAGCTGTCGTAAGTGTAGTAAGTGTATAGCTTTAGTAAGTGTTATAAGTGTAGTAGCTTTAGTAAATGTAGTAAGTGTAGTAAGTGTAGTAAGTGTAGTAAGTGTAGTAGCTGTAGTAAGTGTAGTAAGTGTCGCAAGTGTAGTAGCTGTCTTAGCTGTATTAGATGTAGTACGGAGAGTAAGTGTAGGAAGTGTGGTAAGTGTAAAAGCTTTAATAACTGTAGTAAGTGTAGTAAGTGCATTAGCTGTAGTATGTGTATTAAGTATGGTAAGTGTTGTAGCTGTCGTAAGTGTAGTAAGTGTAGTAGCTGTAGTAAGTGTAGTAAGTGTAGTAGCATTAGTAAGTGTAGTAAGTGTAGTAAGTGTAGTAGCTATAGTAAGTGTAAAAAGTGTAGTAGCTAAGGTAAGTGTAGTAAGTGTACTAACTGTAGTAAGTCTATTAGTTGTAGTAGCTGTAGTAAGTGTAAAAAGAATAGTAAGTGTAGTAGCTGTAGTAAGTGTAGTAAGTGTATTAGCTGTAGTAAGTGTGGTAAGTGTAGTAAGTGTAGTAGCTGTAGTAGCTATAGTAGATGTAGTAACTGTAGTAAGTGTAGTAGCTGTAGTAAGTGTAGTAAGTGTAGTAGCTGTAGTAAGTGTAGTAGCTGTAGTAAGTGTAGTAAGTGTCGTAAGTGTAGTACCTGTAGTAGCTGTATTAGAAGTATTATTTGTAGTAAGTGTAGTCGGTGTAGTAAGTGTAGTAAGTGTAGTAGCTGTGGTAAGTGTAGTAAGTGTAGTAACTTTAGTAAATGTAGTAAGTGTAGTAAATGTAGTAGGTGTAAAAGCTTTAGGAAGTGTAATAATTGTGGTAGATGTAATAAGTGTAGTAGCTGGAGTTAGTGTAGTAGGTGTAGTAAGTGTAGTAAGTGTAGTAGCTCAGTGTAGTAAGCGTACTAGCTGTAGTAAGTGTAGCAAGTGTAGTAACTGTAGTAAGTGTTGTAGCAGTAGTAAGTGTAGGAGCTGTAGAAAGTGAAGTAAGTGTAGTAAGTGTATTAGCTGTACTAAGTGTTCTAAGAGTACTAGCAGTAGTAAGTTTAGTTGCTGTAGTAAGTGTAGTAAGTTTGGTATATGTAGTAAGTGCAGTTGCTGTAGTAAGTGAAGTAGCTGTAGTAAGTGTAGTAAGTGTCGTAAGTGTAGTAGCTGTAGTAGCTGTATTAGATGTATTATTTGTAGTAAGTGTAGTAGGTGTAGTAAGTGTAGTAAGTGTAGTAGCTGTAGTAAGTGTAGTAAGTTTAGTAAGTTTAGTAGCTCAGTGTAGTAAGTGTAGTAGCTGTAGTAAGTGTAGTAAGTGTAGTAGCTGCATTAAGTGTTGTAGCAGTAGTAAGTGTAGTAGCAGTAGTAAGTGTAGTAGCTGTAGTAATGTAGGAAGTGTGGTAGATGTAGTAAGTGTAGTAGCTGTAGTAAGTGTAGTAGTTGTTGTAGGTTTAGTAATTGTAGTAAGTGTAGTAAGTGAAGTAATTGTAGTAGCTGTAGTCATGGTAGTAAGTGTAGTAAGTGTAGTAAGTTTATTAGCTCTAGTAGCTGTCGTAAGTGTAGTATCTGTACTAGCTGTAGTAAGTGTGGTAGCTGTAGTAAGTGTAGTAGCTGCAGTAAGTGTAGTAAGTGTTGTAGCTCTAGTAGCTTTACTAAGTGTATTAGTTGTATTAAGTGTAGTAAGTGTAGTAGCTTTAGTAAGTGTAGTTGCTAAAGTAAGTAAAGTAAGTGTAATAAGTGTACTTAGTGTAGTAGCTGTAGAAAGTGTACGAAGTGTAGCAGTCGTAGTAAGTGTAGTAACTGTAGTAAGTGTAGTAGGTGTAGTAGCTGTAGTAGCTGTAGTAAGTGTAGTAAGTGGAGTAGCTGTGGTATCTGTAGTAAGTGTACTAAGTGTAGTAAGTGTAGTAGCTGTAGTAAGTGTAGTAAGTGTAGTAGATGTAGCAGCCGCAAAAAGTGTAGTAAGTGAAGTAGCTCTAATACGTGCAGTAAGTGTAGTGGCTGTAGTAAGTTTAGTAGCTGTAGTAGATGTGGTAGATGTATTAGATGCAGTAAGTGTAGTAAGTGTAGTAAGTAGAAAAGCTTTAATAATTGTAGTAAGTGTAGTAAGTGCAGTAGCTGTAGTATGTGTATTAAGTATGGTAAGTGTTGTAGCTGTCGTAAGTGTAGTAAGTGTAGTAGCTTTAGTAAGTGTAGTAAGTGTAGTAGCTTTAGTAAATGTAGTAAGTGTAGTAAGTGTAGTAAGTGTAGTAAGTGTAATAGCTGTAGTAAGTTTAGTAAGTGTCGCAAGTGTAGTAGCTGTCGTAGCTGTATTAGATGTAGTACGGAGAGAAAGTGTAGTAAGTGCAGTAAGTGCATTAGCTGTAGTATGTGTATTAAGTATGGTAAGTGTTGTTGCTGTCGTAAGTGTAGTAAGTGTAGTAGCTGTAGTAAGTGTAGTAAGTGTAGTAGCTGTAGTAAGTGTAGTAAGTGTAGTAAGTGTAGTAGCTATAGTAAGTGTAAAAAGTGTAGTAGCTAAAGTAAGTGTAGTAAGTGTAATAACTGTAGTAAGTCTATTAGTTGTAGTAGCTGTAGTAAGTGTAAAAAGAATAGTAAGTGTAGTAGCTGTAGTAAGTGTAGTAAGTGTATTAGCTGTAGTAAGTGTAGCAAGTGTAGTAAGTGTAGTAGCTGTAGTAGCTATAGTAGATGTAGTAAGTGTAGTAAGTGTAGTAGCTGTAGTAAGTGTAGTAAGTGTAGTAGCTGTAGTAAGTGTAGTAGCTGTCTTAAGTGTAGTAAGTGTCGTAAGTGTAGTAGCTGTAGTAGCTGTATTAGAAGTATTATTTGTAGTAAGTGTAGTAGGTGTAGTAAGTGTAGTAAGTGTAGTAGCTGTAGTAAGTGTAGTAAGTGTAGTAACTTTAGTAAATGTAGTAAGTGTAGTAAATGTAGTAGGTGTAAAAGCTATAGGAAGTGTAATAATTGTGGTAGATGTAATAAGTGTAGTAGCTGGAGTTAGTGTAGTAGCTGTAGTAAGTGTAGAAAGTGTAGTAATTCAGTGTAGTAAGCGTACTAGCTGTAGTAAGTGTAGCAAGTGTAGTAACTGTAGTAAGTGTTGTAGCAGTAGTAAGTGTAGTAGCTGTAGAAAGTGTAGTAAGTGTAGTAAGTATATTAGCTGTACTAAGTGTTTTAAGAGTGGTAGCAGTAGTAAGTTTAGTTGCTGTAGTAAGTGTAGTAAGTTTGGTATATGTAGTAAGTGCAGTTGCTGTAGTAAGTGAAGTAGCTGTAGTAGTGTAGTAAGTGTAGTAGCTGTAGTAAGTGTGGTAAGTGTATTTGCTGTAGCAGCTGTGGTAGATGTGGTAAGTGTAGTAGCAGTAGTAGGTGTAGAAAGTGTAGTTGCTGTAATAAGTGTATTAACTGTAATAAGTGTAGTAGCTGTAGTAGTTGTAGTAAGTGTATTAGCTGAGGTAAGTGTAGTACGTGTAGTAGCTGTAGTAAGTGTAGTAGCTGTAGTAGCTATAGTAAGTGTAGTAAGTGTAGTAAGTGTAGTAAGTGTAGTACGTGCAGTAAGTGTAGTAGGTGTAGTAGGTGTAATAAGTGTTTTAGCTGTAGTAAGTGTCGTAAGTGTAGTAAGTGTAGTAGGTGTAGTAATTGTAGTAAGTGTAGTAAGTGTAGTAAATGTAATAAGTTTAGTAAGTGTAGTAAGTGTAGTAACTGTAGTAGCTGTAGTAAGTTTAGTATCTGTAGTAGCTCTACTAAGTGTAGTAGCTGTAGTAAGTGTAGTAAATAGTAAGTGTAGTAACTGTACTAAGTGTTGTAAGAGCTGTAATAAGTGTATTGAGTGTAGTAGCTGTAATAAGTGTTGCAAGTGTAGTAAGGGTAGTAGTAGTGTAGTAAATGTGGTAAAGTGTAGTATTTGTAGTAGCTGTAATAAGTGTAGTAAGTCTAGTAAGATTAGTAAGTGTAGTAAGTTTAGTAGCTGTAGAAAGCGTAATAAGTGTAGTAGCTGTTGTAAATATAGTAAGTGTAGTAAGTGTAGTAATTTTATTAGCTGTAATAAGTGTAGTAAGTGTAGTACCTGTAGTAAGTGTAGTAAATTTTATAAGTTTAGTAAGTGTAGTAAGTGTACTAGCTGTAGTAAGTCTATTATTTGTAGTAGCTGTAGTAAGTGTAAAAAGGGTAGTAAGTGTAGTAGCTCTAGTAAGTGTAGTAAGTGTATTAGCTGTAGTAAGTGTAGTAAGTGTAGTAAGTGTAGTAGCTGTAGTAGCTAAAGTAGATGTAGTAAGTGAAGTAACTGTAGTAGCTGTAGTAAGTGTAGTAAGTGTAGTAGCTGTAGTAAGTGTAGTAGCTGTAGTAAGTGTAGTAAGTGTAGTAAGTGTAGTAGGTGTAGTAGGTGTAGTAAAGTGTAGTAGCTTTAGTAAGAGAAGTAAGTGTAGTAAGTGTAGTAGCTGTAGTAAGTGTTTTAAGTGTAGTAAGTGTAGTGGCTCTAGTAAATGTAGTAGGTGTAGAGGCTCTAATAAGTGTAGTAAGTGTAGTAAGTGTATTAGCTGTAGTAAGGGTATTAAGTATGAAAGATACAGTAAGTGTAGTAGCTTTAGTAACTGTAGAAGCTGTAGTAAGTGTAAGACGTGTAGTCGCTTAGTGTAGTAAGTGTAGTAGCTGTAGTAAGTGTATTAACAGTAGTAAGTGTAGTAGCTGTAGTAGGTGTAGTAAGTGCATTAGCTGTAGTAAGTGTAGTACGTGTAGTAGCTGTAGTAGCTATAGTAAGTGTAATAAGTGTAGTACATATAGTAAGTGTAGTAAGTGTAGTAAGTGTAGTAGGTATAGTAATTGTAGTAAGTGTAGTAAGTTTAGTAAGTGTAGTAGCTGTAATAAGTGTAGTAAGTGTATTAGATTTAGCCTTGCAAGTGTTGTAGTGTAGTGTTGCAAGTGTAGTAAGTGTAGAAGCTGTAGTAAGTGTAGTAAGTGTAGTAAGTTTAGTAGCTGAAATAAGTGTAGTAAGTAAAGCAGATGTAGCTTTGCAAGTGTAGTGTTGTAGTGAAGTGTTGCAAGTGTAGTAAGTGTAGAAAATGTAGTAAGTGTAGTAAGTGTGGTAAGTGTAGTATTTGTCGTAGGTGTATTAAGTGTAGTAAGTGTAGCAAGATGAATAAGTGTAATAAGTTTAGTAGCTGTAGAAACCGTAGTAAGTGTAGTAGTTGTTGTAAGTGTATTAATGTAGTAACTTTATTAGCTGTAGTAAGTATAGTAAGTGTAGTAGCTGTAGTACGTGTGCTAAGTGTAGTAAGTGTAGTAAGTGTAGTAAGTGTTGCAAGTGTAGTACCTGTAGTAAGGGTAGTAAGTGTAGTAAATGCATTAGCTGTAGTAAGTGTAGTAAGTGTAGTTGCTGTAGTAGCTATAGTAACTGTAGTAGCTGTAGTAGATGTAGTAGATGTAGTAAGTGTAGTAAGTGTAGTAGCTGTAGTAAGTGTACTAAGTTTAGTAAATGTAGTAAGTGTACTAGTAAGAGTAGTAAATGTAGTAAGTGTAATAAGTGTAGTAAGTGTAGTAGGTGTAGTAGTGTAGTAAGTGTAGTATCTGTACTAAGTGTAGTAATTGTAGTAAGTGTTGGAATTGTAGTAAGTGTAGTAAGTGTAGTAAGTGTAGTGGGTGTAGTGCTTAAAGTAAGTGTAGTAGCTGTATTAAATGTAGTAAGTATAGTAAGTGTAGTAGCTGTAGTAAGTCTAGCATTTGTAGTAAGTTTAGTAAGTGTAGTAAGTGTAGTAGCTGTAGTAAGTGTAGTAAGTGTAGTGGCTGTAGCAGCTGTGGTAGATGTGGTAAGTGTTGTAAGTGTAGTAAGTATAGTAAGTGAAGTAGCTGTAGTAGGTGTAGAAAGTGTAGTTGCTGTAGTAAGTGTATTAAATGTAGTAAGTGTAGTAGCTGTAGTAGGTGTAGTAAGTGTATTAGCTGTAGTAAGTGTTGTAAGTTTAGTAAGTGTAGTAGGTGTAGTAGGTGTAGTAAGTGTAGTAGCTGTAGTAAGGGTAGTAAGTGTAGTAAATGTATTAGCTGTAGTAAGTGTAGTAAGTGTAGTTGCTGTAGTAGCTATAGTAACTGTAGTAGCTGTAGTAGATGTAGTAGATGTAGTAAGTGTAGTAAGTGTAGTAGCTGTAGTAAGTGTACTAAGTTTAGTAAATGTAGTAAGTGTACTAGTAAGTGTAGTAAGTCTAGTAAGTGTAGTAATTGCAGTAAGTGTAGTAGGTGTAGTAGGTGTAGTAAGTGTAGTAGCTGTAGTAAGTTTAGTGAGTGTAGTAAGTGTAGTAGGTGTAGTAATTGTAGTAAGTGTAGTAAGTTTAGTAAGTGTAGTAGATGTAATAAGTTTAGTAATTGTAGTGTAGTAAGTTTAGTAGCTGTAGTAAGTGTAGTAAGTTTGGTAGCTGTAGTAGATGTAATAAGTTTAGTAATTGTAGTGTAGTAAGTTTAGTAGCTGTAGTAAGTGTAGTAAGTGTAGTAGCTTTAGTAAGTGTAGTAAATGTGGTAAAGTGTAGTATTTGTAGTAGCTGTAATAAGTGTAGTAAGTCTAGTAAGATGACTAAGTGTAGTTACTTTAGTAGCTGTAGAAAGCGTTCTAAGTGTAGTAGCTGTTGTAAGTATAGTAAGTGTAGAAAGTGTAGTAAGTATATTAGCTTTAGTAAGTGTAGTAAGTGTAGTACCTGTACTAAGGGTAGTAGATTTTATAAGTGTAGTAAGTGTAGTAAGTGTACTTGCTGTAGTAGCCATAGCAAGTGTAGTAGTTGTAGTAAGTGTAGTAAGTGTAGTAAGTTTAGTAAGTATAGTAAGTGTAGTAAGTGTAGTAGCTGTAGTAAGAGTAGTAAGAGTAGTAAGTGTAGTAAGTGTAGTAAGTGTAGTAGGTGTAGTATGTGTAGTAAGTGTAATAGCTTTAGTAAGTGAAGTAAGTGTAGTAAGTTTAGTAGCTGTAGTAAGTTTTGTAAGTGTAGTAAGTGTAGTGGCTCTAGTAAATGTAGTAAGTGTAGTTGCTCTAATAAGTGTAGTAAGAGTAGTAAGTGTAGTAGCTGTAGTAAGGGTATTAAGTATGAAAGATACAGTAAGTGTAGTAGCTTTAGTAACAGTAGAAGCTGTAGTAAGTGTAAGACGTTCAGTCGCTTAGTGTAGTAAGTGTAGTAGCTGCAGTAAGTGTTGTAGCAGTAGTAAGAGTAGTAGCTGTAGTAAGTGTAGTAATTTTAGTAACTGTAGTAAGCTTAGTATTTGTAGTAGCTGTAGTCAAAGTAGTAAGTGTAGTAAGTGTAGTAAGTTTAGTTGCTGTAGTAGCTGTAGTAAGTGTAGTATCTGTACTAGCTGTAGTAAGTGTAGTAGCTGTAGTAAGTGTAATAAGTGTAAAAGCTGTAGTAAGTGTAGTAGCTGTAGTAAGTGTAGTAAGTTTAGTAACTGTAATAAGTGTAGTATTTAAAGTAGCTGTAGTCAGTGTAGTAAGTGTAGCAAGTGTAGTAAGTTTAGTAGCTGTAGTAGCGGTAGTATGTGTAGTATTTGTACTAGCTGTAGTAAGTGTAGTAGCTGTAATAAGTTCTAGTAAGTGTAGTAGATGGAATAAGTGTAGGAGCTGTAGTAAGTGTAGTAAGTGTAGTAAGTGTAGTAGCTCAGTGTAGGTAGTGGAGTAGCTGTAGTAAGTGTTGTAAGTATAGCAGCTGTAGTAACTGTAGTAAGTGTAGTAAGTGTAATAGCTGTAGTAAGTTTAGTAACTCTAGTAAGTTTGGTAATTGTAGTAACTGTAGTAAGCTTGTTTTTTCTAGTGGCTGTGCTCAGTTTAGTAGGTGTAGTAAGTGTAGTAAGTTTAGTAGCTGTAGAAGCTGTAGTAAGTGTAGTATCTGTACTAGGTGTTGTAAGTGTAGTAGCTGTGGTAACTGTACTAGCTGCAGTAAGTGTAGTAAGTTTTGTAGGTCTAGTAGCTGTAGTAAGTGTAGTAGCTGTAGTAAGTGTAGTAAGTGTAGCAGCTGTAGTAAGTGTAGTAAGTGTAGTAAGTGAAGTAGCTCAGTGTAGTATGTGTAGTAGTTTTAGCAAGTGTAGTAAGTGTAGTAGCTGCAGTAAGTGTTGTAGCAGTAGTAAGTGTAGTAGCTGTAGTAAGTGTAATAGCTGTAGTAGTTGTAGTAATTGTAGTAAGTGTAGTAATTTTGGTAGCTGTAGTCAATGTAGTAAGTGTAGTAAGGTTAGTAAGTGTAGAAAATTTATTAGCTCTAGTAGCTGTCGTAAGTGTATTAGTTGTAGTACGTGTAGTAATTGTTGTAGCCTTAGTAAGTGTAGTTGCTAAATTAAGTGTAGTAAATGTAATAAGTGTACTAAGTGTAGTAGCTGTAGTAAGTGTACGAAGTGTAGTAGCTATAGTAAGTGTAGTAAGTGTAGTAAGTGTAGTAGGTGTACTAAGTGTTGTAAGAGTAGTAGCTAGAGTAAGAGTGGTAAGTGTAGTAAGTGTAGTAGGTGTAGAACCTGTATAGTAAGTGTAGTAAGTGTGGTAGATGTAGTAGCTGTAGTAGCTGTAGTAGGTCTAGTAAGTGTATTAAGTGTAGTAGCTCTAGTAAGTGTAGTAGGTGTAGTAAATGTAGTAGCTGTAGTAAGTGTAGTAGCTTTAGTGAGTGTAGTATTTGCAGTAACTGGAGTAAGTGTTGTAATTGTAGTGGCTGTAGTCAGTATAGTAAGTGTAGTAAGTGTAAGAAGTTTAGTAATTATAGTAGCTTTAATAAGTGTAATAAGTGTAGTAATGTAGTAGTAGCTGTAGTAAGTGTATTAAGTGTAGTAAGTGTAGTAGCTGTAGTAAGTGTAGTAAGTGTAGTAGCAGTAGTAAGTGTACTAAGTGTAGCAAGTGTAGTAGCTGTAGTAGCTTTGGTAGGTTTAGTAAGTGTATTAAGTGTAGTAGCTCTAGTAAGTGTAGTAAGTGTAGTAAGTGTAGTAGCTGTAGTAAGTGTAGTAAGTGTAGTAAGTATAGTAGCTGTAGTGTCGTAAGTGCAGTACCTGCAGTAAGTGTTGTAGCAGTAGTAAGTTTAGTAGCAGTAGTAAGTGTAGTAGCCTTAGTAAGTGTAGTAAGGGTGGTAGATGTAGTAAGTGTAGTAGCTGTAGTAAGTGTAGTAGCTATAGTGGGTAAAGTTATTGTAGTAAGTGTAGTAAGTGTAGTAATTGTAGTAGCTGTGGTCAGTGTAGTAAGTGTAGTAAGTGTAGTAGCCTTAGTAAGTGTAGTTGCTAAAGTAAGTGTAGTAAGTGTAATAAGTGTACTAGGTGTAGTAGCTGTAGTAATTGTACAAAGTGTAGTAGCTCTAGTAAGTAAAGTAAGTGTAGTAAGTGTAGTAGCTATACTAATTGTTTTAAGAGTATTAGCTGTAGTAAGTGTAGTAAGTGTAGTAAGTCTAGGAGGTGTAGAAGCCTTAGTAAGTATAGTAAGTGTGGTAGATGTAGTAAGTTCAGTAGCTGTAGTAGATGTAGTAGCTGTAAAAAGTGTAGTAAGTGTAGTAGCTTAGTGTAGTAAGTGTAGTAGCTGTAATAAGTGTAGCAAGTGTAAAAGCTAAGGTAAGTGTTGTAGCAGTAGAAGGTGTAGTAGCTGTAGAAAGAGTAGTAGCTGTAGTAACTGTAGTAGCTGTGGTAAGTCTAGTAGCTATAGTAAGTGTAGCAAGTGTAGTAGCTGTACAAAGTGTAGTAAGTGTAGTAGCTGTAGTAAGCGTAGTGAGTGTAGTAGCTGTAGTAAGTGTACTAAGTGTAGTAAGTGTAGTAGCTGTAGTTGCTGTAGTAGGTGTAGTAAGTGTAGTAAGTGTAGTAGCTGTAGTAAGTGTAGTAAGTGTAGTAAGTATAGTAAGTGTAGTAGCTGTAGTAAGTGTAGTAAGTGTAGTAAGTGTAGTAGGTGAAATAACTGTAGTAGATATAGTAAGTTTAGTAAGTGTAGTAGGTATAGTAAGTGTGGTAGCTGTAGTAAGTGTAGTAAGTATAGTAAGTGTAGTAGCTGTAGTAAGTGTAGTAAGTGTAGTAGCTGCAGTAAGTCTTGTAGAAGTAGTAAGTGTAGTAGCAGTAGTAAGTGTAGTAGCTGTAGTAATGTAGTAAGTTTAGTAGCTGTAGTAAGTGTAGTAAGTGTAATAGGTAAAGTAAGTGTAGTAAGTGTAGTAACTGTAGAAAGTGAAGTAAGGGTAGTAAGTGTAGTAGCTGTACTAAGTGTTGTAAGAGTAGTAGCTGTAGTAAGTGTAGTAAGTGAGCTTAGGTTAGTTGGTGTAGTAGAAATTTTAGTAAGTGTAGTAAGTGTGGTACATAAAGTAAGCGTAGTAGCTGTTGTAAGTGTAGTAAGTGTAGTAGCTGTAGTAAGTGTAGTAAGTGTAGTAGCTGTGGTATCTGTATTAAGTGTACTAAGTGTAGTAATGTAGTTGCTAGAGTAAGTGTAGTAAGTGTAGTTAGTTTAGTAGCTGTATTTAGTGTAGTATGTGTAGTAAGAATAGTAGCTGTAGTAAGTGTATTAAGTTTATTAGCTATAGTTAGTGTAGTAAGTGTACTAAGTGTAGTAGGTGTAGTAAGTCTAGTAAGTGTAGTAAGTGTAGTAGCTTTAGTAGCTGTAGTAAATGTAGTAAGTGTAGTAAGTGTAGTAGCTGTGGTAAGTGTAGTAAGTGTTGTAGCTGTAGTAAGTGTAAAAAGGGTAGTAACTGTAGTAGCTGCAGTAAGTGTAGTAAGTGTAGTAGCTGTAGTAAATGTAGTAAGTGTAGTAAGTGTAAGAGCTTTAGTTGCTGTAGTCGATGTAGTAAGTGTAGTAAGTGTAGTAGCTGTAGTACGTGTAGTAAGTGTAGTAAGTGTAGTAGGTGTAGTAAGTGTAGTAAGTGTAGTAGCTGTAGTAGCTGTAGTAGATGTAGTGAGTGTAGTAAGTGTAGTAGCTGTAGTAACTGTAGTAAGTGTTGTAGCTGTTGTAAGTGTAAAAACTGTAGTAGCTTTTGTAAGGGTAGTAAGTGTAGTAAGTGTATTAGTTGTAGTAAGTGTAGTAAGTGTAGTAAGTGTAGTAGCTGTAGTAGCTATAGTAAGTTTAGTAAGTGTGGTAAGTGTAGTAAGTTTAGTAACTTTAGTAAGTGTGGTAGCTGTAGTAAGTGTAGTAAGTATACTAGCTCAGTGTAGTAAGTGTAGTAGCTCTAGTAAGTGTTGTAAATGTAGTAGCTGTAGTAACTGTAGTAAGTGTAGTAAGTGTAATAGCTGTAGTAAAATTAGTAACTCTAGTAAGTTTGGTAATTGTAGTAACTGTAATAAGTGTAGTTATTGTAGTAGCTGTGCTCAGTTTAGTAGGAGTAGTAGGTGTAGTAAGTTTAGTAGCTGTACAAGCTGTAGTAAGTTTAGTATCTGTACTAGCTGTAGTAAGTGTAGTAGCTATAGTAACTGTAGTAGCTTCAGTAAGTGTCGTCAGTTTTGTACCTCTAGTAGCTGTAGTAAGTGTAGTAGCTGTAGTAAGTGTAGTAAGTGTAGCAGATGTAGTAAGTGTACTAAGTGTAGTAAGTAAAGTAGCTCAGTGTAGTAAGTGTAGTAGCTGTAGTAAGTGTAGTAAGTGTAGTAGCTGAAGTAAGTGTTGTAGCAGTAGTAAGTGTAGTAGCAGTAGTAAGTGTAGTAGCTGTAGTAAGTGTAGTAAGTGTAATAGATTTGGTAAGTGTAGTAGCTGTAGTAAGTGTAGTAGCTGTTGTAGGTATAGTAATATTAAGTGTATTAAGTGTTGTAATTGTAGTAGCTGAAGAAATGGTAGTAAGTGTAGTAAGTGTAGTAAGTGTAGTAAGTTTATTATCTCTAGTAGCTGTCGTAAGTGTAGTATCTGTACTTGCTGTAGTAAGTGTAGTGGCTGTAGTAAGTCTAGTAGCTGCAGTAAGTGTAGTAAGTGTTGTAGCTCTAGTAGCTTTAGTAGATGTAGTGAGTGTAGTAAGTGTAGTAGCTGTGGTAAGTGTAGTACGTGTAGTAGCTGTAGTTAGTGTAAAAAGGGTAGTAACTGCAGTAGCTGCAGTAAGTGTAGTAAGTGTAGTAGCTGTAGTAAGTGCAGTAAGTGTAGTAAGTGTAAGAGCTGTAGTTGCTTTAGTTGATTTAGTAAGTGTAGTAAGTGTAGTAGCTGTAGTAAGTGTAGTAAGTGTAGTAACTGTAGTAGGTGTAGTTAGTGTAGTAACTGTAGTAGCTGTAGTAGCTGTAGTAGAAGTAGTAAGGGTAGTAAGTTTAGTAGCTGTAGTAAGTGTAGTAAGTGTTGTAGCTGCTGTAAGTGTTAAAACCGTAGTAGCTTTAGTAAGTGTAGTAAGTGTAGTAAGTGTATTAGCTGTAGTAATTGTAGTAAGTGTAGTAAGTGTAGTAGCTGTAGTAGCTCTAGTAACTATAGTAAGTGTAGTAAGTATAGTAAGTTTAGTAACTGTAGAAAGTTTAGTTGCTGTAGTAAAAGTAGTAAGTGTAGTAATTGTAGTGATTGTAGTAAGTGTAGTTGGTGTAGTAGGTGTAGTTAGTGTAGTAGCTGTAGTAAGTGTAGTAAGTGTAGTAAGTATAGTAGCTGCAGTAACTGTAGTAAATGTAGTAAGTGTAGTAGCTGTAGTAGCTGTTGTAAATGTAGTAGCCGTAGTAAGTGTAGTTGCTATAGTAAGTGTAGAAAGTGTAGTACCTGTAGTAAGAGTCGTAAGTGTAGTAAGTGTAGTAAGTGTAGTAGCCGCAGTAAGTGTGGTAAGTTTAGTAGCTGTAGTAAGTGTAGTAAGTGTAGTAGGTAAAGTAAGTGTAGTAGCTGTAGTAAGCGTAGTAAGTGTAGTAGCTGTAGAAATGTTGTAAGTGTGGTAGCTGTAGTAACTGTAGTAAGTGTTGTATCTGTACAAGCTGTAGTAACTGAAGTAGCTGTAGTAAGTGTAGTAAGTGTAGTAGCTGCCGTAAGTGTAGTAAGTGTTGTAGCTTTAGCAGCGGCAGTAAGTGTAGTACGTGTAGTAGCTGTAGTAAGTGTAAAAAGGGTAGTAACTGCAGTAGCTGCAGTAAGTGTAGTAAGTGTAGTAGCTGTAGTAAGTGTAGTAAGTGTAGTAAGTGTAAGAGCTGTAGTTGCTGTAATTGATTTAGTAAGTGTAGTAAGTGTAGTAGCTGTAGTAAGTGTAGTAAGTGTAGTAAGTGTAGTAGGTGTAGTGATTGTAGTAAGTGTAGTTGGTGTAGTAGGTGTAGTTAGTGTAGTAGCTGTAGTAAGTGTAGTAAGTGTAGTTTGTATAGTAGCTGCAGTAACTGTAGTAAATGTAGTAAGTGTAGTTGCTGTAGTAGCTGTTGTAAATGTAGTAGCCGTAGTAAGTGTAGTTGCTATAGTAAGTGTAGAAAGTGTAGTACCTGTAGTAAGAGTCGTAAGAGTAGTAAGTGTAGTAAGTGTAGTAGC
The DNA here is from genome assembly GCA_949710005.1 of Ricordea florida. Taxonomy (NCBI): domain Eukaryota; kingdom Metazoa; phylum Cnidaria; class Anthozoa; order Corallimorpharia; family Ricordeidae; genus Ricordea; species Ricordea florida. Next base: position 13,942,764 of record OX453281.1, read on the forward strand.
CGTAGTAAGTGTGGTAAGTTTAGTAGCTGTAGTAAGTGTAGTAAGTGTAGTAGGTAAAGTAAGTGTAGTAGCTGTAGTAAGCGTAGTAAGTGTAGTAGCTGTAGATATGTTGTAAGTGTGGTAGCTGTAGTAACTGTAGTAAGTGTTGTATCTGTACAAGCTGTAGTAACTGAAGTAGCTGTAGTAAGTGTAGTAAGTGTAGTAGCTGCCGTAAGTGTAGTAAGTGTTGTAGCTTTAGCAGCCGCAGTAAGTGTAGTACGTGTAGTAAGTAAAGTAGCTGTAGTAAGTTTCGTAGCTGTAGTAGATCTAGTAGATTTAGTAGATGCACTAACAATAGTAAGTGTAGTAAGTGTACTAGCTGTATTAAGTGTACAAAGTGTAGTAGCTCTAGTAAGTGAAGTAAGCGTAGTAGCTGTACTAAGTGTTGTTAGAGTAGTAGATGTAGTAAGTGTAGTAAGGGTAGTAAGTGTAGTAGGTGTAAAAGGTGTAGTAAGTGTAGTAAGTCTGGTAGATGTAGTAATTATAGTAGCTGTAATAAGTGTAGCAAGTGTAATAGCTGTAGTAAGTGTTGTAGCACCAATAAGTGTACTAGCTGTATAATGGGTAGTAGCTGTAGAAACTGTAGTGGCTGTAGTAAGTCTAGTAGCTGTAGTAAGTGTAGTAATTGTAGTAGCTGTAGTCAGTGTAGAAAGTGTAGTAAGTGTGGTAAGTTTAGTAATTGTAGTAAGTGTAGTAAGTGTAGTAGCTGTAGTAAGTGTAGTAAGTGTAGTAGCTCTAGTAAGTGTAGTAGACGTAGTAGGTGTAGTAAGTGAAGTAGCTACAGTAAGTGTAGTAAGTGTAGTAAGTGTAGTAGCTGGAGTAGCTATAGTAAATGTAGTAAGTGTAGTAAGTGTAGTAAGTGTAGTACGTGTAGTAAGTTTAGCAGCAGTAGTAAGTGTAGTAAGTGTAGTAGCTGTAGTAAGTGTAGTAGCTGTAGTAAGTGTAGTAAGTGTAGTTGCTGTAATAAATTTAGTAGCTGTAGTAAGTGTACTAGCTGTAGTAAGTGTAGTAGCTGTAGTAAGTGTAGTAGATGTAATAAGTGTAGTAGCTGTAGTAAGTGGAGTGAGTGTAGTAGCTTAGCGTAGTGTGGTAGCTGTGATAAGTGTATTAAGTGTAGTAGCTGTAGTAAGTGTAGTAAGTGTAGTAGCTGTAGTAACTGTACTAGCTGTAGTAATTGTTGTAAGTGTAGTAGCTCTAGTAACTGTAGTAAGTGTAGTAAGTGTAATAGCTGTAGTAACTTTAGTAACTCTAGTAAGTGTGGTAATTGTAGTAACTGTAGTAAGTGTAGTTGTTGTAGTAGCTTTTTTCAGTTTAGTAGGTCTAGTAAGTGTAGTAAGTTTAGTAGCTGTAAGAGCTGTAGTAAGTGTAGTTATTTTACTAGCTGTAGTAAGCGTAGTAGCTATAGTAAGTGTAGTAGCTGCGGTAAGTGTAGTAAGAGTTGTAGCTCTAGTAGCTGTAGTAAGTGTAGTAGCTGTAGTAGGTGTAGTAAGTGTAGCAGCTGTAGTAAGTGTAGTAAGTGTAGTAGCTTAGTGTAGTAAGTGTAGTAAGTGTATTAAGTTTATTAGCTCTAGTAGCTGTCGTAAGTGAAGTATCTGTACTAGCTGTAATCAGTGTAGTAGCTGTAGTAAGTGTAGTAGCTGCAGTAAGTTTAGTAGCTGTATAAACGGTAGTAGCTGTAGTAACTGTAGTAGCTGTAGTAACTGTAGTAGCTGTAGTAAGTGTAGTAATTATAGTAACACTAGTAAGTGTAGTAATTGTTGTACCTGTAGTCAGTGTAGTAAGTGTAATAAGTGTAGTAAGTTTAGTAATTGTAGTAAGTAAAGTAAGTGTAGTAAGTATAGTAGCTGTAGTAAGTGTAGTAGCTGTAGTAAGTGTAGTATGTGTAGTAAGTGTAGTAGCTTTAGTAAGTGCAGTAGGTGTCGTAGGTGTAGTAAGTGTAGTAGCTGTAGTAAGTGTAGTAGCTGTAGTAAGTGTAGTACGTGTAGTAAGTGTAGTAGCTCTAATAAGTGCAGTAGGTGTAGTAAGTGAGGTAACTGTATTAGCTGTAGTAAGTGTAGTAAGTGTAGTAAATGTAGTAAGTGTAGTAAGTGTAGTAGCTGTAGTAAATGTAGTAAGTGTAGTAGCTGTACTAATGTAGTAAGTGTAGTAAGTGAAGTAAGTGTAGTAACTGTAATAAGTGTAGTAAGTGTAATAAGTTTAGTAGCTGTAGTAAGTGTATTAAGTGTGGTAAGTGTAGTAGCTTTAGTAAGTGTAGTAAGTGTAGTAGGTGTAGTAAGTGTAGTAGGTGTAGTAAGTGTAATAAGTGTAGTAGCTGTAGTAAGTGTAGTAAGTGTAGTCGCTGTAGTAAGTGTACTAAGTGTAGTAAGTGTAGTAGCTGTAGTAGCAGTAGTAGGTGTAGTAAGGAGAGTAAGTGTAGAAAATGTAGTAAGTGTAGTAAGTGTAGTCAGTGTAGTAAGTGTAGTAGCTGTAGTAAGTGTAGTTAGTGTGGTAAGTGTAGTAGCTGTGATAGCTGTAGTAGATGTAGTAGCCGTTGTAATTGTAGTAAGTGTAGTAGCTTTAGTAAGTGTAGTAAGTGTAGTAAATGCATTAGCTGTAGTAAGTGTAGTAAATGTAGAAAATGTAGTAGCTTTAGTAAGTGTAGTAAGTGTAGTAGCTGTTGTAATTGTAGTAAGTGTAGTAGCTTTAGTAAGTTTAGTAAGTGTAGTAAGTGCATTAGCTGTAGTAAGTGTAGTAAATGTAATAAGTGTAGTAGCTGTAGTAAGTGTAGTAAATGTAGTAAGGGTTGTAGCTTTAGTAAGTGTAGTAAGTGTAGCAAGTGCATTAGCTGTAGTAAGTGTAGTAAATATAGAAAATATAGTAGCTGTAGTAAGTGTAGTAAGTGTAGTAGCTGTTGTAATTGTAGTAAGTGTAGTAGCTTTAGCAAGTGTAGTAGCTGTAGTAAGTGTAGTAGCTGTAGTAAGTGTTGTAGATGTAGTAAGTGTAGTAGCTGTAGTAAGTGCAGTAGCCTTAGTAGGTGTAGTAATTGTAGTAAGTGTATTAACTATGGAAGATGTAGTAAGTGTAGTAGCTCTAGTAACTGCAGCAGCTGTAGTAAGTGTAAGACGTTTAGTCGCCCAGTGTAGTAATTGTAGTAGCTGTAGTGTCGTAATGGTAGTAGCTGCAGTAAGTGTTGTAGCAGTAGTAAGTGTAGTAGCAGTAGTAAGTGTAGTAGCTGTAGTAAGTGTAGTAATTCTAGTAGCAGTAGTCAGTGTAGTAAGTGTAGTAAGTGTAGTAGGTGTAGAAGCTGTATAAAGTGTAGTAAGGGTGGTAGATGTAGTAAGAGTAGTAAATGTTGTAGCTCTAGTAGCTGTAGTAAGTGTATTAGTTGTAGTAAGTTTAGTAAGAGTATTAGCTGTAGTAAGTGTAGTAAGTGTAGTAAGTCTAGGAGGTGTAGAAGCCTTAGTAAGTATAGTAAGTGTGGTAGATGTAGTAAGTTCAGTAGCTGTAGTAGATGTAGTAGCTGTAAAAAGTGTAGTAAGTGTAGTAGCTTAGTGTAGTAAGTGTAGTAGCTGTAATAAGTGTAGCAAGTGTAAAAGCTAAGGTAAGTGTTGTAGCAGTAGAAGGTGTAGTAGCTGTAGAAAGAGTAGTAGCTGTAGTAACTGTAGTAGCTGTGGTAAGTCTAGTAGCTATAGTAAGTGTAGCAAGTGTAGTAGCTGTACAAAGTGTAGTAAGTGTAGTAGCTGTAGTAAGCGTAGTGAGTGTAGTAGCTGTAGTAAGTGTACTAAGTGTAGTAAGTGTAGTAGCTGTAGTTGCTGTAGTAGGTGTAGTAAGTGTAGTAAGTGTAGTAGCTGTAGTAAGTGTAGTAAGTGTAGTAAGTATAGTAAGTGTAGTAGCTGTAGTAAGTGTAGTAAGTGTAGTAAGTGTAGTAGGTGAAATAACTGTAGTAGATATAGTAAGTTTAGTAAGTGTAGTAGGTATAGTAAGTGTGGTAGCTGTAGTAAGTGTAGTAAGTATAGTAAGTGTAGTAGCTGTAGTAAGTGTAGTAAGTGTAGTAGCTGCAGTAAGTCTTGTAGAAGTAGTAAGTGTAGTAGCAGTAGTAAGTGTAGTAGCTGTAGTAATGTAGTAAGTTTAGTAGCTGTAGTAAGTGTAGTAAGTGTAATAGGTAAAGTAAGTGTAGTAAGTGTAGTAACTGTAGAAAGTGAAGTAAGGGTAGTAAGTGTAGTAGCTGTACTAAGTGTTGTAAGAGTAGTAGCTGTAGTAAGTGTAGTAAGTGAGCTTAGGTTAGTTGGTGTAGTAGAAATTTTAGTAAGTGTAGTAAGTGTGGTACATAAAGTAAGCGTAGTAGCTGTTGTAAGTGTAGTAAGTGTAGTAGCTGTAGTAAGTGTAGTAAGTGTAGTAGCTGTGGTATCTGTATTAAGTGTACTAAGTGTAGTAATGTAGTAGCTAGAGTAAGTGTAGTAAGTGTAGTTAGTTTAGTAGCTGTATTTAGTGTAGTATGTGTAGTAAGAATAGTAGCTGTAGTAAGTGTATTAAGTTTATTAGCTATAGTTAGTGTAGTAAGTGTACTAAGTGTAGTAGGTGTAGTAAGTCTAGTAAGTGTAGTAAGTGTAGTAGCTTTAGTAGCTGTAGTAAATGTAGTAAGTGTAGTAAGTGTAGTAGCTGTGGTAAGTGTAGTAAGTGTTGTAGCTGTAGTAAGTGTAAAAAGGGTAGTAACTGTAGTAGCTGCAGTAAGTGTAGTAAGTGTAGTAGCTGTAGTAAATGTAGTAAGTGTAGTAAGTGTAAGAGCTTTAGTTGCTGTAGTCGATGTAGTAAGTGTAGTAAGTGTAGTAGCTGTAGTACGTGTAGTAAGTGTAGTAAGTGTAGTAGGTGTAGTAAGTGTAGTAAGTGTAGTAGCTGTAGTAGCTGTAGTAGATGTAGTGAGTGTAGTAAGTGTAGTAGCTGTAGTAACTGTAGTAAGTGTTGTAGCTGTTGTAAGTGTAAAAACTGTAGTAGCTTTTGTAAGGGTAGTAAGTGTAGTAAGTGTATTAGTTGTAGTAAGTGTAGTAAGTGTAGTAAGTGTAGTAGCTGTAGTAGCTATAGTAAGTTTAGTAAGTGTGGTAAGTGTAGTAAGTTTAGTAACTTTAGTAAGTGTGGTAGCTGTAGTAAGTGTAGTAAGTATACTAGCTCAGTGTAGTAAGTGTAGTAGCTCTAGTAAGTGTTGTAAATGTAGTAGCTGTAGTAACTGTAGTAAGTGTAGTAAGTGTAATAGCTGTAGTAAAATTAGTAACTCTAGTAAGTTTGGTAATTGTAGTAACTGTAATAAGTGTAGTTATTGTAGTAGCTGTGCTCAGTTTAGTAGGAGTAGTAGGTGTAGTAAGTTTAGTAGCTGTACAAGCTGTAGTAAGTTTAGTATCTGTACTAGCTGTAGTAAGTGTAGTAGCTATAGTAACTGTAGTAGCTTCAGTAAGTGTCGTCAGTTTTGTACCTCTAGTAGCTGTAGTAAGTGTAGTAGCTGTAGTAAGTGTAGTAAGTGTAGCAGATGTAGTAAGTGTACTAAGTGTAGTAAGTAAAGTAGCTCAGTGTAGTAAGTGTAGTAGCTGTAGTAAGTGTAGTAAGTGTAGTAGCTGAAGTAAGTGTTGTAGCAGTAGTAAGTGTAGTAGCAGTAGTAAGTGTAGTAGCTGTAGTAAGTGTAGTAAGTGTAATAGATTTGGTAAGTGTAGTAGCTGTAGTAAGTGTAGTAGCTGTTGTAGGTATAGTAATATTAAGTGTATTAAGTGTTGTAATTGTAGTAGCTGAAGAAATGGTAGTAAGTGTAGTAAGTGTAGTAAGTGTAGTAAGTTTATTATCTCTAGTAGCTGTCGTAAGTGTAGTATCTGTACTTGCTGTAGTAAGTGTAGTGGCTGTAGTAAGTCTAGTAGCTGCAGTAAGTGTAGTAAGTGTTGTAGCTCTAGTAGCTTTAGTAGATGTAGTGAGTGTAGTAAGTGTAGTAGCTGTGGTAAGTGTAGTACGTGTAGTAGCTGTAGTTAGTGTAAAAAGGGTAGTAACTGCAGTAGCTGCAGTAAGTGTAGTAAGTGTAGTAGCTGTAGTAAGTGCAGTAAGTGTAGTAAGTGTAAGAGCTGTAGTTGCTTTAGTTGATTTAGTAAGTGTAGTAAGTGTAGTAGCTGTAGTAAGTGTAGTAAGTGTAGTAACTGTAGTAGGTGTAGTTAGTGTAGTAACTGTAGTAGCTGTAGTAGCTGTAGTAGAAGTAGTAAGGGTAGTAAGTTTAGTAGCTGTAGTAAGTGTAGTAAGTGTTGTAGCTGCTGTAAGTGTTAAAACCGTAGTAGCTTTAGTAAGTGTAGTAAGTGTAGTAAGTGTATTAGCTGTAGTAATTGTAGTAAGTGTAGTAAGTGTAGTAGCTGTAGTAGCTCTAGTAACTATAGTAAGTGTAGTAAGTATAGTAAGTTTAGTAACTGTAGAAAGTTTAGTTGCTGTAGTAAAAGTAGTAAGTGTAGTAATTGTAGTGATTGTAGTAAGTGTAGTTGGTGTAGTAGGTGTAGTTAGTGTAGTAGCTGTAGTAAGTGTAGTAAGTGTAGTAAGTATAGTAGCTGCAGTAACTGTAGTAAATGTAGTAAGTGTAGTAGCTGTAGTAGCTGTTGTAAATGTAGTAGCCGTAGTAAGTGTAGTTGCTATAGTAAGTGTAGAAAGTGTAGTACCTGTAGTAAGAGTCGTAAGTGTAGTAAGTGTAGTAAGTGTAGTAGCCGTAGTAAGTGTGGTAAGTTTAGTAGCTGTAGTAAGTGTAGTAAGTGTAGTAGGTAAAGTAAGTGTAGTAGCTGTAGTAAGCGTAGTAAGTGTAGTAGCTGTAGAAATGTTGTAAGTGTGGTAGCTGTAGTAACTGTAGTAAGTGTTGTATCTGTACAAGCTGTAGTAACTGAAGTAGCTGTAGTAAGTGTAGTAAGTGTAGTAGCTGCCGTAAGTGTAGTAAGTGTTGTAGCTTTAGCAGCGGCAGTAAGTGTAGTACGTGTAGTAGCTGTAGTAAGTGTAAAAAGGGTAGTAACTGCAGTAGCTGCAGTAAGTGTAGTAAGTGTAGTAGCTGTAGTAAGTGTAGTAAGTGTAGTAAGTGTAAGAGCTGTAGTTGCTGTAATTGATTTAGTAAGTGTAGTAAGTGTAGTAGCTGTAGTAAGTGTAGTAAGTGTAGTAAGTGTAGTAGGTGTAGTGATTGTAGTAAGTGTAGTTGGTGTAGTAGGTGTAGTTAGTGTAGTAGCTGTAGTAAGTGTAGTAAGTGTAGTTTGTATAGTAGCTGCAGTAACTGTAGTAAATGTAGTAAGTGTAGTTGCTGTAGTAGCTGTTGTAAATGTAGTAGCCGTAGTAAGTGTAGTTGCTATAGTAAGTGTAGAAAGTGTAGTACCTGTAGTAAGAGTCGTAAGAGTAGTAAGTGTAGTAAGTGTAGTAGCCGTAGTAAGTGTGGTAAGTTTAGTAGCTGTAGTAAGTGTAGTAAGTGTAGTAGGTAAAGTAAGTGTAGTAGCTGTAGTAAGCGTAGTAAGTGTAGTAGCTGTAGATATGTTGTAAGTGTGGTAGCTGTAGTAACTGTAGTAAGTGTTGTATCTGTACAAGCTGTAGTAACTGAAGTAGCTGTAGTAAGTGTAGTAAGTGTAGTAGCTGCCGTAAGTGTAGTAAGTGTTGTAGCTTTAGCAGCCGCAGTAAGTGTAGTACGTGTAGTAAGTAAAGTAGCTGTAGTAAGTTTCGTAGCTGTAGTAGATCTAGTAGATTTAGTAGATGCACTAACAATAGTAAGTGTAGTAAGTGTACTAGCTGTATTAAGTGTACAAAGTGTAGTAGCTCTAGTAAGTGAAGTAAGCGTAGTAGCTGTACTAAGTGTTGTTAGAGTAGTAGATGTAGTAAGTGTAGTAAGGGTAGTAAGTGTAGTAGGTGTAAAAGGTGTAGTAAGTGTAGTAAGTCTGGTAGATGTAGTAATTATAGTAGCTGTAATAAGTGTAGCAAGTGTAATAGCTGTAGTAAGTGTTGTAGCACCAATAAGTGTACTAGCTGTATAATGGGTAGTAGCTGTAGAAACTGTAGTGGCTGTAGTAAGTCTAGTAGCTGTAGTAAGTGTAGTAATTGTAGTAGCTGTAGTCAGTGTAGAAAGTGTAGTAAGTGTGGTAAGTTTAGTAATTGTAGTAAGTGTAGTAAGTGTAGTAGCTGTAGTAAGTGTAGTAAGTGTAGTAGCTCTAGTAAGTGTAGTAGACGTAGTAGGTGTAGTAAGTGAAGTAGCTACAGTAAGTGTAGTAAGTGTAGTAAGTGTAGTAGCTGGAGTAGCTATAGTAAATGTAGTAAGTGTAGTAAGTGTAGTAAGTGTAGTACGTGTAGTAAGTTTAGCAGCAGTAGTAAGTGTAGTAAGTGTAGTAGCTGTAGTAAGTGTAGTAGCTGTAGTAAGTGTAGTAAGTGTAGTTGCTGTAATAAATTTAGTAGCTGTAGTAAGTGTACTAGCTGTAGTAAGTGTAGTAGCTGTAGTAAGTGTAGTAGATGTAATAAGTGTAGTAGCTGTAGTAAGTGGAGTGAGTGTAGTAGCTTAGCGTAGTGTGGTAGCTGTGATAAGTGTATTAAGTGTAGTAGCTGTAGTAAGTGTAGTAAGTGTAATAGCTGTAGTAACTTTAGTAACTCTAGTAAGTGTGGTAATTGTAGTAACTGTAGTAAGTGTAGTTGTTGTAGTAGCTTTTTTCAGTTTAGTAGGTCTAGTAAGTGTAGTAAGTTTAGTAGCTGTAAGAGCTGTAGTAAGTGTAGTTATTTTACTAGCTGTAGTAAGCGTAGTAGCTATAGTAAGTGTAGTAGGTGCGGTAAGTGTAGTAAGAGTTGTAGCTCTAGTAGCTGTAGTAAGTGTAGTAGCTGTAGTAGGTGTAGTAAGTGTAGCAGCTGTAGTAAGTGTAGTAAGTGTAGTAGCTTAGTGTAGTAAGTGTAGTAAGTGTATTAAGTTTATTAGCTCTAGTAGCTGTCGTAAGTGAAGTATCTGTACTAGCTGTAATCAGTGTAGTAGCTGTAGTAAGTGTAGTAGCTGCAGTAAGTTTAGTAGCTGTATAAACGGTAGTAGCTGTAGTAACTGTAGTAGCTGTAGTAACTGTAGTAGCTGTAGTAAGTGTAGTAATTATAGTAACACTAGTAAGTGTAGTAATTGTTGTACCTGTAGTCAGTGTAGTAAGTGTAATAAGTGTAGTAAGTTTAGTAATTGTAGTAAGTAAAGTAAGTGTAGTAAGTATAGTAGCTGTAGTAAGTGTAGTAGCTGTAGTAAGTGTAGTATGTGTAGTAAGTGTAGTAGCTTTAGTAAGTGCAGTAGGTGTCGTAGGTGTAGTAAGTGTAGTAGCTGTAGTAAGTGTAGTAGCTGTAGTAAGTGTAGTACGTGTAGTAAGTGTAGTAGCTCTAATAAGTGCAGTAGGTGTAGTAAGTGAGGTAACTGTATTAGCTGTAGTAAGTGTAGTAAGTGTAGTAAATGTAGTAAGTGTAGTAAGTGTAGTAGCTGTAGTAAATGTAGTAAGTGTAGTAGCTGTACTAATGTAGTAAGTGTAGTAAGTGAAGTAAGTGTAGTAACTGTAATAAGTGTAGTAAGTGTAATAAGTTTAGTAGCTGTAGTAAGTGTATTAAGTGTGGTAAGTGTAGTAGCTTTAGTAAGTGTAGTAAGTGTAGTAGGTGTAGTAAGTGTAGTAGGTGTAGTAAGTGTAATAAGTGTAGTAGCTGTAGTAAGTGTAGTAAGTGTAGTCGCTGTAGTAAGTGTACTAAGTGTAGTAAGTGTAGTAGCTGTAGTAGCAGTAGTAGGTGTAGTAAGGAGAGTAAGTGTAGAAAATGTAGTAAGTGTAGTAAGTGTAGTCAGTGTAGTAAGTGTAGTAGCTGTAGTAAGTGTAGTTAGTGTGGTAAGTGTAGTAGCTGTGATAGCTGTAGTAGATGTAGTAGCCGTTGTAATTGTAGTAAGTGTAGTAGCTTTAGTAAGTGTAGTAAGTGTAGTAAATGCATTAGCTGTAGTAAGTGTAGTAAATGTAGAAAATGTAGTAGCTTTAGTAAGTGTAGTAAGTGTAGTAGCTGTTGTAATTGTAGTAAGTGTAGTAGCTTTAGTAAGTTTAGTAAGTGTAGTAAGTGCATTAGCTGTAGTAAGTGTAGTAAATGTAATAAGTGTAGTAGCTGTAGTAAGTGTAGTAAATGTAGTAAGGGTTGTAGCTTTAGTAAGTGTAGTAAGTGTAGCAAGTGCATTAGCTGTAGTAAGTGTAGTAAATATAGAAAATGTAGTAGCTGTAGTAAGTGTAGTAAGTGTAGTAGCTGTTGTAATTGTAGTAAGTGTAGTAGCTTTAGCAAGTGTAGTAGCTGTAGTAAGTGTAGTAGCTGTAGTAAGTGTTGTAGATGTAGTAAGTGTAGTAGCTGTAGTAAGTGCAGTAGCCTTAGTAGGTGTAGTAATTGTAGTAAGTGTATTAACTATGGAAGATGTAGTAAGTGTAGTAGCTCTAGTAACTGCAGCAGCTGTAGTAAGTGTAAGACGTTTAGTCGCCCAGTGTAGTAATTGTAGTAGCTGTAGTGTCGTAATGGTAGTAGCTGCAGTAAGTGTTGTAGCAGTAGTAAGTGTAGTAGCAGTAGTAAGTGTAGTAGCTGTAGTAAGTGTAGTAATTCTAGTAGCAGTAGTCAGTGTAGTAAGTGTAGTAAGTGTAGTAGGTGTAGAAGCTGTATAAAGTGTAGTAAGGGTGGTAGATGTAGTAAGAGTAGTAAATGTTGTAGCTCTAGTAGCTGTAGTAAGTGTATTAGTTGTAGTAAGTTTAGTAAGTGTAGTAGCTTTAGTAAGTGTAGTAAGTGTAGTAAGTGTATAAGCTGTAGTAAGCGTAGTAAGTATACTAGCTGTAGTAACTGTAGTAGCTGTAGTAAGTGTAGTAAGTGTAGTAAGTGTAATAGCTGTAAAAAGTTTAGTAACTCAAGTAAGTGTGGTAATTGTAGTAACTGTAGTAAGTGTAGTTATTGTAGTAGCTTTGGTCACTTTAGTAATAGTAGTAAGTGTAGTAAGTGTAGTAGCATTAGTAAGTGTAGTAAATGCAGTAAGTGTAGTAGCTATAGTAGCTGTAGTTGATGTAGTTAGTGTAGTTAGTGCAGTAGCTGTAGTAAGTCGTGTAAGTGAAGTAAGTGTAGTAAGTGTAGTAGCTGTAGTAAGTGTAGTAAGTTTAGTAGCTGAAATAGCAGTAGTAGATGTAGTAAATCTAGTACGTTTAGTGCTTGTAGCAAGTATCGTAAGTGTAGCAATTGTATTAAGTGTATTAAGTGTAGTAAGTGTAGTAGCTATAGTAAGTGTAGTAAGTAGAGTAGGGGTAGTAATTGTAGTAAGTTTATTCGCTGTGGTAAGTGTAGTAAGTGTAGTAAGTGTAGTAGCTGTAGTAATTGTAGTAAGTGTAGTTGCTGTAGTAAGTGTAGTATGTTTAGAAAGTGTAGTAAGTGTAGTAAGTGTAGCAGCTATAGTAAATGTAGTAGCTGCAGTAAGTGTAGTAAGTGTTGCAGCTATACTACTCCTAGAAGGTGTAGTAGCTGTAGTAAGTGTATTAGCTGTAGTAAGTGAAGTATGTGTAGTACCTGTGGTAGGTAAAGTAAGTGTAAAAAATGTAGTAGCTGTACTAAGTGTTGTAAGTGTAGTAAGTGTAGTAGCTGTAGTAAGTGTAGTAAGTGTAGTAAGTGTAGTAGTTGTTGTAAGTGTAGTAAGTGTGGTAGATCTAGTAATAAAAGTAGCTGTAGTAAGTGTAGTAGCTGTAATAAGTGTTGTAAGTGTAGTAAGTGTAGTGGCTCTAGTTAATGTAGTAAGTTTAGTGGCTCTAATAAGTGTATTAAGTGTAGTAAGTGTAGTAGCTGTAGTAAGGGTATTAAGTATGAAAGATACAGTAAGTGTAAGAGCTTTAGTAACTGTAGAAGCTGTAGTAAGTGTAAGACTCGTAGTCGCTCAGTGTAGTAAGTGTAGTAGCTGCAGTAAGTGTTGTAGCAGTAGTAAGTCTAGTAGCTGTAGTAAGTGTAGTAGTTTTAGTAACTGTAGTAAGTGTAGTATTTGTAGTAGCTGTAGTCAGTGTAGTAAGTGTAGTAAGTGTCGTAAGTTTAGTAGCTGTAGTAGCTGTAGTAAGTTTAGTATCTGTACTAGCTGTAGTAAGTGTAGTAGCTGTAGTAAGTCTAGTAAGTGTACTAGCTGTAGTAAGCGTAGTAGCTGTAGTAAGTGTAGTAAGTTTAGTAACTGTAATAAGTGTAGTATTTGTAGTAGCTGTAGTCAGTGTAGTAAGTGTAGCAAGTGTAGTAAGTTTAATAGCTGTAGTAGCTGTAGTAAGTGTAGTATCTGTATTAGCTGTAGTAAGTGTAGTAGCTGTAATAAGTGTAGTAAGTGTAAAAGATGTAATACGTGTAGTAGCTTTAGTAAGTGTAGTAAGTGTAGTAGCTCAGTGTAGTAAGTGTAGTAGCTGTAGTAAGTGTTGGAAGTGTAGTAGCTGTAGTAACTCTAGTAAGTTTGGTAGTTGTAGTAACTGTAGTAAGTGTGTTTATTGTAGTAGCCTTTCTCAGTTTAGTAGGTGTAGTAAGTGTAGTAAGTTTAGTAGCTGTACAAGCTGTAGTATGTGTAGTATCTCTACTAGCTGTAGTAAGTGTAGTAGCTGTTCTAATTGTAGTAGCTGCAGTAAGTGTAGTAAGTTTTGTAGCTCTAGTAGCTGTAGTAAGTGTAGTAGCTGTAGTAAGTGTAGTAAGGGAAGCAGCTGTAGTAAGTGTAGTAAGTGTAGTAAGTGAAGTAGCTCAGTGCAGTAAGTGTAGTAGTTTTAGCAAGTGTAGTAAGTTTAGTAGCTGCAGTAAGTGTTGTAGCAGTAGTAAGTGTAGTAGCAGTAATAAGTGTGGTAGCTTTAGTAAGTATAGTAAGTGTGTAGATGTAGTAAGTGTAGTAGCTGTAGTAAGTGTAGTAGCTGTAGTAGGTGTAGTAATTGTAGTAAGTGTAGTAAGTGTAGTATTTTTGTAGCTGTAGTCAATGTAGTAAGTGTAGTAGGTGTAGTAAGTGTAGAAAGTTTATTAGCTCTAGTAGCTGTCGTAAGTGTATGTGTTGTAGTAAGTGTAGTAATTGTAGTAGCCTTAGTAAGTGTAGTTGCTAAATTAAGTGTAGTAAGTGTAATAAGTGTACTAAGTGTAGTAGCTGTAGTAAGTGTACGAAGTGTAGTAGCTATAGTAAGTGTAGTAAGTGTAGTAAGTGTAGTAGGTGTACTAAGTGTTGTAAGAGTAGTAGCTAGAGTAAGAGTGGTAAGTGTAGTAAGTGTAGTAGGTGTAGAAGCTGTATAGGAAGTGTAGTAAGTGTGGTAGATGTAGTACGTGTAGTAGCTGTAGTAAGTATAGTAGCTGTAGTAAGTGTAGTAAGTATAGTAGCTCAGTGTAGTAAGTGTAGTAGCTGTAGTAAGTGTAGCAAGTGTAGTAGCTGTAGTAAGTGTTGTAGCAGAAGAACGTGTAGTAGCTGTAAAAAGTGTAGTAGCTGTAGTAACTGTAGTAGCTGTTGTAAGTGTAGAAGCTCTAGTGAGTGAAGTAATTGCAGTAACTGGAGTAAGTTTAGTAATTGTATTAGCTGTAGTCAGTATACTAAGTGTAGTAAGTGTAGTAAGTTTAGTAATTGTAGTAGCTGTAGTAAGTGTAGTAAGTGTAGTAGCTGTAGTAAGTGTAAAAAGGGTAGTAAGTGTAGTAGCTGTAGTAAGTGTAGTAAGTGTAGTTGCTGTAGTAAGTGTAGTAAGTGTAGTAGCGGTAGTAGATGTAGTAGATGTAGTAAGTGTAGTGTGGTAGATGAAGTAAGTGTAGTAGCTCTAGTAAGTGTAGTAGCTGTTGTAAGTGTAGTATTTGTAGTAGCTCAGTGTAGTAAGTGTAGTAGCTTTAGTAAGTGAAGTAAGTGTAGTAGCTGTGGTATCTGTAGTAAGTGTACTAAGTGTAGTAAGTGTAGTAGCTATAGTAAGTGTAATAAGTGTAGTAAGTGTAGTAGCTGTAGTAAGAGTAGTAAGTGTAGTAAGTGTGGTAAGTGTAGTAGCTGTAGTAAGTGTAGTAAGTTTAGTAGCTGTAGTAAGTGTAGTAAGTGTAGTAAGTGTAGAAGGTAAAGTAAGTGTAGCAAGTGTAGTAGGTGTAGTAAGTGTAGTGAATGTCGTAGCTGTAGTAAACGTAGTAAGTGTTGTAGCAGTAGTAAGTGTAGTAGCTGTAGAAAGTGAAGTAAGTGTAGTAGCTGTACTGGGTTGTAAGAGTAGTAGCTTTAGTAAGTGTAGTAAGTGTAGTAGGTGTAAAAGTTGTAGTAAGTGTAATAAGTGTGGTAGATGAAGTAAATGTAGTAGCTGTAGTAAGTGTAGTAGCTGTAGTAAGTGTAGTAAGTGTAGTAGCTGTAGTAAGTGTAGTAAGTGTAGTAGCTGTAGTAAGTGTAAAAAGGGTAGTAAGTGTAGTAGCTGTAGTAAGTGTAGTAAATGTAGTAGCTGTAGTAAGGGTAGTAAAAGTAGTAGCTGTAGTAGATGTAGTAGATGTAGTAAGTGTAGTAAGTGTAGTAGCTGTAGTAACTGTAGTAAGTGTAGTAATTCTAGTAAGTGTAGTAGCTGTAGTAGCTGTTGTAAATGTAGTAGCAGTAGTAAGTGTAGTAGCTATGGTAAGTGTAGTAAGTGTAGTAGCTGTAGTAAGTGTAAAAAGGGTAGTAAGTGTAGTAGCTGTTGTAAGTGTAGTAAGTGTAGTAGCTGTAGTAAGTGTAGTAAGTAAAGTAAGTGTAGTAGCTGTAGTAGCTGTAGTAGATGTACTAAGTGTAGTAGCTGTAGTAACTTTAATAAGTGTTGTAGCTGTTGTAAGTGTAGTAATTGTAGTAGCTGTAGTAAGTGTAGTAATTGTAGTAGCTGTAGTAAGTGTAGTAGCTGTAGTATGTGTAGTTGCTGTAGTAAGTAAAAAAAGTGTAGTAAGTGTAGTAGCTGTAGTAACTGTACTACGTGTAGTAAGCGTAGTAGGTGTAGTAGCATTTGTAAGTGTTATAGCTGTAGTAAGTGGAGTAGCTGTAGTAATTGTAGTATGTGTAGTAGCTGTAGTAAGTAAAGTAAGTGTAGTGGCTGTAGTAAGTTTAGTAAGTGTAGTAGATGTAGTAGATGTAGTAAGTGTAGTTAATTAAGTGTTTTAAGTGGAGTAGCTGTATTAACTGTAGTAAGTGTAGTAAGTGTAGTTGCTGTAGTAGCTGCAGTAAATGTTGTAGCAGTAGTAAATGTAGTAGCAGTAGTGAGTGTAGTAGCTGTAGTAAGTGCAGTAATTGTAGAAGGTGTAGTAGCTCTTGTAAGTGTAGTAAGTGTGGGGGATCTAGTAAGTCTAGTAGCTGTAGTAAGTGTAGCAGCTGTAGTAAGTGTAGTAAGTGTAGTAGCTTAGTATAGTGAGTGTAAATAGCTGTAGCAAGTGTAGTAAGTGTAGTAGCTGCAGTAAGTGTTGTAGCAGTAGTAAGTGTAGTAGCAGTAGTAAGTGTAGTAGCTGCAGTAAGTGTAGTAAGTGTGGTTGATCTAGTAAGTGTACTAGCTGTAGTAAGTGAAGTAGCTATAGTAGGTGTAGAAAGTGTAGTAGCTGTAGTAAGTGTATTAAGTGTAGTAAGTGTAGTAGCTTTAGTAGCTATAGTAATTGTAGTAGCTTTTGTAAGTGTAGTAAGTGTAGTGAGTGTAGTAGCTGTAGTAAGTGTAGTAAGTGTAGTAGCTAAAGAAAGTGTAGTAAGTGTAGTAGCTGTAGTAACTGTAGTAAGTGTAGTAATTGTAGTAGCTGTAGTAGTTGTTGTACATGTAGTAGCTGTAGTAAGTCTAGTAAGTTTATTAGCAATAGTAATTGTAGTAAGTGTAGTAAGTGTAGTAAGTGTAATAGCTCTAATAAGTGTAGTAAGTTTAGCAAGTGTAGTAGCTGTAGTAGCTGTAGTAAGTGTAGTATCTGTAGTAGCTGTAGTAAGTCTAGTAGCTGTAGTAAGTGTAGTAGCTGTAGTAAGTGTCGTAAATAGTAAATGTAGTAACTGTACTAAGTGTAGTAGCTGTAGAAAGTGTAGTAAGTTTAGTAGCTTTAGTAAGTGTATTGAGTGAAGAAGCTGTAATAAGTTTTGCAAATATAGTAAGTATAGTAGCTGTAGTAAGTGTAGTAAGTGTGGTAAGTGTAGTATTTGTAGTAGCTCTAATAAGTGTAGTAAGTGTAGTAAGATGAGTAAGTGTAGTAAGTTTAGTAGCTGTAAAAAGCGTAGTAAGTTTAGTAGCTGTAGCAAGTGTAGTAAGTGTAGTAGCTGCAGTAAGTGTTGTAGCAGTAGTAAGTTTAGTAGCAGTAGTAAGTGTAGTAGCTGCAGTAAGTGTAGTAAGTGTGGTTGATCTAGTAAGTGTACTAGCTGTAGTAAGTGAAGTAGCTATAGTAGGTGTAGAAAGTGTAGTAGCTGTAGTAAGTGTATTAAGTGTAGTAAGTGTAGTAGCTTTAGTAGCTATAGTAATTGTAGTAGCTTTTGTAAGTGTAGTAAGTGTAGTGAGTGTAGTAGCTGTAGTAAGTGTAGTAAGTGTAGTAGCTAAAGAAAGTGTAGTAAGTGTAGTAGCTGTAGTAACTGTAGTAAGTGTAGTAATTGTAGTAGCTGTAGTAGTTGTTGTACATGTAGTAGCTGTAGTAAGTCTAGTAAGTTTATTAGCAATAGTAATTGTAGTAAGTGTAGTAAGTGTAGTAAGTGTAATAGCTCTAATAAGTGTAGTAAGTTTAGCAAGTGTAGTAGCTGTAGTAGCTGTAGTAAGTGTAGTATCTGTAGTAGCTGTAGTAAGTCTAGTAGCTGTAGTAAGTGTAGTAGCTGTAGTAAGTGTCGTAAATAGTAAATGTAGTAACTGTACTAAGTGTAGTAGCTGTAGAAAGTGTAGTAAGTTTAGTAGCTTTAGTAAGTGTATTGAGTGAAGAAGCTGTAATAAGTTTTGCAAATATAGTAAGTGTAGTAGCTGTAGTAAGTGTAGTAAGTGTGGTAAGTGTAGTATTTGTAGTAGCTCTAATAAGTGTAGTAAGTGTAGTAAGATGAGTAAGTGTAGTAAGTTTAGTAGCTGTAAAAAGCGTAGTAAGTTTAGTAGCTGTTGTAAGTGTAGTAAGTGTAGTAAGTTTATTAGCTGTAGTAAGTGTAGTAAGGGTAGTAGCTGTAGTAAGTGTAGGACGTTTAGTAAGTGTACTAAGTGTAGTAAGTGTTGTAAGTGTAGTAGCTGTAGTGTCGTAAGTGTAGTAGCTGAAGTAAGTTTTGTAGCAGTAGTAAGTGTAGTAGCAGTAGTAAGTCTAGTTGCTGTAGTAAGTGTGGTAAGTGTATTAGTTTTAGTAAGCGTAGTAAGTGTAGTTGCTAAAGTAAGTGTAAATGTTAACGTAGGTGTAGTAAGTGTAATAAGTGTACGAAGTGTAGTAGCTCTAAGAAGTAAAGTAAGTGTAGTAAGTGTAGTAGCTGTACTAAGGGTTGTAAGAGTAGTAGCTGTAGTAAGTGTAGTAATAGTAGTAAGTGTAGTAGGTGTAGAAGCTGTAGTACGTGTAGTAAGTGTGGTAGCTGTAGTTAGTGTAGTAGCTGTAGTAAGTGTAGTAGCTGTAGTAAGTGTAGTAAGTGTTGTATCTCAGTGTAGTAAGTGTAGTAGCTGTAGTAAGTGTAGAAAGTGTAGTAGCTGTAGTAAGTGTTGTAGCAGTAGATGTAGGTGTAGTAGCTGTAGAAAAAGTAGTAGCTATAGTAAGTGTAGTAATTGCAATAACTGTAGTAAGTGTAGTAATTGTAGTAGCTGCAGTCAGTGTAGTAAGTGTAGTAAGTGTAGTAAGTTTAGTAATTGTAGTAACTGAAGTAAGTGTAGTAAGTATAGTAGCTGTTGTAAGTATAGTATGTGTAGTAGCTGTAGTAAGTAAAGTAAGTCTAGGAAGTGTAGTAGCTGTAGTAAGTGTTGTAAGTGTAGTAAGTGTAGTGGCTGTAGTAAGCTTAGTAAGTGTAGTAAGTGTAGTAAGTGTAGTAGTTGTGGTAAGTGTAGTAAGTGTGGTAGATCTAGTAAGTGTAGTAGCTGTAGCAAGTGTAGCAGCTGTAGTAAGTGTAGTAAGTGTACTAGCTTAGTGTAGTCAGTGTAGTAGCTGTAGTAAACGTAGTAAGTGTAGTAGCTGCAGTAAGTGTTGTAGCAGTAGTAAGTGTAGTAGCAGTAGTAAGTGTAGTAGCTGTAGTAAGTGTAGTAAGTGTGGTAGATCTAGTAAGTGTAGTAGCTTAAGTAAGTGTAGTAGCTGTAGTAGGTGTAGTAATTGTAGTAACTGTAGTAAGTGTAGTAATTGTAGTAACTGTAGTCAGTTTAGTAAGTGTAGTAAGTGTAGTAAGTGTAGTAAGTTTAGTAGCTGTAGTAGCTGTAGTAAGTGTAGTATCTGTAGTAGCTGTAGTAAGTGTTGCATCTATAAAAAGTGTAGTAGCTGCTGTAAACGTAGTAAATGTTGTAGCTTTAGTAGCTGAAGTAAGTCTAGTAGCTGTAGTAAGTGTAGCAAGTGTAGTAGCTGTAGTAAGTGTTATAGCTGTAGTAAGTGTAGTATGTTTAGTAGCTGTAGTAAGTAAAGTGAGTGTAGTAAATGTAGTGGCTGTTGTAAGTTTAGTAGGTGTAGTAAGTGTATTAGCTGTAGTAAGTGTAGTTGCTAAAGTAAGTGTAGTATTTGTAATAAGTGTACTAAAATTAGTAGCTGTAGTAAGTGTAGTAAGTGTAGTAGCCTTAGTAAGTGAAGTAAGTTTAGTAAGTGTAATGATAATGATAATGATAATGAATTTATATAGCGCACTTTTTTATATGAATATGTTCAAAGGCGCTTTACACTTCTATTGGATGAGATCGGACGTCAGCATGTAAAGGCGCCTCTGGCTGCCGCTATCAATCTATATATAATCTCACCCACCCACCCACTCAACCCATGCATGAATTGTCAGATGCAACCAGACGTAGGGATAGACCACCACACCGGGAACTACGTCCCCTAATGTTTTCGAACAGTGTGTGGGTTCTTTAACGTCCCATAGATCATTAGGAACAAGTGTTGTGAGACGGGTCCTACGGTTTATCGTCCTTATCCGAGAAGACTAAAAAGTCTAACCATTTACAGATGTCATTACAAAGGATGCACTTTCTCCTCAGTTATTTTTAAGACCCTGAGTGTTGGTCCGGCCGGGGTTGTAGTAGCTGTTGTAAGTGTTGTAAGTGTTGTAAGTGTAGTGGCTCTAGTAAGTGTAGTAAGTGTAGTGGCTCTAGTAAGTGTAGTAAGTGTAGTAAGTGTAGTAGCTTTAGTAAGTGTATTAAGTATGAAAGATATAGTAAGTGTAGTAGCTGTAGTAACTTTAGAAGCTGTAGTAAGTGTAAGACGTGCAGTCGCTCAGTGTAGTAAGTGTAGTAGCTTTAGTGTCGTAAGTGTAGTAGCTGCAGTAAGTGTTATAGCAGTAGTAACTGTAGTAGCAGTAGTAAGTCTAGTTGCTGTAGTAAGTGTGGTGAGTGTAGTAGCTGTTGTAAGTGTAGTTAGTGTAGTAGATGTAATAAGTGTAGTAGCTGTAGTAAGTGTAGTAAGTGTAGTAGCTCAGTGTAGTAAGTGTAGTAGCTGTAGTAAGTGTTGTAAGTGTAGTAGCTGTAGTAACTGTAGTAAGTGTAGTAAGTGTAATAGCTGTAGTAAAATTAGTAACTCTAGTAAGTTTGGTAATTGTAGTAACTGTAATAAGTGTAGTTATTGTAGTAGCTGTGCTCAGTTTAGTAAGTGTAGTAAGTGTAGTAAGTTTAGTAGCTGTAGAAGCTGTAGTAAGTTTAGTATCTGTACTAGCTGTAGTAAGTGTAGTAGCTGTAGTAACTGTAGTAGCTGAAGTAAGTGTAGTAAGTTTTGTAGCTCTAGTAGCTGTAGTAAGTGTAGTAGCTGTAGTAAGTGTAGCAAGTGTAGCAGATGTAGTAAGTGTACTAAGTGTAGTAAGTGAAGTAGCTCAGTGTAGTAAGTGTAGTAGCTGCAGTAAGTGTTGTAGCAGTAGTAAGTGTAGTAGCAGTAGTAAGTGTATTAGCTTTAGTAAGGGTAGTAAGTGTGGTAGATGTAGTAAGTGTAGTAGCTGTAATAAGTGTAGTAGCTGTAGTAGGTGTAGTAATTGTAGTAAGTGTAGTAATTTTAGTAGCTGTAGTCAGTGTAGTGTGTAGTAAGTGTAGTAAGAGTAGTAGCTTAGTGTAGTAGGTGTAGTAGCTATAGTAAGTGTAGTAAGTGTAGTAGCTGCAGTAAGTGTTGTAGCAGTAGTAAGGGTAGTAGCAGTAGTAAGTGTAGTAGCTGTAGTAAGTGTAGTAAGTGTGGTAGATGTAGTAAGTGTAGTAGCTGTAGTAAGTGTAGTAGCTTTTTTAGGTATAGTAATTGTAGTAAGTGTAGTAAGTGTAGTAATTGTAGTAGCTGAAGCCATGGTAGTAAGTGTAGTAAGTGTAGTAAGTGTTGTAAATCTTGTAGCTTTAGTAAGTGTATTAGTTGTAGTAAGTGTAGTAAGTGTAGTAGCTTTAGTAAGTGTAGTTGCTAAAGTAAGTGTAGTAAGTGTAATAAGTGTACTTAATGTAGTAGCTGTAGTAAGTGTACGAAGTGTAGTAGCGGTAGTAAGTGTAGTAAGTGTAGTAAGTGTAGTAGGTGTAGTAGCTGTAGTAGCTGTAGTAGGTTTAGTAAGTGTAGTAGCTGTGGTATCTGTAGTAAGTGTACTAAGTGTAGTAAGTGTAGTAGCTGTAGTAAAAGTAGTAGCTGTAGTAACTGTAGTAGCTGCAGTAAGTGTAGTAAGTTTTTTAGCTCTAGTAGCTGTAGTAAGTGTAGTAAATGTAGCAGCTGTAGTAAGTGTAGTAAGTGAAGTAGCTCAGTGTAGTAAGTGTAGTAGCTGTAGTAAGTGTAGTAAGTGTAGTAGCTGCAGTAAGTGTTGTAGCAGTAGTAATTGTAGTAGCAGTAGTAAGTCTAGTAGCTTTAGTAAGTGTAGAAGCTGTAGTAGGTGTAGTAATTGTAGTAAGTGTAGTAAGTGTAGTAATTTTTTTAGCTGTTGTTAGTGTAGTAAGTGTAGTAAGTGTAGAAAGTTTATTAGCTCTAGTAGCTATCGTAAGTGTATTAGTTGTAGTAAGTGTAGTAAGTGTAGTAGCTTTAGTAAGTGTAGTTGCTAAAGTAAGTGTAGTAAGTGTAATAAGTGTACTTAATGTAGTAGCTGTAGTAAGTGTACGAAGTGTAGTAGCGGTAGTAAGTGTAGTAAGTGTAGTAAGTGTAGAGGTGTAGTAGCTGTAGTAGCTGTAGTAGGTTTAGTAAGTGTAGTATCTGTGGTATCTGTAGTAAGTGTACTAAGTGTAGTAAGTGTAGTAGCTGTAGTAAGTCTAGTAACTGTAGTAGCTGTGGCAGCCGCTGTAAGTGTAGTAAGTGTAGTAGCTCTGATACGTGTAGTAACTGTAGTAGCTGTAGTAAGTTTAGTAGCTGTAGTAGATGTAGTAGATGTAGTAGATGCAGTAAGTGTAGTAAGTGTAGTAAGTGTAGTAAGTGTAAGCGCTTTAATAAGTGTAGTAATTGTAGTAAGTGCAGTAGAAGTAGTAAGTGTATTAAGTGTGGTAAGTGTTGTATTTGTCGTAAGTGTAAAAAGTGTAGTAGCTGTAGTAAGTGTAGTAAGTGTAGTAAGTGTAGTAGCTGTAGTAAGTGTAGTAAGTGTAGTAGCTATAGTAAGTGTAAAAAGTGTAGTAGCTAAAGTAAGTCTAATAAGTGTACTAGCTGTAGTAAGTCTAGTAATTGTAGTAGCTGTAGTAAGTGTAAAAAGGGTAGTAAGTGTGGTAGCTGTAGTAATATTAGTAAGTGTAGTAAGTGTGGTAAGTATAGTAGCTGTAGTAAGTGTAGTAAGTTTAGTAGCTGTAATAAGTGTAGTAAGTGTAGTAAGTGTAGTAGCTGTAGTAACAGTACTAAGTGTAATAAGTGTGGTAAGTGTAGTAGCTGTAGTAAGTGTAGTAAGTTTAGTAGCTGTAGTAAGTGTAGTAAGTGTAGTAGGTAAAGTAAGTGTAGAAGTGTAGTTACTGTAGAAAGTGAAGTAAGTGTAGTAAGTGTAGTAGCTGTACTAAGTGTTGTAAGAGTAGTAGCTGTAGTAAGTGTAGTAAGTGTAGTTAGGATAGTAGGTGTAGAAGAAATTTTAGTAAGTGTAGTAAGTGTGGTAGATAAAGTAAGTGTAGTAGCTGTAGTAAGTGTAGTAGCTGTTGTAAGTGTAGTAAGTGTAGTAACTCAGTGTAGTAAGTGTAGTAGCTGTAGTAAGTGTAGTAAGTGTAGTAGCTGTGGTAAATGTACCAAGTGTACTAAGTGTAGTAATGTAGTAGCTATGGTAAGTGTAGCATGTGCAGTAAGTATAGTAGCTGTAGTAAGTGTAGTAAGTTTTGTAGCTATAGTTAGTGTAGTAAGTGTAGTAAGTGTAGTAGGTGTAGTAAGTCTAGTAAGTGTAGTAAGTGTAGTAGCTTTAGTAGCTGTAGTAGATGTAGTAAGTGTAGTAAGTGCAGTAGCTGTAGTAAGTGTAGTAGCTGTAGTAAGTGTAGTAAGTGTAAGAGCTGTAATAGCTGTAGTTGATGTAGTAAGTGTAGTAAGTGTAGTAGCTCTAGTAAGTGTAGTAAGTGTAGTAGGTGTAGTAAGTGTAGTAAGTGTAGTAGCTGTAGTAGCTGTAGTAGATGTAGTAAGTGTAGTAAGTGTAGTAGCTGTAGTAAGTGTAGTAAGTGTTGTAGCTGTTGTAAGTGTAAAAACTGTAGTAGCTTTAGTAAGTGTAGTAAGTGTAGTAAGTGTATTAGCTGTAGTAAGTGTAGTAAGTGTAGTAAGTGTAGTAGCTGTAGTAGGTATAGTAACTGTAGTAAGCGTAGTAGGTGTAGTAAGTTTAGTAACTGTACTAAGTGTAGTTGCTGTAGTAAAAGTAGTAAGTGTAGTAATTGTAGTAAGTGTAGTAAGTGTAGTTGGTGTAGTAGGTGTAGTTAGTGTAGTAGCTGTAGTAAGTGTAGTAAGTGTAGTAAGTATAGTAGCTGCAGTAACTGTAGTAAATGTAGTAAGTGTAGTAGCTGTAATAGCTGTTGTAAATGTAGTAGCTGTAGTAAGAGTAGTAGCTATAGTAAGTGTAGTAAGTGTAGTAGCTGTAGTAAGAGTAGTAAGTGTAGTAGGTAAAGTAAGTGTAGTAGCTGTAGTAAGCGTAGTTAGTGTAGTAGCTGTAGTAAGTGTAGTAAGTGTGGTAGCTGTAGTAACTGTAGTAAGAGTAGTAAGTGTAGTAGCTTTAGTAGCTGTTGTAAATGTAGTAGCTTTACTAAGTGAACTAGCTATAGTAAGTGTAGTAGCTGCAGTAAGTGTAGTAATTGTTGTAGCTGTAGTACCTGTAGTAAGTGTAGTAGCTGTAGTAAGTGTAGTAAGTGTAGTAGCTGTAGTAAGTGTAGTTGCTGTAGTATGTGTAGTAGCTGTAGTAAGTAAAAAAAGTGTAGTAAGTGTAGTAGCTGTAGTAACTGCACTAAGTGTAGTAAGCGTAGTAGCTGTAGTAGCTGTTGTAAGTGTTGTAGCTGTAGTAAGTGTAGTAGCTATAGTAAATGTAGTAGCTGTAGTAAGTGTAGTGTGTGTAGTAGCTGTAGTAAGTAAAGTAAGTGTAGTGGCTGTAGTAAGTTTAGTAAGTATAGTAAGGGTATTAGCTGTAGTAAGTGTAGTAAGTGTAGTAAGTGTAGTAGCTGTTGTAGGTGTAGTAAGTGTGGTAAATCTAGTAAGTGTAGTAGCTGTAGTAAGTGTAGCAGCTGTAGTAAGTGTAGTAAGTGTAGTAGCTAAGTGTAGTAAGTGTAAATAGCTGTAGTAAGTGAGTAAGTGTAGTAGCTGCAGTAAGTGTTGTAGCAGTAGTAAGTGTAGTAGCAGTAGTAAGTGTAGTAGCTGCAGTAAGTGTAGTAAGTGTGGTAGATGTAGTAAGTGTTGTAGCTGTAGTAAGTGAAGTAGCTGTAGTAGGTGTAGAATGTGTAGTAGCTGTAGTAAGTGTATTAAGTGTAGTAAGTGTAGTAGCTCTAGTAAGTGTTGTAAGTGTATTAGCTGTAGTAAGTGTAGTACGTGTAGTAGCTGTAGTAAGTCTAGTAAGTGTAGTAAGTGTACTAGCTGTAGTAGCTGTAGTAAGTGTAGTATTTGTAGTAGCTGTAGTAAGTGTAGTAAGACGTAGTAAGTGTAGTAGCTGTAGTAAGTGTAGTAAATAGTGTACAATAGTGTACAATAGTAGTGTACAATAGGATATAGCGTTAGTGTACAAAAGGTAGTCTACTTGAAAGGGCCATTTCTCGGGTTGTACTGAACCGATTTGAGTGAGCCATAGATCAAAATTTAGTTAAGAAGATGTAGATTGTGTGATGTAATTTTCAGAGGGGTTTACTTAGCCGTTTTTGAGAACGAGCTATTCTAAAACAGTGTAATTTCTCAAAGTCAGCCCGTACGGTCGCGTAAGCGTTAGTGTACAAAAGGTAGTCTACTTGAAAGGGCCATTTCTCGGGTTGTACTGAACCGATTTGAGTGAGCCATAGATCAAAATTTAGCTAAGAAGATGTAGATTGTGTGATGTAATTTTCAGAGGGGTTTACTTAGCCGTTTTTTAAAACGAGCTATTCTAAAAAAGTGTAATTTCTCAAAATCAGCCCGTACGGTCGCGTAAGCGTTAGTGTACAAGAGGTAGTCTACTTGAAAGGGCCGTTTCTCGGGTTGTACTGAACCGATTTGAGTGAGCCATAGATCATAATTTAGCTAAGAAGATGTAGATTGTGTGATGTAATTTTCAGAGGGGTTTACTTAGCCGTTTTTGAGAACGAGCTATTCTAATACAGTGCAATTTCTCAAAATCAGCCCGTACGGTCGCGTAAGCGTTAGTGTACAAAAGGTAGTCTACTTGAAAGGGCTATTTCTCGAGTTGTACTGAACCGATTTGAGTGAGCCATAGATCATAATTTAGCTAAGAAGATGTAGATTGTGTGAGGTAATTTTCAGAGGGGTTTACTTAGCCGTTTTTGAGAACGAGCTATTCTAATACAGTGCAATTTCTCAAAATCAGCCCGTACGGTCGCGTAAGCGTTAGTGTACAAAAGGTAGTCTACTTGAAAGGGCTATTTCTCGGGTTGTACTGAAGCAATTTGAGTGAGCCATAGATCAAAATTTAGCTAAGAAGATGTAGATTGTGTGATGTAATTTTCAGAGGGGTTTTATTAGCCGTTTTTGAGAACAAGCTATTCTAAAACAGTGTAATTTCTCAAAATCAGCTTGTACGGTCGCGTAAGCGTTAGTGTACAAAAGGTAGTCTACTTGAAATGGCCATTTCTCAGGTTGTACTGAACCGATTTGAGTGAGCCATAGATCTTAATTTAGCTAACAAGATTTAGATTGTGTGATGTAATTTTCAGAGGGGTTTTATTAGCAGTTTTTGAGAACGAGCTATTCTAAAACAGTGTAATTTCTCAAAATCAGCCCGTACGGTCGCGTAAGCGTTAGTGTACAAGAGGTAGTCTACTTGAAAGGGCCGTTTCTCGGGTTGTACTGAACCGATTTGAGTGAGCCATAGATCATAATTTAGCTAAGAAGATGTAGATTGTGTGATGTAATTTTCAGAGGGGTTTACTTAGCCGTTTTTGAGAACAAGCTATTCTAAAACAGTGTAATTTCTCAAAATCAGCCCGTACGGTCGCGTAAGCGTTAGTGTACAAAAGGTAGTCTACTTGAAAGGGCCATTTCTCGGTTTCTACTGAACCGATTTGAGTGAGCCATAGATCAAAATTTAGCTACGAAGATGTAGATTGTGTGATGTAATTTTCAGAGGGGTTTATATAGCCGTTTATTAGAACGAGCAATTCTAAAACATTGTAATTTCTCAAAAAAAGCCCGTACGGTCGCGTAAGCGTAAGTGTACAAAAGGTAGTCTACTTGAAAGGGCCATTTCTCAGGTTGTACTCAACCGATTTAAGTGAGCCATAGATCATAATTTAGCTAAGAAGATGTAGATTGTGTGATGTAATTTTCAGAGGGGTTTACGTAGCCGTTTTTGAGAACGAGCTATTCTAAAACAGTGTAATTTCTCAAAATCAGCCCGTACGGTCGCGTAAGCGTTAGTGTACAAAAGGTAGTCTACTTGAAAGGGCCATTTCTCGGGTTGTACTGAACCGATTTGAGTGAGCCATAGATCAAAATTTAGCTAAGAAGATGTAGATTGTGTGATGTATTTTTCAGAGGGGTTTTATTAGCCGTTTTTGAGAACAAGCTATTCTAAAACAGTGTAATTTCTCAAAATCAGCTTGTACGGTCGCGTAAGCGTTAGTGTACAAAAGGTAGTCTACTTGAAATGGCCATTTCTCAGGTTGTACTGAACCGATTTGAGTGAGCCATAGATCATAATTTAGCTAAGAAGATGTAGATTGTGTGATGTAATTTTCAGAGGGGTTTTATTAGCAGTTTTTGAGAACGAGCTATTCTAAAACAGTGTAATTTCTCAAAATCAGCCCGTACGGTCGCGTAAGCGTTAGTGTACAAGAGGTAGTCTACTTGAAAGGGCCGTTTCTCGGGTTGTACTGAACCGATTTGAGTGAGCCATAGATCATAATTTAGCTAAGAAGATGTAGATTGTGTGATGTAATTTTCAGAGGGTTTTACTTAGCCGTTTTTGAGAACAAGCTATTCTAAAACAGTGTAATTTCTCAAAATCAGCCCGTACGGTCGCGTAAGCGTTAGTGTACAAAAGGTAGTCTACTTGAAAGGGCCATTTCTCGGTTTGTACTGAACCGATTTGAGTGAGCCATAGATCAAAATTTAGCTACGAAGATGTAGATTGTGTGATGTAATTTTCAGAGGGGTTTATATAGCCGTTTATTAGAACGAGCTATTCTAAATCATTGTAATTTCTCAAAAAAAGCCCGTACGGTCGCGTAAGCGTTAGTGTACAAAAGGTAGTCTAGTTGAAAGGGTCATTTCTCGGGTTGTACTGAACCGATTTGAGTGAGCCATAGATCATAATTTAGCTAAGAAGATGTAGATTGTGTGATGTATTTTTCAGAGGGGTTTTATTAGCCGTTTTTGAGAACAAGCTATTCTAAAACAGTGTAATTTCTCAAAATCAGCTTGTACGGTCGCGTAAGCGTTAGTGTACAAAAGGTAGTCTACTTGAAAGGGCCATTTCTCAGGTTGTACTGAACCGATTTGAGTGAGCCATAGATCATAATTTAGCTAAGAAGATGTAGATTGTGTGATGTAATTTTCAGAGGGGTTTTATTAGCAGTTTTTGAGAACGAGCTATTCTAAAACAGTGTAATTTCTCAAAATCAGCCCGTACGGTCGCGTAAGCGTTAGTGTACAAGAGGTAGTCTACTTGAAAGGGCCGTTTCTCGGGTTGTACTGAACCGATTTGAGTGAGCCATAGATCATAATTTAGCTAAGAAGATGTAGATTGTGTGATTTAATTTTCAGAGGGTTTTACTTAGCCGTTTTTGAGAACAAGCTATTCTAAAACAGTGTAATTTCTCAAAATCAGCCCGTACGGTCGCGTAAGCGTTAGTGTACAAAAGGTAGTCTACTTGAAAGGGCCATTTCTCGGTTTGTACTGAACCGATTTGAGTGAGCCATAGATCAAAATTTAGCTACGAAGATGTAGATTGTGTGATGTAATTTTCAGAGGGGTTTATATAGCCGTTTATTAGAACGAGCTATTCTAAAACATTGTAATTTCTCAAAAAAAGCCCGTACGGTCGCGTAAGCGTTAGTGTACAAAAGGTAGTCTAGTTGAAAGGGTCATTTCTCGGGTTGTACTGAACCGATTTGAGTGAGCCATAGATCATAATTTAGCTAAGAAGATGTAGATTGTGTGATGTAATTTTCAGGTTGGTTTACTTAGCCGTTTTTGAGAACGAGCTATTCTATAACAGTGTAATTTCTCAAACTCAGCCCGTACGGTCGCGTAAGCGTAAGTGTACAAAAGGTAGTCTACTTGAAAGGGCCATTTCTCAGGTTGTACTCAACCGATTTAAGTGAGCCATAGATCATAATTTAGCTAAGAAGATGTAGATTGTGTGATGTAATTTTCAGAGGGGTTTACTTAGCCGTTTTTGAGAACGAGCTATTCTAAAACAGTGTAATTTCTCAAAATCAGCCCGTACGGTCGCGTAAGCGTTAGTGTACAAAAGGTAGTCTACTTGAAAGGGCCATTTCTCGGGTTGTACTGAACCGATTTGAGTGAGCCATAGATCAAAATTTAGCTAAGAAGATGTAGATTGTGTGATGTATTTTTCAGATGCGTTTTATTAGCCGTTTTTGAGAACGAGCTATTCTATAACAGTGTAATTTCTCAAAATCAGCCCGTACGGTCGCGTAAGCGTTAAAGTACAAAAGGTAGTCTACTTGAAAGGGCCGTTTCTCGGGTTGTACTGAACCGATTTGAGTGAGCCATAGATCATAATTTAGCTAAGAAGATTTAGATTGTGTGATGTAATTTTCAGAGGGGTTTACTTAGCCGTTTTTGAGAACGAGCTATTCTAATACAGTGCAATTTCTCAAAATCAGCCCGTACGGTCGCGTAAGCGTTAGTGTACAAAAGGTAGTCTACTTGAAAGGGCCATTTCTCGGGTTGTACTGAACCGATTTGAGTGAGCCATAGATCATAATTTAGCTAAGAAGATGTAGATTGTGTGATGTAATTTTCAGAGGGGTTTTATTAGCCGTTTTCGAGAACGAGCTATTCTAAAACAGTGTAATTTCTCAAAATCAGCCCGTACGGTCGCGTAAGCGTTAGTGTACAAGAGGTAGTCTACTTGAAAGGGCCGTTTCTCGGGTTGTACTGAACCGATTTGAGTGAGCCATAGATCATAATTTAGCTAAGAAGATGTAGATTGTGTGATGTAATTTTCAGAGGGGTTTACTTAGCCGTTTTTGAGAACGAGCTATTCTAAAACAGTGTAATTTCTCAAAATCAGCCCGTACGGTCGCGTAAGCGTTAGTGTACAAAAGGTAGTCTACTTGAAAGGGCCATTTCTCGGGTTGTACTGAACCGATTTGAGTGAGCCATAGATCAAAATTTAGCTAAGAAGATGTAGATTGTGTGATGTAATTTTCAGAGGGGTTTACTTAGCCGTTTTTTAAAACGAGCTATTCTAAAACAGTGTAATTTCTCAAAATCAGCCCGTACGGTCGCGTAAGCGTTAGTGTACCAGAGGTAGTCTACTTGAAAGGGCCGTTTCTCGGGTTGTACTGAACCGATTTGAGTGAGCCATAGATCATAATTTAGCTAAGAAGATGTAGATTGTGTGATGTAATTTTCAGAGGGGTTTCCTTAGCCGTTTTTGAGAACGAGCTATTCTAATACAGTGCAATTTCTCAAAATCAGCCCGTACGGTCGCGTAAGCGTTAGTGTACAAAAGGTAGTCTACTTGAAAGGGCTATTTCTCGAGTTGTACTGAACCGATTTGAGTGAGCCATAAATCAAAATTTAGCTAAGAAGATGTAGATTGTGTGATGTAATTTTCAGAGGGGTTTACTTAGCCGTTTTTGAGAACGAGCTATTCTAAAACAGTGTAATTTCTCAAAATCAGCCCGTACGGTCGCGTAAGCGTTAGTGTACAAAAGGTAGTCTACTTGAAAGGGCTATTTCTCGGGTTGTACTGAACCGATTTAAGTGAGCCATAGATAAAAATGTAGCTAGGAAGATGTAGATTGTTTGATGTAATTTTTAGAGGGGTTTACTTAGCTGTTTTTGAGAACGAGCTATTCTAAAACAGTGTAATTTCTCAAAATCAGCCCGTACGGTCGCGTAAGCGTTAGTGTACAAAAGGTAGTCTACTTGAAAGGGCCATTTCTCGGTTTGTACTGAACCGATTTGAGTGAGCCATAGATCAAAATTTAGCTACGAAGATGTAGATTGTGTGATGTAATTTTCAGAGGGGTTTATATAGCCGTTTATTAGAACGAGCTATTCTAAATCATTGTAATTTCTCAAAAAAAGCCCGTACGGTCGCGTAAGCGTTAGTGTACAAAAGGTAGTCTAGTTGAAAGGGTCATTTCTCGGGTTGTACTGAACCGATTTGAGTGAGCCATAGATCATAATTTAGCTAAGAAGATGTAGATTGTGTGATGTATTTTTCAGAGGGGTTTTATTAGCCGTTTTTGAGAACAAGCTATTCTAAAACAGTGTAATTTCTCAAAATCAGCTTGTACGGTCGCGTAAGCGTTAGTGTACAAAAGGTAGTCTACTTGAAAGGGCCATTTCTCAGGTTGTACTGAACCGATTTGAGTGAGCCATAGATCATAATTTAGCTAAGAAGATGTAGATTGTGTGATGTAATTTTCAGAGGGGTTTTATTAGCAGTTTTTGAGAACGAGCTATTCTAAAACAGTGTAATTTCTCAAAATCAGCCCGTACGGTCGCGTAAGCGTTAGTGTACAAGAGGTAGTCTACTTGAAAGGGCCGTTTCTCGGGTTGTACTGAACCGATTTGAGTGAGCCATAGATCATAATTTAGCTAAGAAGATGTAGATTGTGTGATTTAATTTTCAGAGGGTTTTACTTAGCCGTTTTTGAGAACAAGCTATTCTAAAACAGTGTAATTTCTCAAAATCAGCCCGTACGGTCGCGTAAGCGTTAGTGTACAAAAGGTAGTCTACTTGAAAGGGCCATTTCTCGGTTTGTACTGAACCGATTTGAGTGAGCCATAGATCAAAATTTAGCTACGAAGATGTAGATTGTGTGATGTAATTTTCAGAGGGGTTTATATAGCCGTTTATTAGAACGAGCTATTCTAAAACATTGTAATTTCTCAAAAAAAGCCCGTACGGTCGCGTAAGCGTTAGTGTACAAAAGGTAGTCTAGTTGAAAGGGTCATTTCTCGGGTTGTACTGAACCGATTTGAGTGAGCCATAGATCATAATTTAGCTAAGAAGATGTAGATTGTGTGATGTAATTTTCAGGTTGGTTTACTTAGCCGTTTTTGAGAACGAGCTATTCTATAACAGTGTAATTTCTCAAACTCAGCCCGTACGGTCGCGTAAGCGTAAGTGTACAAAAGGTAGTCTACTTGAAAGGGCCATTTCTCAGGTTGTACTCAACCGATTTAAGTGAGCCATAGATCATAATTTAGCTAAGAAGATGTAGATTGTGTGATGTAATTTTCAGAGGGGTTTTATTAGCCGTTTTCGAGAACGAGCTATTCTAAAACAGTGTAATTTCTCAAAATCAGCCCGTACGGTCGCGTAAGCGTTAGTGTACAAAAGGTAGTCTACTTGAAAGGGCCATTTCTCGGGTTGTACTGAACCGATTTGAGTGAGCCATAGATCAAAATTTAGCTAAGAAGATGTAGATTGTGTGATGTAATTTTCAGAGGGGTTTACTTAGCCGTTTTTGAGAACGAGCTATTCTAAAACAGTGTAATTTCTCAAAATCAGCCCGTACGGTCGCGTAAGCGTTAGTGTACAAAAGGTAGTCTACTTGAAAGGGCCATTTCTCGGGTTGTACTGAACCGATTTGAGTGAGCCATAGATCACAATTTAGCTAAGAAGATGTAGATTGTGTGATGTAATTTTCAGAGGGGTTTATATAGCCGTTTATTAGAACGAGCTATTCTAAAACATTGTAATTTCTCAAAAAAAGCCCGTACGGTCGCGTAAGCGTTAGTGTACAAAAGGTAGTCTAGTTGAAAGGGCCATTTCTCTGGTTGTACTGAACCGATTTGAGTGAGCCATAGATCATAATTTAGCTAAGAAGATGTAGATTGTGTGATGTAATTTTCAGGTTGGTTTACTTAGCCGTTTTTGAGAACGAGCTATTCTATAACAGTGTAATTTCTCAAACTCAGCCCGTACGGTCGCGTAAGCGTAAGTGTACAAAAGGTAGTCTACTTGAAAGGGCCATTTCTCAGGTTGTACTCAACCGATTTAAGTGAGCCATAGATCATAATTTAGCTAAGAAGATGTAGATTGTGTGATGTAATTTTCAGAGGGGTTTACTTAGCCGTTTTTGAGAACGAGCTATTCTAAAACAGTGTAATTTCTCAAAATCAGCCCGTACGGTCGCGTAAGCGTTAGTGTACAAAAGGTAGTCTACTTGAAAGGGCCATTTCTCGGGTTGTACTGAACCGATTTGAGTGAGCCATAGATCAAAATTTAGCTAAGAAGATGTAGATTGTGTGATGTATTTTTCAGAGGGGTTTTATTAGCCGTTTTTGAGAACAAGCTATTCTAAAACAGTGTAATTTCTCAAAATCAGCTTGTACGGTCGCGTAAGCGTTAGTGTACAAAAGGTAGTCTACTTGAAATGGCCATTTCTCAGGTTGTACTGAACCGATTTGAGTGAGCCATAGATCATAATTTAGCTAAGAAGATGTAGATTGTGTGATGTAATTTTCAGAGGGGTTTTATTAGCAGTTTTTGAGAACGAGCTATTCTAAAACAGTGTAATTTCTCAAAATCAGCCCGTACGGTCGCGTAAGCGTTAGTGTACAAGAGGTAGTCTACTTGAAAGGGCCGTTTCTCGGGTTGTACTGAACCGATTTGAGTGAGCCATAGATCATAATTTAGCTAAGAAGATGTAGATTGTGTGATGTAATTTTCAGAGGGTTTTACTTAGCCGTTTTTGAGAACAAGCTATTCTAAAACAGTGTAATTTCTCAAAATCAGCCCGTACGGTCGCGTAAGCGTTAGTGTACAAAAGGTAGTCTACTTGAAAGGGCCATTTCTCGGTTTGTACTGAACCGATTTGAGTGAGCCATAGATCAAAATTTAGCTACGAAGATGTAGATTGTGTGATGTAATTTTCAGAGGGGTTTATATAGCCGTTTATTAGAACGAGCTATTCTAAAACATTGTAATTTCTCAAAAAAAGCCCGTACGGTCGCGTAAGCGTTAGTGTACAAAAGGTAGTCTAGTTGAAAGGGTCATTTCTCGGGTTGTACTGAACCGATTTGAGTGAGCCATAGATCATAATTTAGCTAAGAAGATGTAGATTGTGTGATGTATTTTTCAGAGGGGTTTTATTAGCCGTTTTTGAGAACAAGCTATTCTAAAACAGTGTAATTTCTCAAAATCAGCTTGTACGGTCGCGTAAGCGTTAGTGTACAAAAGGTAGTCTACTTGAAATGGCCATTTCTCAGGTTGTACTGAACCGATTTGAGTGAGCCATAGATCATAATTTAGCTAAGAAGATGTAGATTGTGTGATGTAATTTTCAGAGGGGTTTTATTAGCAGTTTTTGAGAACGAGCTATTCTAATACAGTGTAATTTCTCAAAATCAGCCCGTACGGTCGCGTAAGCGTTAGTGTACAAGAGGTAGTCTACTTGAAAGGGCCGTTTCTCGGGTTGTACTGAACCGATTTGAGTGAGCCATAGATCATAATTTAGCTAAGAAGATGTAGATTGTGTGATGTATTTTTCAGAGGGGTTTTATTAGCCGTTTTTGAGAACAAGCTATTCTAAAACAGTGTAATTTCTCAAAATCAGCTTGTACGGTCGCGTAAGCGTTAGTGTACAAAAGGTAGTCTACTTGAAATGGCCATTTCTCGGTTTGTACTGAACCGATTTGAGTGAGCCATAGATCATAATTTAGCTAAGAAGATGTAGATTGTGTGATGTAATTTTCAGAGGGGTTTTATTAGCAGTTTTTGAGAACGAGCTATTCTAAAACAGTGTAATTTCTCAAAATCAGCCCGTACGGTCGCGTAAGCGTTAGTGTACAAGAGGTAGTCTACTTGAAAGGGCCGTTTCTCGGGTTGTACTGAACCGATTTGAGTGAGCCATAGATCATAATTTAGCTAAGAAGATGTAGATTGTGTGATGTAATTTTCAGAGGGTTTTACTTAGCCGTTTTTGAGAACAAGCTATTCTAAAACAGTGTAATTTCTTAAAATCAGCCCGTACGGTCGCGTAAGCGTTAGTGTACAAAAGGTAGTCTACTTGAAAGGGCCATTTCTCGGTTTGTACTGAACCGATTTGAGTGAGCCATAGATCAAAATTTAGCTACGAAGATGTAGATTGTGTGATGTAATTTTCAGAGGGGTTTATATAGCCGTTTATTAGAACGAGCTATTCTAAAACATTGTAATTTCTCAAAAAAAGCCCGTACGGTCGCGTAAGCGTTAGTGTACAAAAGGTAGTCTAGTTGAAAGGGTCATTTCTCGGGTTGTACTGAACCGATTTGAGTTTGCCATAGATCATAATTTAGCTAAGAAGATGTAGATTGTGTGATGTAATTTTCAGGTTTGTTTACTTAGCCGTTTTTGAGAACAATCTATTCTATAACAGTGTAATTTCTCAAACTCAGCCCGTACGGTCGCGTAAGCGTAAGTGTACAAAAGGTAGTCTACTTGAAAGGGCCATTTCTCAGGTTGTACTCAACCGATTTAAGTGAGCCATAGATCATAATTTAGCTAAGAAGATGTAGATTGTGTGATGTAATTTTCAGAGGGGTTTACTTGGCCGTTTTTGAGAACGAGCTATTCTAAAACAGTGTAATTTCTCAAAATCAGCCCGTACGGTCGCGTAAGCGTTAGTGTACAAAAGGTAGTCTACTTGAAAGGGCCATTTCTCGGGTTGTACTGAACCGATTTGAGTGAGCCATAGATCAAAATTTAGCTAAGAAGATGTAGATTGTGTGATGTATTTTTCAGATGCGTTGTATTAGCCGTTTTTGAGAACGAGCTATTCTATAACAGTGTAATTTCTCAAAATCAGCCCGTACGGTGGCGTAAGCGTTAAAGTACAAAAGGTAGTCTACTTGAAAGGGCCGTTTCTCGGGTTGTACTGAACCGATTTGAGTGAGCCATAGATCATAATTTAGCTAAGAAGATTTAGATTGTGTGATGTAATTTTCAGAGGGGTTTACTTAGCCGTTTTTGAGAACGAGCTATTCTAATACAGTGCAATTTCTCAAAATCAGCCCGTACGGTCGCGTAAGCGTTAGTGTACAAAAGGTAGTCTACTTGAAAGGGCCATTTCTCGGGTTGTACTGAACCGATTTGAGTGAGCCATAGATCATAATTTAGCTAAGAAGATGTAGATTGTGTGATGTAATTTTCAGAGGGGTTTTATTAGCCGTTTTCGAGAACGAGCTATTCTAAAACAGTGTAATTTCTCAAAATCAGCCCGTACGGTCGCGTAAGCGTTAGTGTACAAAAGGTAGTCTACTTGAAAGGGCCATTTCTCGGGTTGTACTGAACCGATTTGAGTGAGCCATAGATCAAAATTTAGCTAAGAAGATGTAGATTGTGTGATGTAATTTTCAGAGGGGTTTACTTAGCCGTTTTTGAGAACGAGCTATTCTAAAACAGTGTAATTTCTCAAAATCAGCCCGTACGGTCGCGTAAGCGTTAGTGTACAAAAGGTAGTCTACTTGAAAGGGCCATTTCTCGGGTTGTACTGAACCGATTTGAGTGAGCCATAGATCATAATTTAGCTAAGAAGATGTAGATTGTGTGATGTATTTTTCAGATGCGTTTTATTAGCCGTTTTTGAGAACGAGCTATTCTATAACAGTGTAATTTCTCAAAATCAGCCCGTACGGTCGCGTAAGCGTTAAAGTACAAAAGGTAGTCTACTTGAAAGGGCCGTTTCTCGGGTTGTACTGAACCGATTTGAGTGAGCCATAGATCATAATTTAGCTAAGAAGATTTAGATTGTGTGATGTAATTTTCAGAGGGGTTTACTTAGCCGTTTTTGAGAACGAGCTATTCTAATACAGTGCAATTTCTCAAAATCAGCCCGTACGGTCGCGTAAGCGTTAGTGTACAAAAGGTAGTCTACTTGAAAGGGCCATTTCTCGGGTTGTACTGAACCGATTTGAGTGAGCCATAGATCATAATTTAGCTAAGAAGATGTAGATTGTGTGATGTAATTTTCAGAGGGGTTTTATTAGCCGTTTTCGAGAACGAGCTATTCTAAAACAGTGTAATTTCTCAAAATCAGCCCGTACGGTCGCGTAAGCGTTAGTGTACAAGAGGTAGTCTACTTGAAAGGGCCGTTTCTCGGGTTGTACTGAACCGATTTGAGTGAGCCATAGATCATAATTTAGCTAAGAAGATGTAGATTGTGTGATGTAATTTTCAGAGGGGTTTACTTAGCCGTTTTTGAGAACGAGCTATTCTAAAACAGTGTAATTTCTCAAAATCAGCCCGTACGGTCGCGTAAGCGTTAGTGTACAAAAGGTAGTCTACTTGAAAGGGCCATTTCTCGGGTTGTACTGAACCGATTTGAGTGAGCCATAGATCAAAATTTAGCTAAGAAGATGTAGATTGTGTGATGTAATTTTCAGAGGGGTTTACTTAGCCGTTTTTTAAAACGAGCTATTCTAAAACAGTGTAATTTCTCAAAATCAGCCCGTACGGTCGCGTAAGCGTTAGTGTACCAGAGGTAGTCTACTTGAAAGGGCCGTTTCTCGGGTTGTACTGAACCGATTTGAGTGAGCCATAGATCATAATTTAGCTAAGAAGATGTAGATTGTGTGATGTAATTTTCAGAGGGGTTTCCTTAGCCGTTTTTGAGAACGAGCTATTCTAATACAGTGCAATTTCTCAAAATCAGCCCGTACGGTCGCGTAAGCGTTAGTGTACAAAAGGTAGTCTACTTGAAAGGTCTATTTCTCGAGTTGTACTGAACCGATTTGAGTGAGCCATAGATCATAATTTAGCTAAGAAGATGTAGATTGTGTGAGGCAATTTTCAGAGGGGTTTACTTAGACGTTTTTGAGAACGAGCTATTCTAATACAGTGCAATTTCTCAAAATCAGCCCGTACGGTCGCGTAAGCGTTAGTGTACAAAAGGTAGTCTACTTGAAAGGGCTATTTCTCGGGTTGTACTGAACCGATTTGAGTGAGCCATAGATCAAAATTTAGCTAAGAAGATGTAGATTGTGTGATGTAATTTTCAGAGGGGTTTACTTAGCCGTTTTTGAGAACGAGCTATTCTAAAACAGTGTAATTTCTCAAAATCAGCCCGTACGGTCGCGTAAGCGTTAGTGTACAAAAGGTAGTCTACTTGAAAGGGCCATTTCTCGGGTTGTACTGAACCGATTTGAGTGAGCCATAGATCAAAATTTAGCTAAGAAGATGTAGATTGTGTGATGTAATTTTCAGAGGGGTTTACTTAGCCGTTTTTGAGAACGAGCTATTCTAAAACAGTGTAATTTCTCAAAATCAGCCCGTACGGTCGCGTAAGCGTTAGTGTACAAAAGGTAGTCTACTTGAAAGGGCTATTTCTCGGGTTGTACTGAACCGATTTAAGTGAGCCATAGATAAAAATGTAGCTAGGAAGATGTAGATTGTTTGATGTAATTTTTAGAGGGGTTTACTTAGCCGTTTTTGAGAACGAGCTATTCTAAAACAGTGTAATTTCTCAAAATCAGCCCGTACGGTCGCGTAAGCGTTAGTGTACAAAAGGTAGTCTACTTGAAAGGGCCATTTCTTGGGTTGTACTGAACCGATTTGAGTGAGCCATAAATCAAAATTTAGCTAAGAAGATGTAGATTGTGTGATGTAATTTTCAGAGGGGTTTTATTAGCCGTTTTTGAGAACGAGCTATTCTAAAACAGTGTAATTTCTCAAAATCAGATTGTACGGTCGCGTAAGCGTTAGTGTACAAAAGGTAGTCTACTTGAAAGGGCCATTTCTCGGGTTGTACTGAACCGATTTGAGTGAGCCATAGATCAAAATTTAGCTAAGAAGATGTAGATTGTGTGATGTAATTTTCAGAGGGGTTTTATTAGCCGTTTTTGAGAACGAGCTATTCTAAAACAGTGTAATTTCTCAAAATCAGCTTGTACGGTCGCGTAAGCGTTAGTGTACAAAAGGTAGTCTACTTGAAAGGGCCATTTCTCAGGTTGTACTCAACCGATTTAAGTGAGCCATAGATAATAATTTAGCTAAGAAGATGTAGATTGTGTGATGTAATTTTCAGAGGGGTTTACTTAGCCGTTTTTGAGAACGAGCTATTCTAAAACAGTGTAATTTCTCAAAATCAGCCCGTACGGTCGCGTAAGCGTTAGTGTACAAAAGGTAGTCTACTTGAAAGGGCCATTTCTCGGGTTGTACTGAACCGATTTGAGTGAGCCATAGATCAAAATTTAGCTAAGAAGATATAGATTGTGTGATGTAATTTTCAGAGGGGTTTACTTAGCCGTTTTTGAGAACGAGCTATTCTAAAACAGTGTAATTTCTCAAAATCAGCCAGTACGGTCGCGTAAGCGTTAGTGTACAAAAGGTAGTCTACTTGAAAGGGCTATTTCTCGGGTTGTACTGAACCGATTTAAGTGAGCCATAGATAAAAATTTAGCTAAGAAGATGTAGATTGTTTGATGTAATTTTCAGAGGGGTTTACTTAGCCGTTTTTGAGAACGAGCTATTCTAAAACAGTGTAATTTCTTAAAATCAGCCCGTACGGTCGCGTAAGCGTTAGTGTACAAAAGGTAGTCTACTTGAAAGGGCCATTTCTCGGGTTGTACTGAACCGATTTGAGTGAGCCATAGATCAAAATTTAGCTAAGAAGATGTAGATTGTGTGATGTAATTTTCAGAGGGGTTTTATTAGCCGTTTTTGAGAACGAGCTATTCTAAAACAGTGTAATTTCTCAAAATCAGCTTGTACGGTCGCGTAAGCGTTAGTGTACAAAAGGTAGTCTACTTGAAAGGGCCATTTCTCGGGTTGTACTGAACCGATTTGAGTGAGCCATAGATCATAATTTAGCTAAGAAGATGTAGATTGTGTGATGTAATTTTCAGAGGGGTTTTATTAGCCGTTTTCGAGAACGAGCTATTCTAAAACAGTGTAATTTCTCAAAATCAGCCCGTACGGTCGCGTAAGCGTTAGTGTACAAGAGGTTGTCTACTTGAAAGGGCCGTTTCTCGGGTTGTACTGAACCGATTTGAGTGAGCCATAGATCATAATTTAGCTAAGAAGATGTAGATTGTGTGATGTAATTTTCAGAGGGGTTTACTTAGCCGTTTTTGAGAACGAGCTATTCTAAAACAGTGTAATTTCTCAAAATCAGCCCGTACGGTCGCGTAAGCGTTAGTGTACAAAAGGTAGTCTACTTGAAAGGGTCATTTCTCGGTTTGTACTGAACCGATTTGAGTGAGCCATAGATCAAAATTTAGCTACGAAGATGTAGATTGTGTGATGTAATTTTCAGAGGGGTTTATATAGCCGTTTATTAGAACGAGCTATTCTAAAACATTGTAATTTCTCAAAAAAAGCCCGTACGGTCGCGTAAGCGTTAGTGTACAAAAGGTAGTCTAGTTGAAAGGGCCATTTCTCGGGTTCTACTGAACCGATTTGAGTGAGCCATAGATCATAATTTAGCTAAGAAGATGTAGATTGTGTGATGTAATTTTCAGGTTGGTTTACTTAGCCGTTTTTGAGAACGAGCTATTCTATAACAGTGTAATTTCTCAAACTCAGCCCGTACGGTCGCGTAAGCGTAAGTGTACAAAAGGTAGTCTACTTGAAAGGGCCATTTCTCAGGTTGTACTCAACCGATTTAAGTGAGCCATAGATCATAATTTAGCTAAGAAGATGTAGATTGTGTGATGTAATTTTCAGAGGGGTTTACTTAGCCGTTTTTGAGAACGAGCTATTCTAAAACAGTGTAATTTCTCAAAATCAGCCCGTACGGTCGCGTAAGCGTTAGTGTACAAAAGGTAGTCTACTTGAAAGGGCCATTTCTCGGGTTGTACTGAACCGATTTGAGTGAGCCATAGATCAAAATTTAGCTAAGAAGATGTAGATTGTGTGATGTATTTTTCAGATGCGTTTTATTAGCCGTTTTTGAGAACGAGCTATTCTATAACAATGTAATTTCTCAAAATCAGCCCGTACGGTCGCGTAAGCGTTAGTGTACAAAAGGTAGTCTACTTGAAAGGGCTATTTCTCGGGTTGTACTGAACCGATTTGAGTGAGCCATAGATCAAAATTTAGCTAAGAAGATGTAGATTGTGTGATGTAATTTTCAGAGGGGTTTACTTAGCCGTTTTTGAGAACGAGCTATTCTAAAACAGTGTAATTTCTCAAAATCGGCCCGTACGGTCGCGTAAGCGTTAGTGTACAAAAGGTAGTCTACTTGAAAGGGCCATTTCTCGGGTTGTACTGAACCGATTTGAGTGAGCCATAGATCAAAATTTAGCTAAGAAGATGTAGATTGTGTGATGTAATTTTCAGAGGGGTTTACGTAGCCGTTTTTGAGAACGAGCTATTCTAAAACAGTGTAATTTCTCAAAATCAGCCCGTACGGTCGCGTAAGCGTTAGTGTACAAAAGGTAGTCTACTTGAAAGGGCTATTTCTCGGGTTGTACTGAACCGATTTAAGTGAGCCATAGATAAAAATGTAGCTAGGAAGATGTAGATTGTTTGATGTAATTTTTAGAGGGGTTTACTTAGCCGTTTTTGAGAACGAGCTATTCTAAAACAGTGTAATTTCTCAAAATCAGCCCGTACGGTCGCGTAAGCGTTAGTGTACAAAAGGTAGTCTACTTGAAAGGGCCATTTCTTGGGTTGTACTGAACCGATTTGAGTGAGCCATAAATCAAAATTTAGCTAAGAAGATGTAGATTGTGTGATGTAATTTTCAGAGGGGTTTTATTAGCCGTTTTTGAGAACGAGCTATTCTAAAACAGTGTAATTTCTCAAAATCAGCCCGTACGGTCGCGTAAGCGTTAGTGTACAAAAGGTAGTCTACTTGAAAGGGCCATTTCTCGGGTTGTACTGAACCGATTTGAGTGAGCCATAGATCAAAATTTAGCTAAGAAGATGTAGATTGTGTGATGTAATTTTCAGAGGGGTTTACTTATCCGTTTTTGAGAACGAGCTATTCTAAAACAGTGTAATTTCTCAAAATCAGCCAGTACGGTCGCGTAAGCGTT
The DNA here is from genome assembly GCA_949710005.1 of Ricordea florida. NCBI lineage: Eukaryota > Metazoa > Cnidaria > Anthozoa > Corallimorpharia > Ricordeidae > Ricordea > Ricordea florida. The sequence goes on from OX453281.1 coordinate 13,983,559, forward strand.
AGTGTACAAAAGGTAGTCTACTTGAAAGGGCTATTTCTCGGGTTGTACTGAACCGATTTAAGTGAGCCATAGATAAAAATGTAGCTAAGAAGATGTAGATTGTTTGATGTAATTTTCAGAGGGGTTTACTTAGCCGTTTTTCAGAACGAGCTATTCTAAAACAGTGTAATTTCTCAAAATCAGCCCGTACGGTCGCGTAAGCGTTAGTGTACAAAAGGTAGTCTACTTGAAAGGGCCATTTCTCGGGTTGTACTGAACCGATTTGAGTGAGCCATAGATCAAAATTTAGCTAAGAAGATGTAGATTGTGTGATGTAATTTTCAGAGGGGTTTTATTAGCCGTTTTTGAGAACGAGCTATTCTAAAACAGTGTAATTTCTCAAAATCAGCTTGTACGGTCGCGTAAGCGTTAGTGTACAAAAGGTAGTCTACTTGAAAGGGCCATTTCTCGGGTTGTACTGAACCGATTTGAGTGAGCCATAGATCATAATTTAGCTAAGAAGATGTAGATTGTGTGATGTAATTTTCAGAGGGGTTTTATTAGCCGTTTTCGAGAACGAGCTATTCTAAAACAGTGTAATTTCTCAAAATCAGCCCGTACGGTCGCGTAAGCGTTAGTGTACAAGAGGTTGTCTACTTGAAAGGGCCGTTTCTCGGGTTGTACTGAACCGATTTGAGTGAGCCATAGATCATAATTTAGCTAAGAAGATGTAGATTGTGTGATGTAATTTTCAGAGGGGTTTACTTAGCCGTTTTTGAGAACGAGCTATTCTAAAACAGTGTAATTTCTCAAAATCAGCCCGTACGGTCGCGTAAGCGTTAGTGTACAAAAGGTAGTCTACTTGAAAGGGTCATTTCTCGGTTTGTACTGAACCGATTTGAGTGAGCCATAGATCAAAATTTAGCTACGAAGATGTAGATTGTGTGATGTAATTTTCAGAGGGGTTTATATAGCCGTTTATTAGAACGAGCTATTCTAAAACATTGTAATTTCTCAAAAAAAGCCCGTACGGTCGCGTAAGCGTTAGTGTACAAAAGGTAGTCTAGTTGAAAGGGCCATTTCTCGGGTTCTACTGAACCGATTTGAGTGAGCCATAGATCATAATTTAGCTAAGAAGATGTAGATTGTGTGATGTAATTTTCAGGTTGGTTTACTTAGCCGTTTTTGAGAACGAGCTATTCTATAACAGTGTAATTTCTCAAACTCAGCCCGTACGGTCGCGTAAGCGTAAGTGTACAAAAGGTAGTCTACTTGAAAGGGCCATTTCTCAGGTTGTACTCAACCGATTTAAGTGAGCCATAGATCATAATTTAGCTAAGAAGATGTAGATTGTGTGATGTAATTTTCAGAGGGGTTTACTTAGCCGTTTTTGAGAACGAGCTATTCTAAAACAGTGTAATTTCTCAAAATCAGCCCGTACGGTCGCGTAAGCGTTAGTGTACAAAAGGTAGTCTACTTGAAAGGGCCATTTCTCGGGTTGTACTGAACCGATTTGAGTGAGCCATAGATCATAATTTAGCTAAGAAGATGTAGATTGTGTGATGTATTTTTCAGATGCGTTTTATTAGCCGTTTTTGAGAACGAGCTATTCTATAACAGTGTAATTTCTCAAAATCAGCCCGTACGGTCGCGTAAGCGTTAAAGTACAAAAGGTAGTCTACTTGAAAGGGCCATTTCTCGGGTTGTACTGAACCGATTTGAGTGAGCCATAGATCATAATTTAGCTAAGAAGATGTAGATTGTGTGATGTAATTTTCAGAGGGGTTTACTTAGCCGTTTTTGAGAACGAGCTATTCTAAAACAGTGTAATTTCTCAAAATCAGCCCGTACGGTCGCGTAAGCGTTAGTGTACAAAAGGTAGTCTACTTGAAAGGGCTATTTCTCGGGTTGTACTGAACCGATTTCAGTGAGCCATAGATCAAAATTTAGCTAAGAAGATGTAGATTGTGTGATGTATTTTTCAGATGCGTTTTATTAGCCGTTTTTGAGAACGAGCTATTCTATAACAGTGTAATTTCTCAAAATCAGCCCGTACGGTCGCGTAAGCGTTAAAGTACAAAAGGTAGTCTACTTGAAAGGGCCATTTCTCGGGTTGTACTGAACCGATTTGAGTGAGCCATAGATCATAATTTAGCTAAGAAGATGTAGATTGTGTGATGTAATTTTCAGAGGGGTTTACTTAGCCGTTTTTGAGAACGAGCTATTCTAATACAGTGCAATTTCTCAAAATCAGCCCGTACGGTCGCGTAAGCGTTAGTGTACAAAAGGTAGTCTACTTGAAAGGGCTATTTCTCGGGTTGTACTGAACCGATTTCAGTGAGCCATAGATCAAAATGTAGATACGAAGATGTAGATTGTGTGATGTAATTTTCAGAGGGGTTTACTTAGCCGTTTTTGAGAACGAGCTATTCTAAAACAGTGTAATTTCTCAAAATCAGCCCGTACGGTCGCGTAAGCGTTAGTGTACAAAAGGTAGTCTACTTGAAAGGGCCATTTCTCGGGTTGTACTGAACCGATTTGAGTGAGCCATAGATCATAATTTAGCTAAGAAGATGTAGATTGTGTGATGTAATTTTCAGAGGGGTTTACTTAGCCGTTTTTGAGAACGAGCTATTCTAATACAGTGTAATTTCTCAAAATCAGCCCGTACGGTCGCGTAAGCGTTAGTGTACAAAAGGTAGTCTACTTGAAAGGGCTATTTCTCGGGTTGTACTGAACCGATTTAAGTGAGCCATAGATAAAAATGTAGCTAAGAAGATGTAGATTGTTTGATGTAATTTTCAGAGGGGTTTACTTAGCCGTTTTTGAGAACGAGCTATTCTAAAACAGTGTAATTTCTCAAAATCAGCCCGTACGGTCAAGTAAGCGTTAGTGTACAAAAGGTAGTCTACTTGAAAGGGCCATTTCTCGGGTTGTACTGAACCGATTTGAGTGAGCCATAGATCAAAATTTAGCTAAGAAGATGTAGATTGTGTGATGTAATTTTCAGAGGGGTTTTATTAGCCGTTTTTGAGAACGAGCTATTCTAAAACAGTGTAATTTCTCAAAATCAGCTTGTACGGTCGCGTAAGCGTTAGTGTACAAAAGGTAGTCTACTTGAAAGGGCCATTTCTCGGGTTGTACTGAACCGATTTGAGTGAGCCATAGATCATAATTTAGCTAAGAAGATGTAGATTGTGTGATGTAATTTTCAGAGGGGTTTTATTAGCCGTTTTCGAGAACGAGCTATTCTAAAACAGTGTAATTTCTCAAAATCAGCCCGTACGGTCGCGTAAGCGTTAGTGTACAAGAGGTAGTCTACTTGAAAGGGCCGTTTCTCGGGTTGTACTGAACCGATTTGAGTGAGCCATAGATCAAAATTTAGCTAAGAAGATGTAGATTGTGTGATGTAATTTTCAGAGGGGTTTACTTAGCCGTTTTTTAAAACGAGCTATTCTAAAACAGTGTAATTTCTCAAAATCAGCCCGTACGGTCGCGTAAGCGTTAGTGTACAAGAGGTAGTCTTTTTGAAAGGGCCGTTTCTCGGGTTGTACTGAACCGATTTGAGTGAGCCATAGATCATAATTTAGCTAAGAAGATGTAGATTGTGTGATGTAATTTTCAGAGGGGTTTACTTAGCCGTTTTTGAGAACGAGCTATTCTAATACAGTGCAATTTCTCAAAATCAGCCCGTACGGTCGCGTAAGCGTTAGTGTACAAAAGGTAGTCTACTTGAAAGGGCTATTTCTCGAGTTGTACTTAACCGATTTGAGTGAGCCATAGATCATAATTTAGCTAAGAAGATGTAGATTGTGTGAGGTAATTTTCAGAGGGGTTTACTTAGCCGTTTTTGAGAACGAGCTATTCTAATACAGTGCAATTTCTCAAAATCAGCTTGTACGGTCGCGTAAGCGTTAGTGTACAAAAGGTAGTCTACTTGAAAGGGCCATTTCTCGGGTTGTACTGAACCGATTTGAGTGAGCCATAGATCAAAATTTAGCTAAGAAGATGTAGATTGTGTGATGTAATTTTCAGAGGGGTTTTATTAGCCGTTTTTGAGAACGAGCTATTCTAAAACAGTGTAATTTCTCAAAATCAGCTTGTACGGTCGCGTAAGCGTTAGTGTATAAAAGGTAGTCTACTTGAAAGGGCCATTTCTCAGGTTGTACTGAACCGATTTGAGTGAGCCATAGATCATAATTTAGCTAAGAAGATGTAGATTGTGTGATGTTATTTTCAGAGGGGTTTTATTAGCCGTTTTTGAGAACGAGCTATTCTAAAACAGTGTAATTTCTCAAAATTAGCCCGTACGGTCGCGTAAGCGTTAGTGTACAAGAGGTAGTCTACTTGAAAGGGCCGTTTCTCGGGTTGTACTGAACCGATTTGAGTGAGCCATAGATCATAATTTAGCTAAGAAGATGTAGATTGTGTGATGTAATTTTCAGAGGGGTTTACTTAGCCGTTTTTGAGAACGAGCTATTCTAATACAGTGCAATTTCTCAAAATCAGCCCGTACGGTCGCGTAAGCGTTAGTGTACAAAAGGTAGTCTACTTGAAAGGGCTATTTCTCGAGTTGTACTTAACCGATTTGAGTGAGCCATAGATCATAATTTAGCTAAGAAGATGTAGATTGTGTGAGGTAATTTTCAGAGGGGTTTACTTAGCCGTTTTTGAGAACGAGCTATTCTAATACAGTGCAATTTCTCAAAATCAGCTTGTACGGTCGCGTAAGCGTTAGTGTACAAAAGGTAGTCTACTTGAAAGGGCCATTTCTCGGGTTGTACTGAACCGATTTGAGTGAGCCATAGATCAAAATTTAGCTAAGAAGATGTAGATTGTGTGATGTAATTTTCAGAGGGGTTTTATTAGCCGTTTTTGAGAACGAGCTATTCTAAAACAGTGTAATTTCTCAAAATCAGCTTGTACGGTCGCGTAAGCGTTAGTGTATAAAAGGTAGTCTACTTGAAAGGGCCATTTCTCAGGTTGTACTGAACCGATTTGAGTGAGCCATAGATCATAATTTAGCTAAGAAGATGTAGATTGTGTGATGTTATTTTCAGAGGGGTTTTATTAGCCGTTTTTGAGAACGAGCTATTCTAAAACAGTGTAATTTCTCAAAATTAGCCCGTACGGTCGCGTAAGCGTTAGTGTACAAGAGGTAGTCTACTTGAAAGGGCCGTTTCTCGGGTTGTACTGAACCGATTTGAGTGAGCCATAGATCATAATTTAGCTAAGAAGATGTAGATTGTGTGATGTAATTTTCAGAGGGGTTTACTTAGCCGTTTTTGAGAACGAGCTATTCTAAAACAGTGTAATTTCTCAAAATCAGCCCGTACGGTCGCGTAAGCGTTAGTGTACAAAAGGTAGTCTACTTGAAAGGGCCATTTCTCGGGTTGTACTGAACCGATTTGAGTTAGCCATAGATCAAAATTTAGCTAAGAAGATGTAGATTGTGTGATGTAATTTTCAGAGGGGTTTACTTAGCCGTTTTTTAAAACGAGCTATTCTAAAACAGTGTAATTTCTCAAAATCAGCCCGTACGGTCGCGTAAGCGTTAGTGTACAAGAGGTAGTCTACTTGAAAGGGCCGTTTCTCGGGTTGTACTGAACCGATTTGAGTGAGCCATAGATCATAATTTAGCTAAGAAGATGTAGATTGTGTGATGTAATTTTCAGAGGGGTTTACTTAGCCGTTTTTGAGAACGAGCTATTCTAATACAGTGCAATTTCTCAAAATCAGCCCGTACGGTCGCGTAAGCGTTAGTGTACAAGAGGTAGTCTACTTGAAAGGGCTATTTCTCGGGTTGTACTGAACCGATTTAAGTGAGCCATAGATAAAAATGTAGCTAAGAAGATGTAGATTGTTTGATGTAATTTTCAGAGGGGTTTACTTAGCCGTTTTTGAGAACGAGCTATTCTAAAACAGTGTAATTTCTCAAAATTAGCCCGTACGGTCGCGTAAGCGTTAGTGTACAAGAGGTAGTCTACTTGAAAGGGCCGTTTCTCGGGTTGTACTGAACCGATTTGAGTGAGCCATAGATCATAATTTAGCTAAGAAGATGTAGATTGTGTGATGTAATTTTCAGAGGGGTTTACTTAGCCGTTTTTGAGAACGAGCTATTCTAAAACAGTGTAATTTCTCAAAATCAGCCCGTACGGTCGCGTAAGCGTTAGTGTACAAAAGGTAGTCTACTTGAAAGGGCCATTTCTCGGGTTGTACTGAACCGATTTGAGTTAGCCATAGATCAAAATTTAGCTAAGAAGATGTAGATTGTGTGATGTAATTTTCAGAGGGGTTTACTTAGCCGTTTTTGAGAACGAGCTATTCTAAAACAGTGTAATTTCTCAAAATCAGCCCGTACGGTCGCGTAAGCGTTAGTGTACAAAAGGTAGTCTACTTGAAAGGGCTATTTCTCGGGTTGTACTGAACCGATTTAAGTGAGCCATAGATAAAAATGTAGCTAGGAAGATGTAGATTGTTTGATGTAATTTTTAGAGGGGTTTACTTAGCCGTTTTTGAGAACGAGCTATTCTAAAACAGTGTAATTTCTCAAAATCAGCCCGTACGGTCGCGTAAGCGTTAGTGTACAAAAGGTAGTCTACTTGAAAGGGCCATTTCTTGGGTTGTACTGAACCGATTTGAGTGAGCCATAAATCAAAATTTAGCTAAGAAGATGTAGATTGTGTGATGTAATTTTCAGAGGGGTTTTATTAGCCGTTTTTGAGAACGAGCTATTCTAAAACAGTGTAATTTCTCAAAATCAGATTGTACGGTCGCGTAATTAAATAAGCGTTAGTGTACAAAAGGTAGTCTACTTGAAAGGGCCATTTCTCGGGTTGTACTGAACCGATTTGAGTGAGCCATAGATCAAAATTTAGCTAAGAAGATGTAGATTGTGTGATGTAATTTTCAGAGGGGTTTTATTAGCCGTTTTTGAGAACGAGCTATTCTAAAACAGTGTAATTTCTCAAAATCAGCTTGTACGGTCGCGTAAGCGTTAGTGTACAAAAGGTAGTCTACTTGAAAGGGCCATTTCTCGGGTTGTACTGAACCGATTTGAGTGAGCCATAGATCATAATTTAGCTAAGAAGATGTAGATTGTGTGATGTAATTTTCAGAGGGGTTTTATTAGCCGTTTTCGAGAACGAGCTATTCTAAAACAGTGTAATTTCTCAAAATCAGCCCGTACGGTCGCGTAAGCGTTAGTGTACAAGAGGTTGTCTACTTGAAAGGGCCGTTTCTCGGGTTGTACTGAACCGATTTGAGTGAGCCATAGATCATAATTTAGCTAAGAAGATGTAGATTGTGTGATGTAATTTTCAGAGGGGTTTACTTAGCCGTTTTTGAGAACGAGCTATTCTAAAACAGTGTAATTTCTCAAAATCAGCCCGTACGGTCGCGTAAGCGTTAGTGTACAAAAGGTAGTCTATTTGAAAGGGTCATTTCTCGGTTTGTACTGAACCGATTTGAGTGAGCCATAGATCAAAATTTAGCTACGAAAATGTAGATTGTGTGATGTAATTTTCAGAGGGGTTTATATAGCCGTTTATTAGAACGAGCTATTCTAAAACATTGTAATTTCTCAAAAAAAGCCCGTACGGTCGCGTAAGCGTTAGTGTACAAAAGGTAGTCTAGTTGAAAGGGCCATTTCTCGGGTTCTACTGAACCGATTTGAGTGAGCCATAGATCATAATTTAGCTAAGAAGATGTAGATTGTGTGATGTAATTTTCAGGTTGGTTTACTTAGCCGTTTTTGAGAACGAGCTATTCTATAACAGTGTAATTTCTCAAACTCAGCCCGTACGGTCGCGTAAGCGTAAGTGTACAAAAGGTAGTCTACTTGAAAGGGCCATTTCTCAGGTTGTACTCAACCGATTTAAGTGAGCCATAGATCATAATTTAGCTAAGAAGATGTAGATTGTGTGATGTAATTTTCAGAGGGGTTTACTTAGCCGTTTTTGAGAACGAGCTATTCTAAAACAGTGTAATTTCTCAAAATCAGCCCGTACGGTCGCGTAAGCGTTAGTGTACAAAAGGTAGTCTACTTGAAAGGGCCATTTCTCGGGTTGTACTGAACCGATTTGAGTGAGCCATAGATCAAAATTTAGCTAAGAAGATGTAGATTGTGTGATGTATTTTTCAGATGCGTTTTATTAGCCGTTTTTGAGAACGAGCTATTCTATAACAGTGTAATTTCTCAAAATCAGCCCGTACGGTCGCGTAAGCGTTAAAGTACAAAAGGTAGTCTACTTGAAAGGGCCATTTCTCGGGTTGTACTGAACCGATTTGAGTGAGCCATAGATCATAATTTAGCTAAGAAGATGTAGATTGTGTGATGTAATTTTCAGAGGGGTTATTTAGCCGTTTTTGAGAACGAGCTATTCTAATACAGTGCAATTTCTCAAAATCAGCCCGTACGGTCGCGTAAGCGTTAGTGTACAAAAGGTAGTCTACTTGAAAGGGCTATTTCTCGGGTTGTACTGAACCGATTTGAGTGAGCCATAGATCAAAATTTAGCTAAGAAGATGTAGATTGTCTGATGTCATTTTCAGAGGGGTTTACTTAGCCGTTTTTGAGAACGAGCTATTCTAAAACAGTGTAATTTCTCAAAATCAGCCCGTACGGTCGCGTAAGCGTTAGTGTACAAAAGGTAGTCTACTTGAATGGGCCATTTCTCGGGTTGTACTGAACCGATTTGAGTTAGCCATAGATCAAAATTTAGCTAAGAAGATGTAGATTGTGTGATGTAATTTTCAGAGGGGTTTACTTAGCCGTTTTTGAGAACGAGCTATTCTAAAACAGTGTAATTTCTCAAAATCAGATTGTACGGTCGCGTAAGCGTTAGTGTACAAAAGGTAGTCTACTTGAAAGGGCCATTTCTCGGGTTGTACTGAACCGATTTGAGTGAGCCATAGATCAAAATTTAGCTAAGAAGATGTAGATTGTGTGATGTAATTTTCAGAGGGGTTTTATTAGCCGTTTTTGAGAACGAGCTATTCTAAAACAGTGTAATTTCTCAAAATCAGCTTGTACGGTCGCGTAAGCGTTAGTGTACAAGAGGTGTTCTACTTGAAAGGGCCGTTTCTCGGGTTGTACTGAACCGATTTGAGTGAGCCATAGATCATAATTTAGCTAAGAAGATGTAGATTGTGTGATGTAATTTTCAGAGGGGTTTACTTAGCCGTTTTTGAGAACGAGCTATTCTAAAACAGTGTAATTTCTCAAAATCAGCCCGTACGGTCGCGTAAGCGTTAGTGTACAAAAGGTAGTCTACTTGAAAGGGCCATTTCTCGGGTTGTACTGAACCGATTTGAGTTAGCCATAGATCAAAATTTAGCTAAGAAGATGTAGATTGTGTGATGTAATTTTCAGAGGGGTTTACTTAGCCGTTTTTGAGAACGAGCTATTCTAAAACAGTGTAATTTCTCAAAATCAGCCCGTACGGTCGCGTAAGCGTTAGTGTACAAAAGGTAGTCTACTTGAAAGGGCTATTTCTCGGGTTGTACTGAACCGATTTAAGTGAGCCATAGATAAAAATGTAGCTAGGAAGATGTAGATTGTTTGATGTAATTTTTAGAGGGGTTTACTTAGCCGTTTTTGAGAACGAGCTATTCTAAAACAGTGTAATTTCTCAAAATCAGCCCGTACGGTCGCGTAAGCGTTAGTGTACAAAAGGTAGTCTACTTGAAAGGGCCATTTCTTGGGTTGTACTGAACCGATTTGAGTGAGCCATAAATCAAAATTTAGCTAAGAAGATGTAGATTGTGTGATGTAATTTTCAGAGGGGTTTTATTAGCCGTTTTTGAGAACGAGCTATTCTAAAACAGTGTAATTTCTCAAAATCAGATTGTACGGTCGCGTAAGCGTTAGTGTACAAAAGGTAGTCTACTTGAAAGGGCCATTTCTCGGGTTGTACTGAACCGATTTGAGTGAGCCATAGATCAAAATTTAGCTAAGAAGATGTAGATTGTGTGATGTAATTTTCAGAGGGGTTTTATTAGCCGTTTTTGAGAACGAGCTATTCTAAAACAGTGTAATTTCTCAAAATCAGCTTGTACGGTCGCGTAAGCGTTAGTGTACAAAAGGTAGTCTACTTGAAAGGGCCATTTCTCGGGTTGTACTGAACCGATTTGAGTGAGCCATAGATCATAATTTAGCTAAGAAGATGTAGATTGTGTGATGTAATTTTCAGAGGGGTTTTATTAGCCGTTTTCGAGAACGAGCTATTCTAAAACAGTGTAATTTCTCAAAATCAGCCCGTACGGTCGCGTAAGCGTTAGTGTACAAGAGGTTGTCTACTTGAAAGGGCCGTTTCTCGGGTTGTACTGAACCGATTTGAAAGAGCCATAGATCATAATTTAGCTAAGAAGATGTAGATTGTGTGATGTAATTTTCAGAGGGGTTTACTTAGCCGTTTTTGAGAACGAGCTATTCTAAAACAGTGTAATTTCTCAAAATCAGCCCGTACGGTCGCGTAAGCGTTAGTGTACAAAAGGTAGTCTACTTGAAAGGGTCATTTCTCGGTTTGTACTGAACCGATTTGAGTGAGCCATAGATCAAAATTTAGCTACGAAAATGTAGATTGTGTGATGTAATTTTCAGAGGGGTTTATATAGCCGTTTATTAGAACGAGCTATTCTAAAACATTGTAATTTCTCAAAAAAAGCCCGTACGGTCGCGTAAGCGTTAGTGTACAAAAGGTAGTCTAGTTGAAAGGGCCATTTCTCGGGTTCTACTGAACCGATTTGAGTGAGCCATAGATCATAATTTAGCTAAGAAGATGTAGATTGTGTGATGTAATTTTCAGGTTGGTTTACTTAGCCGTTTTTGAGAACGAGCTATTCTATAACAGTGTAATTTCTCAAACTCAGCCCGTACGGTCGCGTAAGCGTAAGTGTACAAAAGGTAGTCTACTTGAAAGGGCCATTTCTCAGGTTGTACTCAACCGATTTAAGTGAGCCATAGATCATAATTTAGCTACGAAGATGTAGATTGTGTGATGTAATTTTCAGAGGGGTTTACTTAGCCGTTTTTGAGAACGAGCTATTCTAAAACAGTGTAATTTCTCAAAATCAGCCCGTACGGTCGCGTAAGCGTTAGTGTACAAAAGGTAGTCTACTTGAAAGGGCCATTTCTCGGGTTGTACTGAACCGATTTGAGTGAGCCATAGATCAAAATTTAGCTAAGAAGATGTAGATTGTGTGATGTATTTTTCAGATGCGTTTTATTAGCCGTTTTTGAGAACGAGCTATTCTATAACAGTGTAATTTCTCAAAATCAGCCCGTACGGTCGCGTAAGCGTTAAAGTACAAAAGGTAGTCTACTTGAAAGGGCCATTTCTCGGGTTGTACTGAACCGATTTGAGTGAGCCATAGATCATAATTTAGCTAAGAAGATGTAGATTGTGTGATGTAATTTTCAGAGGGGTTTACTTAGCCGTTTTTGAGAACGAGCTATTCTAATACAGTGCAATTTCTCAAAATCAGCCCGTACGGTCGCGTAAGCGTTAGTGTACAAAAGGTAGTCTACTTGAAAGGGCTATTTCTCGGGTTGTACTGAACCGATTTGAGTGAGCCATAGATCAAAATTTAGCTAAGAAGATGTAGATTGTCTGATGTAATTTTCAGAGGGGTTTACTTAGCCGTTTTTGAGAACGAGCTATTCTAAAACAGTGTAATTTCTCAAAATCAGCCCGTACGGTCGCGTAAGCGTTAGTGTACAAAAGGTAGTCTACTTGAAAGGGCCATTTCTCGGGTTGTACTGAACCGATTTGAGTTAGCCATAGATCAAAATTTAGCTAAGAAGATGTAGATTGTGTGATGTAATTTTCAGAGGGGTTTACTTAGCCGTTTTTGAGAACGAGCTATTCTAAAACAGTGTAATTTCTCAAAATCAGCCCGTACGGTCGCGTAAGCGTTAGTGTACAAAAGGTAGTCTACTTGAAAGGGCTATTTCTCGGGTTGTACTGAACCGATTTAAGTGAGCCATAGATAAAAATGTAGCTAGGAAGATGTAGATTGTTTGATGTAATTTTTAGAGGGGTTTACTTAGCCGTTTTTGAGAACGAGCTATTCTAAAACAGTGTAATTTCTCAAAATCAGCCCGTACGGTCGCGTAAGCGTTAGTGTACAAAAGGTAGTCTACTTGAAAGGGCCATTTCTTGGGTTGTACTGAACCGATTTGAGTGAGCCATAAATCAAAATTTAGCTAAGAAGATGTAGATTGTGTGATGTAATTTTCAGAGGGGTTTTATTAGCCGTTTTTGAGAACGAGCCATTCTAAAACAGTGTAATTTCTCAAAATCAGATTGTACGGTCGCGTAAGCGTTAGTGTACAAAAGGTAGTCTACTTGAAAGGGCCATTTCTCGGGTTGTACTGAACCGATTTGAGTGAGCCATAGATCAAAATTTAGCTAAGAAGATGTAGATTGTGTGATGTAATTTTCAGAGGGGTTTTATTAGCCGTTTTTGAGAACGAGCTATTCTAAAACAGTGTAATTTCTCAAAATCAGCTTGTACGGTCGCGTAAGCGTTAGTGTACAAAAGGTAGTCTACTTGAAAGGGCCATTTCTCAGGTTGTACTCAACCGATTTGAGTGAGCCATAGATCATAATTTAGCTAAGAAGATGTAGATTGTGTGATGTAATTTTCAGAGGGGTTTACTTAGCCGTTTTTGAGAACGAGCTATTCTAAAACAGTGTAATTTCTCAAAATCAGCCCGTACGGTCGCGTAAGCGTTAGTGTACAAAAGGTAGTCTACTTGAAAGGGCCATTTCTCGGGTTGTACTGAACCGATTTGAGTGAGCCATAGATCAAAATTTAGCTAAGAAGATGTAGATTGTGTGATGTAATTTTCAGAGGGGTTTACTTAGCCGTTTTTGAGAACGAGCTATTCTAAAACAGTGTAATTTCTCAAAATCAGCCAGTACGGTCGCGTAAGCGTTAGTGTACAAAAGGTAGTCTACTTGAAAGGGCTATTTCTCGGGTTGTACTGAACCGATTTAAGTGAGCCATAGATAAAAATGTAGCTAAGAAGATGTAGATTGTTTGATGTAATTTTCAGAGGGGTTTACTTAGCCGTTTTTGAGAACGAGCTATTCTAAAACAGTGTAATTTCTCAAAATCAGCCCGTACGGTCGCGTAAGCGTTAGTGTACAAAAGGTAGTCTACTTGAAAGGGCCATTTCTCGGGTTGTACTGAACCGATTTGAGTGAGCCATAGATCAAAATTTAGCTAAGAAGATGTAGATTGTGTGATGTAATTTTCAGAGGGGTTTTATTAGCCGTTTTTGAGAACGAGCTATTCTAAAACAGTGTAATTTCTCAAAATCAGCTTGTACGGTCGCGTAAGCGTTAGTGTACAAAAGGTAGTCTACTTGAAAGGGCCATTTCTCGGGTTGTACTGAACCGATTTGAGTGAGCCATAGATCATAATTTAGCTAAGAAGATGTAGATTGTGTGATGTAATTTTCAGAGGGGTTTTATTAGCCGTTTTCGAGAACGAGCTATTCTAAAACAGTGTAATTTCTCAAAATCAGCCCGTACGGTCGCGTAAGCGTTAGTGTACAAGAGGTTGTCTACTTGAAAGGGCCGTTTCTCGGGTTGTACTGAACCGATTTCAGTGAGCCATAGATCATAATTTAGCTAAGAAGATGTAGATTGTGTGATGTAATTTTCAGAGGGGTTTACTTAGCCGTTTTTGAGAACGAGCTATTCTAAAACAGTGTAATTTCTCAAAATCAGCCCGTACGGTCGCGTAAGCGTTAGTGTACAAAAGGTAGTCTACTTGAAAGGGTCATTTCTCGGTTTGTACTGAACCGATTTGAGTGAGCCATAGATCAAAATTTAGCTACGAAGATGTAGATTGTGTGATGTAATTTTCAGAGGGGTTTATATAGCCGTTTATTAGAACGAGCTATTCTAAAACATTGTAATTTCTCAAAAAAAGCCCGTACGGTCGCGTAAGCGTTAGTGTACAAAAGGTAGTCTAGTTGAAAGGGCCATTTCTCGGGTTGTACTGAACCGATTTGAGTGAGCCATAGATCATATTTTAGCTAAGAAGATGTAGATTGTGTGATGTAATTTTCAGGTTGGTTTACTTAGCCGTTTTTGAGAACGAGCTATTCTATAACAGTGTAATTTCTCAAACTCAGCCCGTACGGTCGCGTAAGCGTAAGTGTACAAAAGGTAGTCTACTTGAAAGGGCCATTTCTCAGGTTGTACTCAACCGATTTAAGTGAGCCATAGATCATAATTTAGCTAAGAAGATGTAGATTGTGTGATGTAATTTTCAGAGGGGTTTACTTAGCCGTTTTTGAGAACGAGCTATTCTAAAACAGTGTAATTTCTCAAAATCAGCCCGTACGGTCGCGTAAGCGTTAGTGTACAAAAGGTAGTCTACTTGAAAGGGCCATTTCTCGGGTTGTACTGAACCGATTTGAGTGAGCCATAGATCAAAATTTAGCTAAGAAGATGTAGATTGTGTGATGTATTTTTCAGATGCGTTTTATTAGCCGTTTTTGAGAACGAGCTATTCTATAACAGTGTAATTTCTCAAAATCAGCCCGTACGGTCGCGTAAGCGTTAAAGTACAAAAGGTAGTCTACTTGAAAGGGCCATTTCTCGGGTTGTACTGAACCGATTTGAGTGAGCCATAGATCATAATTTAGCTAAGAAGATGTAGATTGTGTGATGTAATTTTCAGAGGGATTTACTTAGCCGTTTTTGAGAACGAGCTATTCTAATACAGTGCAATTTCTCAAAATCAGCCCGTACGGTCGCGTAAGCGTTAGTGTACAAAAGGTAGTCTACTTGAAAGGGCTATTTCTCGGGTTGTACTGAACCGATTTGAGTGAGCCATAGATCAAAATTTAGCTAAGAAGATGTAGATTGTCTGATGTAATTTTCAGAGGGGTTTACTTAGCCGTTTTTGAGAACGAGCTATTCTAAAACAGTGTAATTTCTCAAAATCAGCCCGTACGGTCGCGTAAGCGTTAGTGTACAAAAGGTAGTCTACTTGAAAGGGCCATTTCTCGGGTTGTACTGAACCGATTTGAGTGAGCCATAGATCAAAATTTAGCTAAGAAGATGTAGATTGTGTGATGTAATTTTCAGAGGGGTTTACTTAGCCGTTTTTGAGAACGAGCTATTCTAAAACAGTGTAATTTCTCAAAATCAGCCCGTACGGTCGCGTAAGCGTTAGTGTACAAAAGGTAGTCTACTTGAAAGGGCTATTTCTCGGGTTGTACTGAACCGATTTAAGTGAGCCATAGATAAAAATGTAGCTAAGAAGATGTAGATTGTTTGATGTAATTTTCAGAGGGGTTTACTTAGCCGTTTTTGAGAACGAGCTATTCTAAAACAGTGTAATTTCTCAAAATCAGCCCGTACGGTCAAGTAAGCGTTAGTGTACAAAAGGTAGTCTACTTGAAAGGGCCATTTCTCGGGTTGTACTGAACCGATTTGAGTGAGCCATAGATCAAAATTTAGCTAAGAAGATGTAGATTGTGTGATGTAATTTTCAGAGGGGTTTTATTAGCCGTTTTTGAGAACGAGCTATTCTAAAACAGTGTAATTTCTCAAAATCAGCTTGTACGGTCGCGTAAGCGTTAGTGTACAAAAGGTAGTCTACTTGAAAGGGCCATTTCTCGGGTTGTACTGAACCGATTTGAGTGAGCCATAGATCATAATTTAGCTAAGAAGATGTAGATTGTGTGATGTAATTTTCAGAGGGGTTTTATTAGCCGTTTTCGAGAACGAGCTATTCTAAAACAGTGTAATTTCTCAAAATCAGCCCGTACGGTCGCGTAAGCGTTAGTGTACAAGAGGTAGTCTACTTGAAAGGGCCGTTTCTCGGGTTGTACTGAACCGATTTGAGTGAGCCATAGATCAAAATTTAGCTAAGAAGATGTAGATTGTGTGATGTAATTTTCAGAGGGGTTTACTTAGCCGTTTTTTAAAACGAGCTATTCTAAAACAGTGTAATTTCTCAAAATCAGCCCGT
This sequence comes from Ricordea florida, assembly GCA_949710005.1. Taxonomy (NCBI): domain Eukaryota; kingdom Metazoa; phylum Cnidaria; class Anthozoa; order Corallimorpharia; family Ricordeidae; genus Ricordea; species Ricordea florida. The sequence goes on from OX453281.1 coordinate 13,999,539, forward strand.
ACGGTCGCGTAAGCGTTAGTGTACAAGAGGTAGTCTTTTTGAAAGGGCCGTTTCTCGGGTTGTACTGAACCGATTTGAGTGAGCCATAGATCATAATTTAGCTAAGAAGATGTAGATTGTGTGATGTAATTTTCAGAGGGGTTTACTTAGCCGTTTTTGAGAACGAGCTATTCTAATACAGTGCAATTTCTCAAAATCAGCCCGTACGGTCGCGTAAGCGTTAGTGTACAAAAGGTAGTCTACTTGAAAGGGCTATTTCTCGAGTTGTACTTAACCGATTTGAGTGAGCCATAGATCATAATTTAGCTAAGAAGATGTAGATTGTGTGAGGTAATTTTCAGAGGGGTTTACTTAGCCGTTTTTGAGAACGAGCTATTCTAATACAGTGCAATTTCTCAAAATCAGCCCGTACGGTCGCGTAAGCGTTAGTGTACAAAAGGTAGTCTACTTGAAAGGGCTATTTCTCGGGTTGTACTGAACCGATTTGAGTGAGCCATAGATCAAAATTTAGCTAAGAAGATGTAGATTGTGTGATGTAATTTTCAGAGGGGTTTACTTAGCCGTTTTTGAGAACGAGCTATTCTAAAACAGTGTAATTTCTCAAAATCAGCCCGTACGGTCGCGTAAGCGTTAGTGTACAAAAGGTAGTCTACTTGAAAGGGCTATTTCTCGGGTTGTACTGAACCGATTTAAGTGAGCCATAGATAAAAATGTAGCTAAAAAGATGTAGATTGTTTGATGTAATTTTCAGAGGGGTTTACTTAGCCGTTTTTGAGAACGAGCTATTCTAAAACAGTGTAATTTCTCAAAATCAGCCCGTACGGTCGCGTAAGCGTTAGTGTACAAAAGGTAGTCTACTTGAAAGGGCCATTTCTCGGGTTGTACTGAACCGATTTGAGTGAGCCATAGATCAAAATTTAGCTAAGAAGATGTAGATTGTCTGATGTAATTTTCAGAGGGGTTTACTTAGCCGTTTTTGAGAACGAGCTATTCTAAAACAGTGTAATTTCTCAAAATCAGCCCGTACGGTCGCGTAAGCGTTAGTGTACAAAAGGTAGTCTACTTGAAAGGGGCATTTCTCGGGTTGTACTGAACCGATTTGAGTGAGCCATAGATCAAAATTTAGCTAAGAAGATGTAGATTGTGTGATGTAATTTTCAGAGGGGTTTACTTAGCCGTTTTTGAGAACGAGCTATTCTAAAACAGTGTAATTTCTCAAAATCAGCCCGTACGGTCGCGTAAGCGTTAGTGTACAAAAGGTAGTCTACTTGAAAGGGCTATTTCTCGGGTTGTACTGAACCGATTTAAGTGAGCCATAGATAAAAATGTAGCTAAGAAGATGTAGATTGTTTGATGTAATTTTCAGAGGGGTTTACTTAGCCGTTTTTGAGAACGAGCTATTCTAAAACAGTGTAATTTCTCAAAATCAGCCCGTACGGTCAAGTAAGCGTTAGTGTACAAAAGGTAGTCTACTTGAAAGGGCCATTTCTCGGGTTGTACTGAACCGATTTGAGTGAGCCATAGATCAAAATTTAGCTAAGAAGATGTAGATTGTGTGATGTAATTTTCAGAGGGGTTTTATTAGCCGTTTTTGAGAACGAGCTATTCTAAAACAGTGTAATTTCTCAAAATCAGCTTGTACGGTCGCGTAAGCGTTAGTGTACAAAAGGTAGTCTACTTGAAAGGGCCATTTCTCGGGTTGTACTGAACCGATTTGAGTGAGCCATAGATCATAATTTAGCTAAGAAGATGTAGATTGTGTGATGTAATTTTCAGAGGGGTTTTATTAGCCGTTTTCGAGAACGAGCTATTCTAAAACAGTGTAATTTCTCAAAATCAGCCCGTACGGTCGCGTAAGCGTTAGTGTACAAGAGGTAGTCTACTTGAAAGGGCCGTTTATCGGGTTGTACTGAACCGATTTGAGTGAGCCATAGATCAAAATTTAGCTAAGAAGATGTAGATTGTGTGATGTAATTTTCAGAGGGGTTTACTTAGCCGTTTTTTAAAACGAGCTATTCTAAAACAGTGTAATTTCTCAAAATCAGCCCGTACGGTCGCGTAAGCGTTAGTGTACAAGAGGTAGTCTTTTTGAAAGGGCCGTTTCTCGGGTTGTACTGAACCGATTTGAGTGAGCCATAGATCATAATTTAGCTAAGAAGATGTAGATTGTGTGATGTAATTTTCAGAGGGGTTTACTTAGCCGTTTTTGAGAACGAGCTATTCTAATACAGTGCAATTTCTCAAAATCAGCCCGTACGGTCGCGTAAGCGTTAGTGTACAAAAGGTAGTCTACTTGAAAGGGCTATTTCTCGAGTTGTACTTAACCGATTTGAGTGAGCCATAGATCATAATTTAGCTAAGAAGATGTAGATTGTGTGAGGTAATTTTCAGAGGGGTTTACTTAGCCGTTTTTGAGAACGAGCTATTCTAATACAGTGCAATTTCTCAAAATCAGCCCGTACGGTCGCGTAAGCGTTAGTGTACAAAAGGTAGTCTACTTGAAAGGGCTATTTCTCGGGTTGTACTGAACCGATTTGAGTGAGCCATAGATCAAAATTTAGCTAAGAAGATGTAGATTGTGTGATGTAATTTTCAGAGGGGTTTACTTAGCCGTTTTTGAGAACGAGCTATTCTAAAACAGTGTAATTTCTCAAAATCAGCCCGTACGGTCGCGTAAGCGTTAGTGTACAAAAGGTAGTCTACTTGAAAGGGCTATTTCTCGGGTTGTACTGAACCGATTTAAGTGAGCCATAGATAAAAATGTAGCTAAAAAGATGTAGATTGTTTGATGTAATTTTCAGAGGGGTTTACTTAGCCGTTTTTGAGAACGAGCTATTCTAAAACAGTGTAATTTCTCAAAATCAGCCCGTACGGTCGCGTAAGCGTTAGTGTACAAAAGGTAGTCTACTTGAAAGGGCCATTTCTCGGGTTGTACTGAACCGATTTGAGTGAGCCATAGATCAAAATTTAGCTAAGAAGATGTAGATTGTGTGATGTAATTTTCAGAGGGGTTTTATTAGCCGTTTTTGAGAACGAGCTATTCTAAAACAGTGCAATTTCTCAAAATCAGCTTGTACGGTCGCGTAAGCGTTAGTGTACAAAAGGTAGTCTACTTGAAAGGGCCATTTCTCGGGTTGTACTGAACCGATTTGAGTGAGCCATAGATCAAAATTTAGCTAAGAAGATGTAGATTGTGTGATGTAATTTTCAGAGGGGTTTTATTAGCCGTTTTTGAGAACGAGCTATTCTAAAACAGTGTAATTTCTCAAAATCAGCTTGTACGGTCGCGTAAGCGTTAGTGTATAAAAGGTAGTCTACTTGAAAGGGCCATTTCTCAGGTTGTACTGAACCGATTTGAGTGAGCCATAGATCATAATTTAGCTAAGAAGATGTAGATTGTGTGATGTAATTTTCAGAGGGGTTTTATTAGCCGTTTTTGAGAACGAGCTATTCTAAAACAGTGTAATTTCTCAAAATTAGCCCGTACGGTCGCGTAAGCGTTAGTGTACAAGAGGTAGTCTACTTGAAAGGGCCGTTTCTCGGGTTGTACTGAACCGATTTGAGTGAGCCATAGATCATAATTTAGCTAAGAAGATGTAGATTGTGTGATGTAATTTTCAGAGGGGTTTACTTAGCCGTTTTTGAGAACGAGCTATTCTAAAACAGTGTAATTTCTCAAAATCAGCCCGTACGGTCGCGTAAGCGTTAGTGTACAAAAGGTAGTCTACTTGAAAGGGCCATTTCTCGGGTTGTACTGAACCGATTTGAGTTAGCCATAGATCAAAATTTAGCTAAGAAGATGTAGATTGTGTGATGTAATTTTCAGAGGGGTTTACTTAGCCGTTTTTTAAAACGAGCTATTCTAAAACAGTGTAATTTCTCAAAATCAGCCCGTACGGTCGCGTAAGCGTTAGTGTACAAGAGGTAGTCTACTTGAAAGGGCCGTTTCTCGGGTTGTACTGAACCGATTTGAGTGAGCCATAGATCATAATTTAGCTAAGAAGATGTAGATTGTGTGATGTAATTTTCAGAGGGGTTTACTTAGCCGTTTTTGAGAACGAGCTATTCTAATACAGTGCAATTTCTCAAAATCAGCCCGTACGGTCGCGTAAGCGTTAGTGTACAAGAGGTAGTCTACTTGAAAGGGCCATTTCTCGGGTTGTACTGAACCGATTTAAGTGAGCCATAGATAAAAATGTAGCTAAGAAGATGTAGATTGTTTGATGTAATTTTCAGAGGGGTTTACTTAGCCGTTTTTGAGAACGAGCTATTCTAAAACAGTGTAATTTCTCAAAATTAGCCCGTACGGTCGCGTAAGCGTTAGTGTACAAGAGGTAGTCTACTTGAAAGGGCCGTTTCTCGGGTTGTACTGAACCGATTTGAGTGAGCCATAGATCATAATTTAGCTAAGAAGATGTAGATTGTGTGATGTAATTTTCAGAGGGGTTTACTTAGCCGTTTTTGAGAACGAGCTATTCTAAAACAGTGTAATTTCTCAAAATCAGCCCGTACGGTCGCGTAAGCGTTAGTGTACAAAAGGTAGTCTACTTGAAAGGGCCATTTCTCGGGTTGTACTGAACCGATTTGAGTTAGCCATAGATCAAAATTTAGCTAAGAAGATGTAGATTGTGTGATGTAATTTTCAGAGGGGTTTACTTAGCCGTTTTTTAAAACGAGCTATTCTAAAACAGTGTAATTTCTCAAAATCAGCCCGTACGGTCGCGTAAGCGTTAGTGTACAAGAGGTAGTCTACTTGAAAGGGCCGTTTCTCGGGTTGTACTGAACCGATTTGAGTGAGCCATAGATCATAATTTAGCTAAGAAGATGTAGATTGTGTGATGTAATTTTCAGAGGGGTTTACTTAGCCGTTTTTGAGAACGAGCTATTCTAATACAGTGCAATTTCTCAAAATCAGCCCGTACGGTCGCGTAAGCGTTAGTGTACAAGAGGTAGTCTACTTGAAAGGGCTATTTCTCGGGTTGTACTGAACCGATTTGAGTGAGCCATAGATCAAAATTTAGCTAAGAAGATGTAGATTGTGTGATGTAATTTTCAGAGGGGTTTACTTAGCCGTTTTTGAGAACGAGCTATTCTAAAACAGTGTAATTTCTCAAAATCAGCCCGTACGGTCGCGTAAGCGTTAGTGTACAAAAGGTAGTCTACTTAAAAGGGCTATTTCTCGGGTTGTACTGAACCGATTTAAGTGAGCCATAGATAAAAATGTAGCTAAGAAGATGTAGATTGTTTGATGTAATTTTCAGAGGGGTTTACTTAGCCGTTTTTGAGAACGAGCTATTTTAAAACAGTGTAATTTCTCAAAATCAGCCCGTACGGTCGCGTAAGCGTTAGTGTACAAAAGGTAGTCTACTTGAAAGGGCCATTTCTCGGGTTGTACTGAACCGATTTGAGTGAGCCATAGATCAAAATTTAGCTAAGAAGATGTAGATTGTGTGATGTAATTTTCAGAGGGGTTTTATTAGCCGTTTTTGAGAACGAGCTATTCTAAAACAGTGTAATTTCTCAAAATCAGCTTGTACGGTCGCGTAAGCGTTAGTGTACAAAAGGTAGTCTACTTGAAAGGGCTATTTCTCAGGTTGTACTGAACCGATTTGAGTGAGCCATAGATCATAATTTAGCTAAGAAGATGTAGATTGTGTGATGTAATTTTCAGAGGGGTTTTATTAGCCGTTTTTGAGAACGAGCTATTCTAAAACAGTGTAATTTCTCAAAATCAGCCCGTACGGTCGCGTAAGCGTTAGTGTACAAGAGGTAGTCTAATTGAAAGGGCCGTTTCTCGGGTTGTACTGAACCGATTTGAAAGAGCCATAGATCATAATTTAGCTAAGAAGATGTAGATTGTGTGATGTAATTTTCAGAGGGGTTTACTTAGCCGTTTTTGAGAACGAGCTATTCTAATACAGTGCAATTTCTCAAAATCAGCCCGTACGGTCGCGTAAGCGTTAGTGTACAAAAGGTAGTCTACTTGAAAGGGCTATTTCTCGAGTTGTACTGAACCGATTTGAGTGAGCCTTAGATCATAATTTAGCTAAGAAGATGTAGATTGTGTGATGTAATTTTCAGAGGGGTTTACTTAGCCGTTTTTGAGAACGAGCTATTCTAATACAGTGCAATTTCTCAAAATCAGCCCGTACGGTCGCGTAAGCGTTAGTGTACAAGAGGTAGTCTACTTGAAAGGGCTATTTCTCGGGTTGTACTGAACCGATTTGAGTGAGCCATAGATCAAAATTTAGCTAAGAAGATGTAGATTGTGTGATGTAATTTTCAGAGGGGTTTACTTAGCCGTTTTTGAGAACGAGCTATTCTAAAACAGTGTAATTTCTCAAAATCAGCCCGTACGGTCGCGTAAGCGTTAGTGTACAAAAGGTAGTCTACTTGAAAGGGCTATTTCTCGGGTTGTACTGAACCGATTTAAGTGAGCCATAGATAAAAATGTAGCTAAGAAGATGTAGATTGTTTGATGTAATTTTCAGAGGGGTTTACTTAGCCGTTTTTGAGAACGAGCTATTTTAAAACAGTGTAATTTCTCAAAATCAGCCCGTACGGTCGCGTAAGCGTTAGTGTACAAAAGGTAGTCTACTTGAAAGGGCCATTTCTCGGGTTGTACTGAACCGATTTGAGTGAGCCATAGATCAAAATTTAGCTAAGAAGATGTAGATTGTGTGATGTAATTTTCAGAGGGGTTTTATTAGCCGTTTTTGAGAACGAGCTATTCTAAAACAGTGTAATTTCTCAAAATCAGCTTGTACGGTCGCGTAAGCGTTAGTGTACAAAAGGTAGTCTACTTGAAAGGGCCATTTCTCAGGTTGTACTGAACCGATTTGAGTGAGCCATAGATCATAATTTAGCTAAGAAGATGTAGATTGTGTGATGTAATTTTCAGAGGGGTTTTATTAGCCGTTTTTGAGAACGAGCTATTCTAAAACAGTGTAATTTCTCAAAATCAGCCCGTACGGTCGCGTAAGCGTTAGTGTACAAGAGGTAGTCTAATTGAAAGGGCCGTTTCTCGGGTTGTACTGAACCGATTTGAGTGAGCCATAGATCATAATTTAGCTAAGAAGATGTAGATTGTGTGATGTAATTTTCAGAGGGGTTTACTTAGCCGTTTTTGAGAACGAGCTATTCTAATACAGTGCAATTTCTCAAAATCAGCCCGTACGGTCGCGTAAGCGTTAGTGTACAAAAGGTTGTCTACTTGAAAGGGCTATTTCTCGAGTTGTACTGAACCGATTTGAGTGAGCCTTAGATCATAATTTAGCTAAGAAGATGTAGATTGTGTGATGTAATTTTCAGAGGGGTTTACTTAGCCGTTTTTGAGAACGAGCTATTCTAATACAGTGCAATTTCTCAAAATCAGCCCGTACGGTCGCGTAAGCGTTAGTGTACAAAAGGTAGTCTACTTGAAAGGGCTATTTCTCGGGTTGTACTGAACCGATTTGAGTGAGCCATAGATCAAAATTTAGCTAAGAAGATGTAGATTGTGTGATGTAATTTTCAGAGGGGTTTACTTAGCCGTTTTTGAGAACGAGCTATTCTAAAACAGTGTAATTTCTCAAAATCAGCCCGTACGGTCGCGTAAGCGTTAGTGTACAAAAGGTAGTCTACTTGAAAGGGCCATTTCTCGGGTTGTACTGAACCGATTTGAGTGAGCCATAGATCAAAATTTAGCTAAGAAGATGTAGATTGTGTGATGTAATTTTCAGAGGGGTTTACTTAGCCGTTTTTGAGAACGAGCTATTCTAAAACAGTGTAATTTCTCAAAATCAGCCCGTACGGTCGCGTAAGCGTTAGTGTACAAAAGGTAGTCTACTTGAAAGGGCTATTTCTCGGGTTGTACTGAACCGATTTAAGTGAGCCATAGATAAAAATGTAGCTAAGAAGATGTAGATTGTTTGATGTAATTTTCAGAGGGGTTTACTTAGCCGTTTTTGAGAACGAGCTATTCTAAAACAGTGTAATTTCTCAAAATCAGCCCGTACGGTCGCGTAAGCGTTAGTGTACAAAAGGTAGTCTACTTGAAAGGGCCATTTCTCGGGTTGTACTGAACCGATTTGAGTGAGCCATAGATCAAAATTTAGCTAAGAAGATGTAGATTGTGTGATGTAATTTTCAGAGGGGTTTTATTAGCCGTTTTTGAGAACGAGCTATTCTAAAACAGTGTAATTTCTCAAAATCAGCTTGTACGGTCGCGTAAGCGTTAGTGTACAAAAGGTAGTCTACTTGAAAGGGCCATTTCTCAGGTTGTACTGAACCGATTTGAGTGAGCCATAGATCATAATTTAGCTAAGAAGATGTAGATTGTGTGATGTAATTTTCAGAGGGGTTTTATTAGCCGTTTTTGAGAACGAGCTATTCTAAAACAGTGTAATTTCTCAAAATCAGCCCGTACGGTCGCGTAAGCGTTAGTGTACAAGAGGTAGTCTACTTGAAAGGGCCGTTTCTCGGGTTGTACTGAACCGATTTGAGTGAGCCATAGATCATAATTTAGCTAAGAAGATGTAGATTGTGTGATGTAATTTTCAGAGGGGTTTACTTAGCCGTTTTTGAGAACGAGCTATTCTAAAACAGTGTAATTTCTCAAAATCAGCCCGTACGGTCGCGTAAGCGTTAGTGTACAAGAGGTAGTCTACTTGAAAGGGCCGTTTCTCGGGTTGTACTGAACCGATTTGAAAGAGCCATAGATCATAATTTAGCTAAGAAGATGTAGATTGTGTGATGTAATTTTCAGAGGGGTTTACTTAGCCGTTTTTGAGAACGAGCTATTCTAATACAGTGCAATTTCTTAAAATCAGCCCGTACGGTCGCGTAAGCGTTAGTGTACAAAAGGTAGTCTACTTGAAAGGGCTATTTCTCGAGTTGTACTGAACCGATTTGAGTGAGCCTTAGATCATAATTTAGCTAAGAAGATGTAGATTGTGTGATGTAATTTTCAGAGGGGTTTACTTAGCCGTTTTTGAGAACGAGCTATTCTAATACAGTGCAATTTCTCAAAATCAGCCCGTACGGTCGCGTAAGCGTTAGTGTACAAAAGGTAGTCTACTTGAAAGGGCTATTTCTCGGGTTGTACTGAACCGATTTGAGTGAGCCATAGATCAAAATTTAGCTAAGAAGATGTAGATTGTGTGATGTAATTTTCAGAGGGGTTTACTTAGCCGTTTTTGAGAACGAGCTATTCTAAAACAGTGTAATTTCTCAAAATCAGCCCGTACGGTCGCGTAAGCGTTAGTGTACAAAAGGTAGTCTACTTGAAAGGGCCATTTCTCGGGTTGTACTGAACCGATTTGAGTGAGCCATAGATCAAAATTTAGCTAAGAAGATGTAGATTGTGTAATGTAATTTTCAGAGGGGTTTACTTAGCCGTTTTTGAGAACGAGCTATTCTAAAACAGTGTAATTTCTCAAAATCAGCCCGTACGGTCGCGTAAGCGTTAGTGTACAAAAGGTAGTCTACTTGAAAGGGCTATTTCTCGGGTTGTACTGAACCGATTTAAGTGAGCCATAAATCAAAATGTAGCTAAGAAGATGTAGATTGTTTGATGTAATTTTTAGAGGGGTTTACTTAGCCGTTTTTGAGAACGAGCTATTCTAAAACAGTGTAATTTCTCAAAATCAGCCCGTACGGTCGCGGAAGCGTTAGTGTACAAAAGGTAGTCTACTTGAAAGGGCCATTTCTCGGGTTGTACTGAACCGATTTAAGTGAGCCATAGATAAAAATGTAGCTAAGAAGATGTAGATTGTGTGATGTAATTTTCAGAGGGGTTTTATTAGCCGTTTTTGAGAACGAGCTATTCTAAAACAGTGTAATTTCTCAAAATCAGCTTGTACGGTCGCGTAAGCGTTAGTGTACAAAAGGTAGTCTACTTGAAAGGGCTATTTCTCGGGTTGTACTGAACCGATTTAAGTGAGCCATAGATAAAAATGTAGCTAAGAAGATGTAGATTGTTTGATGTAATTTTTAGAGGGGTTTACTTAGCCGTTTTTGAGAACGAGCTATTCTAAAACAGTGTAATTTCTCAAAATCAGCCCGTACGGTCGCGGAAGCGTTAGTGTACAAAAGGTAGTCTACTTGAAAGGGCCATTTCTCGGGTTGTACTGAACCGATTTGAGTGAGCGATAGATCAAACTTTAGCTAAGAAGATGTAGATTGTGTGATGTAATTTTCAGAGGGGTTTTATTAGCCGTTTTTGAGAACGAGCTATTCTAAAACAGTGTAATTTCTCAAAATCAGCTTGTACGGTCGCGTAAGCGTTAGTGTACAAAAGGTAGTCTACTTGAAAGGGCCATTTCTCGGGTTGTACTGAACCGATTTGAGTGAGCCATAGATCAAAATTTAGCTAAGAAGATGTAGATTGTGCGATGTAATTTTCAGAGGGGTTTTATTAGCCGTTTTTGAGAACGAGCTATTCTAAAACAGTGTAATTTCTCAAAATCAGCTTGTACGGTCGCGTAAGCGTTAGTGTACAAAAGGTAGTCTACTTGAAAGGGCCATTTCTCAGGTTGTACTGAACCGATTTGAGTGAGCCATAGATCATAATTTAGCTAAGAAGATGTAGATTGTGTGATGTAATTTTCAGAGGGGTTTTATTAGCCGTTTTTGAGAACGAGCTATTCTAAAACAGTGTAATTTCTCAAAATCAGCTTGTACGGTCGCGTAAGCGTTAGTGTACAAAAGGTAGTCTACTTGAAAGGGCTATTTCTCGGGTTGTACTGAACCGATTTAAGTGAGCCATAGATAAAAATGTAGCTAAGAAGATGTAGATTGTTTGATGTAATTTTTAGAGGGGTTTACTTAGCCGTTTTTGAGAACGAGCTATTCTAAAACAGTGTAATTTCTCAAAATCAGCCCGTACGGTCGCGGAAGCGTTAGTGTACAAAAGGTAGTCTACTTGAAAGGGCCATTTCTCGGGTTGTACTGAACCGATTTGAGTGAGCGATAGATCAAACTTTAGCTAAGAAGATGTAGATTGTGTGATGTAATTTTCAGAGGGGTTTTATTAGCCGTTTTTGAGAACGAGCTATTCTAAAACAGTGTAATTTCTCAAAATCAGCTTGTACGGTCGCGTAAGCGTTAGTGTACAAAAGGTAGTCTACTTGAAAGGGCCATTTCTCGGGTTGTACTGAACCGATTTGAGTGAGCCATAGATCAAAATTTAGCTAAGAAGATGTAGATTGTGCGATGTAATTTTCAGAGGGGTTTTATTAGCCGTTTTTGAGAACGAGCTATTCTAAAACAGTGTAATTTCTCAAAATCAGCTTGTACGGTCGCGTAAGCGTTAGTGTACAAAAGGTAGTCTACTTGAAAGGGCCATTTCTCAGGTTGTACTGAACCGATTTGAGTGAGCCATAGATCATAATTTAGCTAAGAAGATGTAGATTGTGTGATGTAATTTTCAGAGGGGTTTTATTAGCCGTTTTTGAGAACGAGCTATTCTAAAACAGTGTAATTTCTCAAAATCAGCCCGTACGGTCGCGTAAGCGTTAGTGTACAAGAGGTAGTCTACTTGAAAGGGCCGTTTCTCGGGTTGTACTGAACCGATTTGAGTGAGCCATAGATCATAATTTAGCTAAGAACATGTAGATTGTGTGATGTAATTTTCAGAGGGGTTTACTTAGCCGTTTTTGAGAACGAGCTATTGTAAAACAGTGTAATTTCTCAAAATCAGCCCATACGGTCGCGTAAGCGTTAGTGTACAAAAGGTAGTCTCCTTAAAAGGGCCATTTCTCGGGTTGTACTGAACCGATTTGAGTGAGCCATAGATCAAAATTTAGCTAAGAAGATGTAGATTGTGTGATGTAATTTTCAGAGGGGTTTACGTAGCCGTTTTTTAAAACGAGCTATTCTAATACAGTGTAATTTCTCAAAATCAGCCCGTACGGTCGCGTAAGCGTTAGTGTACAAAAGGTAGTCTACTTGAAAGGGCTATTTCTCGGGTTGTACTGAACCGATTTGAGTGAGCCATAGATCAAAATGTAGATACGAAGATGTAGATTGTGTGATGTAATTTTCAGAGGGGTTTACTTAGCCGTTTTTGAGAACGAGCTATTCTAAAACAGTGTGATTTCTCAAAATCAGCCCGTTCTGTCGCGTAAGCGTTAGTGTACAAAAGGTAGTCTACTTGAAAGGGCCGTTTCTCGGGTTGTACTGAACCGATTTGAGTGAGCCATAGATCAAAATTTAGCAAAGAAGATGTAGATTGTGTGATGTAATTTTCAGAGGGGTTTACTAAGCCGTTTTTGAGAACGAGCTATTCTAATACAGTGCAATTTCTCAAAATCAGCCCGTACGGTCGCGTAAGCGTTAGTGTACAAAAGGTAGTCTACTTGAAAGGGCCATTTCTCGGGTTGTACTGAACCGATTTGAGTGAGCCATAGATCAAAATTTAGCTAAGAAGATGTAGATTGTGTGATGTATTTTTCAGAGGGGTTTACTAAGCCGTTTTTGAGAACGAGCTATTCTAAAACAGTGTAATTTCTCAAAATCAGCTTGTACGGTCGCGTAAGGGTTAGTGTACAAAAGGTAGTCTACTTGAAAGGGCCATTTCTCAGGTTGTACTGAACCGATTTGAGTGAGCCGTAGATCATAATTTAGCTAAGAAGATGTAGATTGTGTGATGTAATTTTCAGAGGGGTTTTATAAGCCGTTTTTGAGAACGAGCTATTCTAAAACAGTGTAATTTCTCAAAATCAGCACGTACGGTCGCGTAAGCGTTAGTGTACAAGAGGTAGTCTACTTGAAAGGGCCGTTTCTCGGGTTGTACTGAACCGATTTGAGTGAGCCATAGATCATAATTTAGCTAAGAAGATTTAGATTGTGTGATGTAATTTTCAGAGGGGTTTACTTAGCCGTTTTTGAGAACAATCTATTCTAAAACAGTGTAATTTCTCAAAATCAGCCCGTACGGTCGCGTAAGCGTTAGTGTACAAAAGGTAGTCTACTTGAAAGGGCCATTTCTCGGGTTGTACTGAACCGATTTGAGTGAGCCATAGATCAAAATTTAGCTAAGAAGATGTAGATTGTGTGATGTAATTTTCAGAGGGGTTTTATTAGCCGTTTTTGAGAACGAGCTATTCTAAAACAGTGTAATTTCTCAAAATCAGCTTGTACGGTCGCGTAAGCGTTAGTGTACAAAAGGTAGTCTACTTGAATGGGCCATTTCTCAGGTTGTACTGAACCGATTTGAGTGAGCCATAGATCAAAATTTAGCTAAGAAGATGTAGATTGTGTGATGTGATTTTCAGAGGGGTTTACTTAGCCGTTTTTAAAAACGAGCTATTCTAATACAGTGTAATTTCTCAAAATCAGCCCGTACGGTCGCGTAAGCGTTAGTGTACAAAAGGTAGTCTACTTGAAAGGGCTATTTCTCGGGTTGTACTGAACCGATTTGAGTGAGCCATAGATCAAAATGTAGATACGAAGATGTAGATTGTGTGATGTAATTTTCAGAGGGGTTTACTTAGCCGTTTTTGAGAACGAGCTATTCTAAAACAGTGTAATTTCTCAAAATCAGCCCGTACGGTCGCGTAAGCGTTAGTGTACAAAAGGTAGTCTACTTGAAAGGGCCATTTCTCGGGTTGTACTGAACCGATTTGAGTGAGCCATAGATCAAAATTTAGCTAAGAAGATGTAGATTGTGTGATGTAATTTTCAGAGGGGTTTTATTAGCCGTTTTTGAGAACGAGCTATTCTAAAACAGTGTAATTTCTCAAAATCAGCTTGTACGGTCGCGTAAGCGTTAGTGTACAAAAGGTAGTCTACTTGAAAGGGCCATTTCTCAGGTTGTACTGAACCGATTTGAGTGAGCCGTAGATCATAATTTAGCTAAGAAGATGTAGATTGTGTAATGTAATTTTTAGAGGGGTTTTATTAGCCGTTTTTGAGAACGAGCTATTCTAAAACAGTGTAATTTCTCAAAATCAGCCCGTACGGTCGCGTAAGCGTTAGTGTACAAGAGGTAGTCTACTTGAAAGGGCCGTTTCTCGGGTTGTACTGAACCGATTTGAGTGAGCCATAGATCATAATTTAGCTAAGAAGATGTAGATTGTGTGATGTAGTTTTCAGAGGGGTTTACTTAGCCGTTTTTGAGAACGAGCTATTCTAAAACAGTGTAATTTCTCAAAATCAGCCCTTACGGTCGCGTAAGCGTTAGTGTACAAAAGGTAGTCTACTTGAAAGGGCCATTTCTCGGGTTGTACTGAACCGATTTGAGTGAGCCATAGATCAAAATTTAGCTAAGAAGATGTAGATTGTGTGATGTAATTTTCAGAGGGGTTTACTTAGCCGTTTTTGAGAACGAGCTATTCTAAAACAGTGTAATTTCTCAAAATCAGCCCGTACGGTCGCGGAAGCGTTAGTGTACAAAAGGTAGTCTACTTGAAAGGGCCATTTCTCGGGTTGTACTGAACCGATTTGAGTGAGCCATAGATCAAAATTTAGCTAAGAAGATGTAGATTGTGTGATGTAATTTTCAGAGGGGTTTACTTAGCCGTTTTTAAAAACGAGCTATTCTAATACAGTGTAATTTCTCAAAATCAGCCCGTACGGTCGCGTAAGCGTTAGTGTACAAAAGGTAGTCTACTTGAAAGGGCTATTTCTCGGGTTCTACTGAACCGATTTGAGTGAGCCATAGATCAAAATGTAGATACGAAGATGTAGATTGTGTGATGTAATTTTCAGAGGGGTTTACGTAGCCGTTTTTGAGAACGAGCTATTCTAATACAGTGCAATTTCTCAAAATCAGCCCGTAGGGTCGCGTAAGCGTTAGTGTACAAAAGGTAGTCTACTTGAAAGGGCCATTTCTCGGGTTGTACTGAACCGATTTGAGTGAGCCACAGATCAAAATTTAGCTAAGAAGATGTAGATTGTGTGATGTAATTTTCAGAGGGGTTTTATTAGCCGTATTTGAGAACGAGCTATTCTAATACAGTGTAATTTCTCAAAATCAGCCCGTACGGTCGCGTAAGCGTTAGTGTACAAAAGGTTGTCTACTTGAAAGGGCTATTTCTCGGGTTCTACTGAACCGATTTGAGTGAGCCATAGATCAAAATGTAGATACGAAGATGTAGATTGTGTGATGTAATTTTCAGAGGGGTTTACGTAGCCGTTTTTGAGAACGAGCTATTCTAATACAGTGCAATTTCTCAAAATCAGCCCGTAGGGTCGCGTAAGCGTTAGTGTACAAAAGGTAGTCTACTTGAAAGGGCCATTTCTCGGGTTGTACTGAACCGATTTGAGTGAGCCATAGATCAAAATTTAGCTAAGAAGATGTAGATTGTGTGATGTAATTTTCAGAGGGGTTTTATTAGCCGTATTTGAGAACGAGCTATTCTAAAACAGTGTAATTTCTCAAAATCAGCTTGTACGGTCGCGTAAGCGTTAATGTACAAAAGGTAGTCTACTTGAAAGGGCCATTTCTCAGGTTGTACTGAACCGATTTGAGTGAGCCATAGATCATAATTTAGCTAAGAAGATGTAGATTGTGTGATGTAATTTTCAGAGGGGTTTTATTAGCCGTTTTTGAGAACAAGCTATTCTAAAACAGTGTAATTTCTCAAAATCAGCCCGTACGGTCGCGTAAGCGTTAGTGTACAAAAGGTAGTCTACTTGAAAGGGCCATTTCTCGGGTTGTACTGAACCGATTTGAGTGAGCCATAGATCAAAATTTAGCTAAGAAGATGTAGATTGTGTGATGTAATTTTCAGAGGGGTTTACTTAGCCGTTTTTGAGAACGAGCTATTCTAAAACAGTGTAATTTCTCAAAATCAGCCCGTACGGTCGCGTAAGCGTTAGTGTACAAAAGGTAGTCTACTTGAAAGGGCCATTTCTCAGGTTGTACTGAACCGATTTGAGTGAGCCATAGATCGAAATTTAGCTAAGAAGATGTAGATTGTGTGATGTAATTTTCAGAGGGGTTTTATTAGCCGTTTTTGGGAACGAGCTATTCTAAAACAGTGTAATTTCTCAAAATCAGCCCGTACGGTCGCGTAAGCGTTAGTGTACAAGGGGTAGTCTACTTGAAATGGCCGTTTCTCGGGTTGTACTGAACCGATTTTAGTGAGCCATAGATCATAATTTAGCTAAGAAGATGTAGATTGTGTGATGTAATTTTCAGAGGGGTTTACTTAGCCGTTTTTGAGAACGAGCTATTCTAAAACAGTGTAATTTCTCAAAATCAGCCCGTACGGTCGCGTAAGCGTTAGTGTACAAAAGGTAGTCTACTTGAAAGGGCCATTTCTCGGGTTGTACTGAACCGATTTGAGTGAGCCATAGATCAAAATTTAGCTAAGAAGATGTAGATTGTGTGATGTAATTTTCAGAGGGGTTTACTTAGCCGTTTTTGAGAACGAGCTATTCTAAAACAGTGTAATTTCTCAAAATCAGCCCGTACGGTCGCGGAAGCGTTAGTGTACAAAAGGTAGTCTACTTGAAAGGGCCATTTCTCGGGTTGTACTGAACCGATTTGAGTGAGCCATAGATCAAAATGTAGATACGAAGATGTAGATTGTGTGATGTAATTTTCAGAGGGGTTTACTTAGCCGTTTTTGAGAACGAGCTATTCTAAAACAGTGTAATTTCTCAAAATCAGCCCGTACGGTCGCGTAAGCGTTAGTGTACAAAAGGTAGTCTACTTGAAAGGGCCATTTCTCGGGTTGTACTGAACCGATTTGAGTGAGCCATAGATCAAAATTTAGCTAAGAAGATGTAGATTGTGTGATGTAATTTTCAGAGGGGTTTACTAAGCCGTTTTTGAGAACGAGCTATTCTAATACAGTGCAATTTCTCAAAATCAGCCCGTACGGTCGCGTAAGCGTTAGTGTACAAGAGGTAGTCTACTTGAAAGGGCCATTTCTCGGGTTGTACTGAACCGATTTGAGTGAGCCATAGATCAAAATTTAGCTAAGAAGATGTAGATTGTGTGATGTAATTTTCAGAGGGGTTTTATTAGCCGTTTTTGAGAACGAGCTATTCTAAAACAGTGTAATTTCTCAAAATCAGCTTGTACGGTCGCGTAAGCGTTAGTGTACAAAAGGTAGTCTACTTGAAAGGGCCATTTCTCAGGTTGTACTGAACCGATTTGAGTGAGCCGTAGATCATAATTTAGCTAAAAAGATGTAGATTGTGTAATGTAATTTTTAGAGGGGTTTTATTAGCCGTTTTTGAGAACGAGCTATTCTAAAACAGTGTAATTTCTCAAAATCAGCCCGTACGGTCGCGGAAGCGTTAGTGTACAAAAGGTAGTCTACTTGAAAGGGCCATTTCTCGGGTTGTACTGAACCGATTTGAGTGAGCCATAGATCAAAATGTAGATACGAAGATGTAGATTGTGTGATGTAATTTTCAGAGGGGTTTACTTAGCCGTTTTTGAGAACGAGCTATTCTAAAACAGTGTAATTTCTCAAAATCAGCCCGTACGGTCGCGTAAGCGTTAGTGTACAAAAGGTAGTCTACTTGAAAGGGCCATTTCTCGGGTTGTACTGAACCGATTTGAGTGAGCCATAGATCAAAATTTAGCTAAGAAGATGTAGATTGTGTGATGTAATTTTCAGAGGGGTTTACTAAGCCGTTTTTGAGAACGAGCTATTCTAATACAGTGCAATTTCTCAAAATCAGCCCGTACGGTCGCGTAAGCGTTAGTGTACAAGAGGTAGTCTACTTGAAAGGGCCATTTCTCGGGTTGTACTGAACCGATTTGAGTGAGCCATAGATCAAAATTTAGCTAAGAAGATGTAGATTGTGTGATGTAATTTTCAGAGGGGTTTTATTAGCCGTTTTTGAGAACGAGCTATTCTAAAACAGTGTAATTTCTCAAAATCAGCTTGTACGGTCGCGTAAGCGTTAGTGTACAAAAGGTAGTCTACTTGAAAGGGCCATTTCTCAGGTTGTACTGAACCGATTTGAGTGAGCCGTAGATCATAATTTAGCTAAGAAGATGTAGATTGTGTAATGTAATTTTTAGAGGGGTTTTATTAGCCGTTTTTGAGAACGAGCTATTCTAAAACAGTGTAATTTCTCAAAATCAGCCCGTACGGTCGCGTAAGCGTTAGTGTACAAGAGGTAGTCTACTTGAAAGGGCCGTTTCTCGGGTTGTACTGAACCGATTTGAGTGAGCCATAGATCATAATTTAGCTAAGAAGATGTAGATTGTGTGATGTAATTTTCAGAGGGGTTTACTTAGCCGTTTTTGAGAACGAGCTATTCTAAAACAGTGTAATTTCTCAAAATCAGCCCTTACGGTCGCGTAAGCGTTAGTGTACAAAAGGTAGTCTACTTGAAAGGGCCATTTCTCGGGTTGTACTGAACCGATTTGAGTGAGCCATAGATCAAAATTTAGCTAAGAAGATGTAGATTGTGTGATGTAATTTTCAGAGGGGTTTACTTAGCCGTTTTTGAGAACGAGCTATTCTAAAACAGTGTAATTTCTCAAAATCAGCCCGTACGGTCGCGGAAGCGTTAGTGTACAAAAGGTAGTCTACTTGAAAGGGCCATTTCTCGGGTTGTACTGAACCGATTTGAGTGAGCCATAGATCAAAATTTAGCTAAGAAGATGTAGATTGTGTGATGTAATTTTCAGAGGGGTTTACTTAGCCGTTTTTAAAAACGAGCTATTCTAATACAGTGTAATTTCTCAAAATCAGCCCGTACGGTCGCGTAAGCGTTAGTGTACAAAAGGTAGTCTAATTGAAAGGGCTATTTCTCGGGTTCTACTGAACCGATTTGAGTGAGCCATAGATCAAAATGTAGATACGAAGATGTAGATTGTGTGATGTAATTTTCAGAGGGGTTTACGTAGCCGTTTTTGAGAACGAGCTATTCTAATACAGTGCAATTTCTCAAAATCAGCCCGTAGGGTCGCGTAAGCGTTAGTGTACAAAAGGTAGTCTACTTGAAAGGGCCATTTCTCGGGTTGTACTGAACCGATTTGAGTGAGCCATAGATCAAAATTTAGCTAAGAAGATGTAGATTGTGTGATGTAATTTTCAGAGGGGTTTTATTAGCCGTATTTGAGAACGAGCTATTCTAAAACAGTGTAATTTCTCAAAATCAGCTTGTACGGTCGCGTAAGCGTTAGTGTACAAAAGGTAGTCTACTTGAAAGGGCCATTTCTCAGGTTGTACTGAACCGATTTGAGTGAGCCATAGATCATAATTTAGCTAAGAAGATGTAGATTGTGTGATGTAATTTTCAGAGGGGTTTTATTAGCCGTTTTTGAGAACAAGCTATTCTAAAACAGTGTAATTTCTCAAAATCAGCCCGTACGGTCGCGTAAGCGTTAGTATACAAGAGGTAGTCTACTTGAAAGGGCCGTTTCTCGGGTTGTACTGAACCGATTTGAGTGAGCCATAGATCATAATTTAGCTAAGAAGATGTAGATTGTGTGATGTAATTTTCAGAGGGGTTTACTTAGCCGTTTTTGAGAACGAGCTATTCTAAAACAGTGTAATTTCTCAAAATCAGCCCGTACGGTCGCGTAAGCGTTAGTGTACAAAAGGTAGTCTACTTGAAAGGGCCATTTCTCAGGTTGTACTGAACCGATTTGAGTGAGCCATAGATCATAATTTAGCTAAGAAGATGTAGATTGTGTGATGTAATTTTCAGAGGGGTTTTATTAGCCGTTTTTGGGAACGAGCTATTCTAAAACAGTGTAATTTCTCAAAATCAGCCCGTACGGTCGCGTAAGCGTTAGTGTACAAGAGGTAGTCTACTTGAAATGGCCGTTTCTCGGGTTGTACTGAACCGATTTTAGTGAGCCATAGATCATAATTTAGCTAAGAAGATGTAGATTGTGTGATGTAATTTTCAGAGGGGTTTACTTAGCCGTTTTTGAGAACGAGCTATTCTAAAACAGTGTAATTTCTCAAAATCAGCCCGTACGGTCGCGGAAGCGTTAGTGTACAAAAGGTAGTCTACTTGAAAGGGCCATTTCTCGGGTTGTACTGAACCGATTTGAGTGAGCCATAGATCAAAATGTAGATACGAAGATGTAGATTGTGTGATGTAATTTTCAGAGGGGTTTACTTAGCCGTTTTTGAGAACGAGCTATTCTAAAACAGTGTAATTTCTCAAAATCAGCCCGTACGGTCGCGTAAGCGTTAGTGTACAAAAGGTAGTCTACTTGAAAGGGCCATTTCTCGGGTTGTACTGAACCGATTTGAGTGAGCCATAGATCAAAATTTAGCTAAGAAGATGTAGATTGTGTGATGTAATTTTCAGAGGGGTTTACTTAGCCGTTTTTTAAAACGAGCTATTCTAAAACAGTGTAATTTCTCAAAATCAGCCCGTACGGTCGCGTAAGCGTTAGTGTACAAGAGGTAGTCTACTTGAAAGGGCCGTTTCTCGGGTTGTACTGAACCGATTTGAGTGAGCCATAGATCATAATTTAGCTAAGAAGATGTAGATTGTGTGATGTAATTTTCAGAGGGGTTTACTCAGCCGTTTTTGAGAACGAGCTATTCTAAAACAGTGTAATTTCTCAAAATCAGCCCGTACGGTCGCGTAAGCGTTAGTGTACAAAAGGTAGTCTCCTTGAAAGGGCCATTTCTCGGGTTGTACTGAACCGATTTGAGTGAGCCATAGATCAAAAATTAGCTAAGAAGATGTAGATTGTGTGATGTAATTTTCAGAGGGGTTTACTTAGCCGTTTTTTAAAACGAGCTATTCTAATACAGTGTAATTTCTCAAAATCAGCCCGTACGGTCGCGTAAGCGTTAGTGTACAAAAGGTAGTCTACTTGAAAGGGCTATTTCTCGGGTTGTACTGAACCGATTTGAGTGAGCCATAGATCAAAATGTAGATACGAAGATGTAGATTGTGTGATGTAATTTTCAGAGGGGTTTACTTAGCCGTTCATGAGAACAAGCTATTGTAAAACAGTGTAATTTCTCAAAATAAGCCCGTACGGTCGCGTAAGCGTTAGTGTACAAAAGGTAGTCTACTTGAAAGGCCCATTTCTCGGGTTGTACTGAACCGATTTGAGTGAGCCATAGATCAAAATTTAGCTAAGAAGATGTAGATTGTGTGATGTAATTTTCAGATGGGTTTACTTAGCCGTTTTTGAGAACGAGCTATTCTAAAACAGTGTAATTTCTCAAAATCAGCCCGTACGGTCGCGGAAGCGTTAGTGTACAAAAGGTAGTCTACTTGAAAGGCCCATTTCTCCGGTTGTACTGAACCGATTTGAGTGAGCCATAGATCAAAATTTAGCTAAGAAGATGTAGATTGTGTGATGTAATTTTCAGAGGGGTTTACTTAGCCGTTTTTGAGAACGAGCTATTCTAAAACAGTGTGATTTCTCAAAATCAGCCCGTTCTGTCGCGTAAGCGTTAGTGTACAAAAGGTAGTCTACTTGAAAGGGCCGTTTCTCGGGTTGTACTGAACCGATTTGAGTGAGCCATAGATCAAAATTTAGCTAAGAAGATGTAGATTGTGTGATGTAATTTTCAGAGGGGTTTACTAAGCCGTTTTTGAGAACGAGCTATTCTAATACAGTGCAATTTCTCAAAATCAGCCCGTACGGTCGCGTAAGCGTTAGTGTACAAAAGGTAGTCTACTTGAAAGGGCCATTTCTCGGGTTGTACTGAACCGATTTGAGTGAGCCATAGATCAAAATTTAGCTAAGAAGATGTAGATTGTGTGATGTAATTTTCAGAGGGGTTTACTAAGCCGTTTTTGAGAACGAGCTATTCTAAAACAGTGTAATTTCTCAAAATCAGCTTGTACGGTCGCGTAAGGGTTAGTGTACAAAAGGTAGTCTACTTGAAAGGGCCATTTCTCAGGTTGTACTGAACCGATTTGAGTGAGCCGTAGATCATAATTTAGCTAAGAAGATGTAGATTGTGTGATGTAATTTTCAGAGGGGGTTTATAAGCCGTTTTTGAGAACGAGCTATTCTAAAACAGTGTAATTTCTCAAAATCAGCACGTACGGTCGCGTAAGCGTTAGTGTACAAGAGGTAGTCTACTTGAAAGGGCCGTTTCTCGGGTTGTACTGAACCGATTTGAGTGAGCCATAGATCATAATTTAGCTAAGAAGATTTAGATTGTGTGATGTAATTTTCAGAGGGGTTTACTTAGCCGTTTTTGAGAACAATCTATTCTAAAACAGTGTAATTTCTCAAAATCAGCCCGTACGGTCGCGTAAGCGTTAGTGTACAAAAGGTAGTCTACTTGAAAGGGCCATTTCTCGGGTTGTACTGAACCGATTTGAGTGAGCCATAGATCAAAATTTAGCTAAGAAGATGTAGATTGTGTGATGTAATTTTCAGAGGGGTTTTATTAGCCGTTTTTGAGAACGAGCTATTCTAAAACAGTGTAATTTCTCAAAATCAGCTTGTACGGTCGCGTAAGCGTTAGTGTACAAAAGGTAGTCTACTTGAATGGGCCATTTCTCAGGTTGTACTGAACCGATTTGAGTGAGCCATAGATCAAAATTTAGCTAAGAAGATGTAGATTGTGTGATGTGATTTTCAGAGGGGTTTACTTAGCCGTTTTTAAAAACGAGCTATTCTAATACAGTGTAATTTCTCAAAATCAGCCCGTACGGTCGCGTAAGCGTTAGTGTACAAAAGGTAGTCTACTTGAAAGGGCTATTTCTCGGGTTGTACTGAACCGATTTGAGTGAGCCATAGATCAAAATGTAGATACGAAGATGTAGATTGTGTGATGTAATTTTCAGAGGGGTTTACTTAGCCGTTTTTGAGAACGAGCTATTCTAAAACAGTGTAATTTCTCAAAATCAGCCCGTACGGTCGCGTAAGCGTTAGTGTACAAAAGGTAGTCTACTTGAAAGGGCCATTTCTCGGGTTGTACTGAACCGATTTGAGTGAGCCATAGATCAAAATTTAGCTAAGAAGATGTAGATTGTGTGATGTAATTTTCAGAGGGGTTTACTAAGCCGTTTTTGAGAACGAGCTATTCTAATACAGTGCAATTTCTCAAAATCAGCCCGTACGGTCGCGTAAGCGTTAGTGTACAAAAGGTAGTCTACTTGAAAGGGCCATTTCTCGGGTTGTACTGAACCGATTTGAGTGAGCCATAGATCAAAATTTAGCTAAGAAGATGTAGATTGTGTGATGTAATTTTCAGAGGGGTTTTATTAGCCGTTTTTGAGAACGAGCTATTCTAAAACAGTGTAATTTCTCAAAATCAGCTTGTACGGTCGCGTAAGCGTTAGTGTACAAAAGGTAGTCTACTTGAAAGGGCCATTTCTCAGGTTGTACTGAACCGATTTGAGTGAGCCGTAGATCATAATTTAGCTAAGAAGATGTAGATTGTGTAATGTAATTTTTAGAGGGGTTTTATTAGCCGTTTTTGAGAACGAGCTATTCTAAAACAGTGTAATTTCTCAAAATCAGCCCGTACGGTCGCGTAAGCGTTAGTGTACAAGAGGTAGTCTACTTGAAAGGGCCGTTTCTCGGGTTGTACTGAACCGATTTGAGTGAGCCATAGATCATAATTTAGCTAAGAATATGTAGATTGTGTGATGTAATTTTCAGAGGGGTTTACTTAGCCGTTTTTGAGAACGAGCTATTCTAAAACAGTGTAATTTCTCAAAATCAGCCCTTACCGTCGCGTAAGCGTTAGTGTACAAAAGGTAGTCTACTTGAAAGGGCCATTTCTCGGGTTGTACTGAACCGATTTGAGTGAGCCATAGATCAAAATTTAGCTAAGAAGATGTAGATTGTGTGATGTAATTTTCAGAGGGGTTTACTTAGCCGTTTTTGAGAACGAGCTATTCTAAAACAGTGTAATTTCTCAAAATCAGCCCGTACGGTCGCGGAAGCGTTAGTGTACAAAAGGTAGTCTACTTGAAAGGGCCATTTCTCGGGTTGTACTGAACCGATTTGAGTGAGCCATAGATCAAAATTTAGCTAAGAAGATGTAGATTGTGTGATGTAATTTTCAGAGGGGTTTACTTAGCCGTTTTTAAAAACGAGCTATTCTAATACAGTGTAATTTCTCAAAATCAGCCCGTACGGTCGCGTAAGCGTTAGTGTACAAAAGGTAGTCTACTTGAAAGGGCTATTTCTCGGGTTCTACTGAACCGATTTGAGTGAGCCATAGATCAAAATGTAGATACGAAGATGTAGATTGTGTGATGTAATTTTCAGAGGGGTTTACGTAGCCGTTTTTGAGAACGAGCTATTCTAATACAGTGCAATTTCTCAAAATCAGCCCGTAGGGTCGCGTAAGCGTTAGTGTACAAAAGGTAGTCTACTTGAAAGGGCCATTTCTCGGGTTGTACTTAACCGATTTGAGTGAGCCATAGATCAAAATTTAGCTAAGAAGATGTAGATTGTGTGATGTAATTTTCAGAGGGGTTTTATTAGCCGTATTTGAGAACGAGCTATTCTAAAACAGTGTAATTTCTCAAAATCAGCTTGTACGGTCGCGTAAGCGTTAGTGTACAAAAGGTAGTCTACTTGAAAGGGCCATTTCTCAGGTTGTACTGAACCGATTTGAGTGAGCCATAGATCATAATTTAGCTAAGAAGATGTAGATTGTGTGATGTAATTTTCAGAGGGGTTTTATTAGCCGTTTTTGAGAACAAGCTAATCTAAAACAGTGTAATTTCTCAAAATCAGCCCGTACGGTCGCGTAAGCGTTAGTATACAAGAGGTAGTCTACTTGAAAGGGCCGTTTCTCGGGTTGTACTGAACCGATTTGAGTGAGCCATAGATCATAATTTAGCTAAGAAGATGTAGATTGTGTGATGTAATTTTCAGAGGGGTTTACTTAGCCGTTTTTGAGAACGAGCTATTCTAAAACAGTGTAATTTCTCAAAATCAGCCCGTACGGTCGCGTAAGCGTTAGTGTACAAGAGGTAGTCTACTTGAAAGGGCCGTTTCTCGGGTTGTACTGAACCGATTTGAGTGAGCCATAGATCATAATTTAGCTAAAAAGATGTAGATTGTGTGATGTAATTTTCAGAGGGGTTTACTCAGCCGTTTTTGAGAACGAGCTATTCTAAAACAGTGTAATTTCTCAAAATCAGCCCGTACGGTCGCGTAAGCGTTAGTGTACAAAAGGTAGTCTCCTTGAAAGGGCCATTTCTCGGGTTGTACTGAACCGATTTGAGTGAGCCATAGATCAAAAATTAGCTAAGAAGATGTAGATTGTGTGATGTAATTTTCAGAGGGGTTTACTTAGCCGTTTTTTAAAACGAGCTATTCTAATACAGTGTAATTTCTCAAAATCAGCCCGTACGGTCGCGTAAGCGTTAGTGTACAAAAGGTAGTCTACTTGAAAGGGCTATTTCTCGGGTTGTACTGAACCGATTTGAGTGAGCCATAGATCAAAATGTAGATACGAAGATGTAGATTGTGTGATGTAATTTTCAGAGGGGTTTACTTAGCCGTTTTTGAGAACGAGCTATTCTAAAACAGTGTAATTTCTCAAAATCAGCCCGTTCGGTCGCGTAAGCGTTAGTGTACAAAAGGTAGTCTACTTGAAAGGGCCATTTCTCGGGTTGTACTTAACCGATTTGAGTGAGCCATAGATCATAATTTAGCTAAGAAGATGTAGATTGTGTGATGTAATTTTCAGAGGGGTTTACTTAGCCGTTTTTGAGAACGAGCTATTCTAAGACAGTGTAATTTCTCAAAATCAGCCCGTTCGGTCGCGTAAGCGTTAGTGTACAAAAGGTAGTCTACTTGAAAGGGCCATTTCTCGGGTTGTACTTAACCGATTTGAGTGAGCCATAGATCAAAATTTAGCTAAGAAGATGTAGATTGCGTGATGTAATTTTCAGAGGGGTTTACTTAGCCGTTTTTGAGAACGAGCTATTCTAATACAGTGCAATTTCTAAAAATCAGCTTGTACGGTCGCGTAAGCGTTGGTGTACAAAAGGTAGTCTACTTGAAAGGGCTATTTCTCGGGTTGTACTGAACCGATTTGAGTAAGCCATAGATCAAAATTTAGCTAAGAAGATGTAGATTGTGTGATGTAATTTTCAGAGGGGTTTACTTAGCCGTTCATGAGAACAAGCTATTCTAAAACAGTGTAATTTCTCAAAATCAGCCCTTACGGTCGCGTAAGCGTTAGTGTACAAAAGGTAGTCTACTTGAAAGGGCCATTTCTCGGGTTGTACTGAACCGATTTGAGTGAGCCATAGATCAAAATTTAGCTAAGAAGATGTAGATTGTGTGATGTAATTTTCAGAGGGGTTTACTTAGCCGTTTTTGAGAACGAGCTATTCTAAAACAGTGTAATTTCTCAAAATCAGCCCGTACGGTCGCGGAAGCGTTAGTGTACAAAAGGTAGTCTACTTGAAAGGGCCATTTCTCGGGTTGTACTGAACCGATTTGAGTGAGCCATAGATCAAAATTTAGCTAAGAAGATGTAGATTGTGTGATGTAATTTTCAGAGGGGTTTACTTAGCCGTTTTTAAAAACGAGCTATTCTAATACAGTGTAATTTCTCAAAATCAGCCCGTACGGTCGCGTAAGCGTTAGTGTACAAAAGGTAGTCTACTTGAAAGGGCTATTTCTCGGATTCTACTGAACCGATTTGAGTGAGCCATAGATCAAAATGTAGATACGAAGATGTAGATTGTGTGATGTAATTTTCAGAGGGGTTTACGTAGCCGTTTTTGAGAACGAGCTATTCTAATACAGTGCAATTTCTCAAAATCAGCCCGTAGGGTCGCGTAAGCGTTAGTGTACAAAAGGTAGTCTACTTGAAAGGGCCATTTCTCGGGTTGTACTGAACCGATTTGAGTGAGCCACAGATCAAAATTTAGCTAAGAAGATGTAGATTGTGTGATGTAATTTTCAGAGGGGTTTTATTAGCCGTATTTGAGAACGAGCTATTCTAATACAGTGTAATTTCTCAAAATCAGCCCGTACGGTCGCGTAAGCGTTAGTGTACAAAAGGTTGTCTACTTGAAAGGGCTATTTCTCGGGTTCTACTGAACCGATTTGAGTGAGCCATAGATCAAAATGTAGATACGAAGATGTAGATTGTGTGATGTAATTTTCAGAGGGGTTTACGTAGCCGTTTTTGAGAACGAGCTATTCTAATACAGTGCAATTTCTCAAAATCAGCCCGTAGGGTCGCGTAAGCGTTAGTGTACAAAAGGTAGTCTACTTGAAAGGGCCATTTCTCGGGTTGTACTGAACCGATTTGAGTGAGCCATAGATCAAAATTTAGCTAAGAAGATGTAGATTGTGTGATGTAATTTTCAGAGGGGTTTTATTAGCCGTATTTGAGAACGAGCTATTCTAAAACAGTGTAATTTCTCAAAATCAGCTTGTACGGTCGCGTAAGCGTTAATGTACAAAAGGTAGTCTACTTGAAAGGGCCATTTCTCAGGTTGTACTGAACCGATTTGAGTGAGCCATAGATCATAATTTAGCTAAGAAGATGTAGATTGTGTGATGTAATTTTCAGAGGGGTTTTATTAGCCGTTTTTGAGAACAAGCTATTCTAAAACAGTGTAATTTCTCAAAATCAGCCCGTACGGTCGCGTAAGCGTTAGTGTACAAAAGGTAGTCTACTTGAAAGGGCCATTTCTCGGGTTGTACTGAACCGATTTGAGTGAGCCATAGATCAAAATTTAGCTAAGAAGATGTAGATTGTGTGATGTAATTTTCAGAGGGGTTTACTTAGCCGTTTTTGAGAACGAGCTATTCTAAAACAGTGTAATTTCTCAAAATCAGCCCGTACGGTCGCGTAAGCGTTAGTGTACAAAAGGTAGTCTACTTGAAAGGGCCATTTCTCAGGTTGTACTGAACCGATTTGAGTGAGCCATAGATCGAAATTTAGCTAAGAAGATGTAGATTGTGTGATGTAATTTTCAGAGGGGTTTTATTAGCCGTTTTTGGGAACGAGCTATTCTAAAACAGTGTAATTTCTCAAAATCAGCCCGTACGGTCGCGTAAGCGTTAGTGTACAAGAGGTAGTCTACTTGAAATGGCCGTTTCTCGGGTTGTACTGAACCGATTTTAGTGAGCCATAGATCATAATTTAGCTAAGAAGATGTAGATTGTGTGATGTAATTTTCAGAGGGGTTTACTTAGCCGTTTTTGAGAACGAGCTATTCTAAAACAGTGTAATTTCTCAAAATCAGCCCGTACGGTCGCGTAAGCGTTAGTGTACAAAAGGTAGTCTACTTGAAAGGGCCATTTCTCGGGTTGTACTGAACCGATTTGAGTGAGCCATAGATCAAAATTTAGCTAAGAAGATGTAGATTGTGTGATGTAATTTTCAGAGGGGTTTACTTAGCCGTTTTTGAGAACGAGCTATTCTAAAACAGTGTAATTTCTCAAAATCAGCCCGTACGGTCGCGGAAGCGTTAGTGTACAAAAGGTAGTCTACTTGAAAGGGCCATTTCTCGGGTTGTACTGAACCGATTTGAGTGAGCCATAGATCAAAATGTAGATACGAAGATGTAGATTGTGTGATGTAATTTTCAGAGGGGTTTACTTAGCCGTTTTTGAGAACGAGCTATTCTAAAACAGTGTAATTTCTCAAAATCAGCCCGTACGGTCGCGTAAGCGTTAGTGTACAAAAGGTAGTCTACTTGAAAGGGCCATTTCTCGGGTTGTACTGAACCGATTTGAGTGAGCCATAGATCAAAATTTAGCTAAGAAGATGTAGATTGTGTGATGTAATTTTCAGAGGGGTTTACTAAGCCGTTTTTGAGAACGAGCTATTCTAATACAGTGCAATTTCTCAAAATCAGCCCGTACGGTCGCGTAAGCGTTAGTGTACAAGAGGTAGTCTACTTGAAAGGGCCATTTCTCGGGTTGTACTGAACCGATTTGAGTGAGCCATAGATCAAAATTTAGCTAAGAAGATGTAGATTGTGTGATGTAATTTTCAGAGGGGTTTTATTAGCCGTTTTTGAGAACGAGCTATTCTAAAACAGTGTAATTTCTCAAAATCAGCTTGTACGGTCGCGTAAGCGTTAGTGTACAAAAGGTAGTCTACTTGAAAGGGCCATTTCTCAGGTTGTACTGAACCGATTTGAGTGAGCCGTAGATCATAATTTAGCTAAAAAGATGTAGATTGTGTAATGTAATTTTTAGAGGGGTTTTATTAGCCGTTTTTGAGAACGAGCTATTCTAAAACAGTGTAATTTCTCAAAATCAGCCCGTACGGTCGCGGAAGCGTTAGTGTACAAAAGGTAGTCTACTTGAAAGGGCCATTTCTCGGGTTGTACTGAACCGATTTGAGTGAGCCATAGATCAAAATGTAGATACGAAGATGTAGATTGTGTGATGTAATTTTCAGAGGGGTTTACTTAGCCGTTTTTGAGAACGAGCTATTCTAAAACAGTGTAATTTCTCAAAATCAGCCCGTACGGTCGCGTAAGCGTTAGTGTACAAAAGGTAGTCTACTTGAAAGGGCCATTTCTCGGGTTGTACTGAACCGATTTGAGTGAGCCATAGATCAAAATTTAGCTAAGAAGATGTAGATTGTGTGATGTAATTTTCAGAGGGGTTTACTAAGCCGTTTTTGAGAACGAGCTATTCTAATACAGTGCAATTTCTCAAAATCAGCCCGTACGGTCGCGTAAGCGTTAGTGTACAAGAGGTAGTCTACTTGAAAGGGCCATTTCTCGGGTTGTACTGAACCGATTTGAGTGAGCCATAGATCAAAATTTAGCTAAGAAGATGTAGATTGTGTGATGTAATTTTCAGAGGGGTTTTATTAGCCGTTTTTGAGAACGAGCTATTCTAAAACAGTGTAATTTCTCAAAATCAGCTTGTACGGTCGCGTAAGCGTTAGTGTACAAAAGGTAGTCTACTTGAAAGGGCCATTTCTCAGGTTGTACTGAACCGATTTGAGTGAGCCGTAGATCATAATTTAGCTAAGAAGATGTAGATTGTGTAATGTAATTTTTAGAGGGGTTTTATTAGCCGTTTTTGAGAACGAGCTATTCTAAAACAGTGTAATTTCTCAAAATCAGCCCGTACGGTCGCGTAAGCGTTAGTGTACAAGAGGTAGTCTACTTGAAAGGGCCGTTTCTCGGGTTGTACTGAACCGATTTGAGTGAGCCATAGATCATAATTTAGCTAAGAAGATGTAGATTGTGTGATGTAATTTTCAGAGGGGTTTACTTAGCCGTTTTTGAGAACGAGCTATTCTAAAACAGTGTAATTTCTCAAAATCAGCCCTTACGGTCGCGTAAGCGTTAGTGTACAAAAGGTAGTCTACTTGAAAGGGCCATTTCTCGGGTTGTACTGAACCGATTTGAGTGAGCCATAGATCAAAATTTAGCTAAGAAGATGTAGATTGTGTGATGTAATTTTCAGAGGGGTTTACTTAGCCGTTTTTGAGAACGAGCTATTCTAAAACAGTGTAATTTCTCAAAATCAGCCCGTACGGTCGCGGAAGCGTTAGTGTACAAAAGGTAGTCTACTTGAAAGGGCCATTTCTCGGGTTGTACTGAACCGATTTGAGTGAGCCATAGATCAAAATTTAGCTAAGAAGATGTAGATTGTGTGATGTAATTTTCAGAGGGGTTTACTTAGCCGTTTTAAAAAACGAGCTATTCTAATACAGTGTAATTTCTCAAAATCAGCCCGTACGGTCGCGTAAGCGTTAGTGTACAAAAGGTAGTCTAATTGAAAGGGCTATTTCTCGGGTTCTACTGAACCGATTTGAGTGAGCCATAGATCAAAATGTAGATACGAAGATGTAGATTGTGTGATGTAATTTTCAGAGGGGTTTACGTAGCCGTTTTTGAGAACGAGCTATTCTAATACAGTGCAATTTCTCAAAATCAGCCCGTAGGGTCGCGTAAGCGTTAGTGTACAAAAGGTAGTCTACTTGAAAGGGCCATTTCTCGGGTTGTACTGAACCGATTTGAGTGAGCCATAGATCAAAATTTAGCTAAGAAGATGTAGATTGTGTGATGTAATTTTCAGAGGGGTTTTATTAGCCGTATTTGAGAACGAGCTATTCTAAAACAGTGTAATTTCTCAAAATCAGCTTGTACGGTCGCGTAAGCGTTAGTGTACAAAAGGTAGTCTACTTGAAAGGGCCATTTCTCAGGTTGTACTGAACCGATTTGAGTGAGCCATAGATCATAATTTAGCTAAGAAGATGTAGATTGTGTGATGTAATTTTCAGAGGGGTTTTATTAGCCGTTTTTGAGAACAAGCTATTCTAAAACAGTGTAATTTCTCAAAATCAGCCCGTACGGTCGCGTAAGCGTTAGTATACAAGAGGTAGTCTACTTGAAAGGGCCGTTTCTCGGGTTGTACTGAACCGATTTGAGTGAGCCATAGATCATAATTTAGCTAAGAAGATGTAGATTGTGTGATGTAATTTTCAGAGGGGTTTACTTAGCCGTTTTTGAGAACGAGCTATTCTAAAACAGTGTAATTTCTCAAAATCAGCCCGTACGGTCGCGTAAGCGTTAGTGTACAAGAGGTAGTCTACTTGAAAGGGCCGTTTCTCGGGTTGTACTGAACCGATTTGAGTGAGCCATAGATCATAATTTAGCTAAGAAGATGTAGATTGTGTGATGTAATTTTCAGAGGGGTTTACTCAGCCGTTTTTGAGAACGAGCTATTCTAAAACAGTGTAATTTCTCAAAATCAGCCCGTACGGTCGCGTAAGCGTTAGTGTACAAAAGGTAGTCTCCTTGAAAGGGCCATTTCTCGGGTTGTACTGAACCGATTTGAGTGAGCCATAGATCAAAAATTAGCTAAGAAGATGTAGATTGTGTGATGTAATTTTCAGAGGGGTTTACTTAGCCGTTTTTTAAAACGAGCTATTCTAATACAGTGTAATTTCTCAAAATCAGCCCGTACGGTCGCGTAAGCGTTAGTGTACAAAAGGTAGTCTACTTGAAAGGGCTATTTCTCGGGTTGTACTGAACCGATTTGAGTGAGCCATAGATCAAAATGTAGATACGAAGATGTAGATTGTGTGATGTAATTTTCAGAGGGGTTTACTTAGCCGTTCATGAGAACAAGCTATTGTAAAACAGTGTAATTTCTCAAAATAAGCCCGTACGGTCGCGTAAGCGTTAGTGTACAAAAGGTAGTCTACTTGAAAGGCCCATTTCTCGGGTTGTACTGAACCGATTTGAGTGAGCCATAGATCAAAATTTAGCTAAGAAGATGTAGATTGTGTGATGTAATTTTCAGATGGGTTTACTTAGCCGTTTTTGAGAACGAGCTATTCTAAAACAGTGTAATTTCTCAAAATCAGCCCGTACGGTCGCGGAAGCGTTAGTGTACAAAAGGTAGTCTACTTGAAAGGCCCATTTCTCCGGTTGTACTGAACCGATTTGAGTGAGCCATAGATCAAAATTTAGCTAAGAAGATGTAGATTGTGTGATGTAATTTTCAGAGGGGTTTACTTAGCCGTTTTTGAGAACGAGCTATTCTAAAACAGTGTGATTTCTCAAAATCAGCCCGTTCTGTCGCGTAAGCGTTAGTGTACAAAAGGTAGTCTACTTGAAAGGGCCGTTTCTCGGGTTGTACTGAACCGATTTGAGTGAGCCATAGATCAAAATTTAGCTAAGAAGATGTAGATTGTGTGATGTAATTTTCAGAGGGGTTTACTAAGCCGTTTTTGAGAACGAGCTATTCTAATACAGTGCAATTTCTCAAAATCAGCCCGTACGGTCGCGTAAGCGTTAGTGTACAAAAGGTAGTCTACTTGAAAGGGCCATTTCTCGGGTTGTACTGAACCGATTTGAGTGAGCCATAGATCAAAATTTAGCTAAGAAGATGTAGATTGTGTGATGTAATTTTCAGAGGGGTTTACTAAGCCGTTTTTGAGAACGAGCTATTCTAAAACAGTGTAATTTCTCAAAATCAGCTTGTACGGTCGCGTAAGGGTTAGTGTACAAAAGGTAGTCTACTTGAAAGGGCCATTTCTCAGGTTGTACTGAACCGATTTGAGTGAGCCGTAGATCATAATTTAGCTAAGAAGATGTAGATTGTGTGATGTAATTTTCAGAGGGGTTTTATAAGCTGTTTTTGAGAACGAGCTATTCTAAAACAGTGTAATTTCTCAAAATCAGCACGTACGGTCGCGTAAGCGTTAGTGTACAAGAGGTAGTCTACTTGAAAGGGCCGTTTCTCGGGTTGTACTGAACCGATTTGAGTGAGCCATAGATCATAATTTAGCTAAGAAGATTTAGATTGTGTGATGTAATTTTCAGAGGGGTTTACTTAGCCGTTTTTGAGAACAATCTATTCTAAAACAGTGTAATTTCTCAAAATCAGCCCGTACGGTCGCGTAAGCGTTAGTGTACAAAAGGTAGTCTACTTGAAAGGGCCATTTCTCGGGTTGTACTGAACCGATTTGAGTGAGCCATAGATCAAAATTTAGCTAAGAAGATGTAGATTGTGTGATGTAATTTTCAGAGGGGTTTTATTAGCCGTTTTTGAGAACGAGCTATTCTAAAACAGTGTAATTTCTCAAAATCAGCTTGTACGGTCGCGTAAGCGTTAGTGTACAAAAGGTAGTCTACTTGAATGGGCCATTTCTCAGGTTGTACTGAACCGATTTGAGTGAGCCATAGATCAAAATTTAGCTAAGAAGATGTAGATTGTGTGATGTGATTTTCAGAGGGGTTTACTTAGCCGTTTTTAAAAACGAGCTATTCTAATACAGTGTAATTTCTCAAAATCAGCCCGTACGGTCGCGTAAGCGTTAGTGTACAAAAGGTAGTCTACTTGAAAGGGCTATTTCTCGGGTTGTACTGAACCGATTTGAGTGAGCCATAGATCAAAATGTAGATACGAAGATGTAGATTGTGTGATGTAATTTTCAGAGGGGTTTACTTAGCCGTTTTTGAGAACGAGCTATTCTAAAACAGTGTAATTTCTCAAAATCAGCCCGTACGGTCGCGTAAGCGTTAGTGTACAAAAGGTAGTCTACTTGAAAGGGCCATTTCTCGGGTTGTACTGAACCGATTTGAGTGAGCCATAGATCAAAATTTAGCTAAGAAGATGTAGATTGTGTGATGTAATTTTCAGAGGGGTTTACTAAGCCGTTTTTGAGAACGAGCTATTCTAATACAGTGCAATTTCTCAAAATCAGCCCGTACGGTCGCGTAAGCGTTAGTGTACAAAAGGTAGTCTACTTGAAAGGGCCATTTCTCGGGTTGTACTGAACCGATTTGAGTGAGCCATAGATCAAAATTTAGCTAAGAAGATGTAGATTGTGTGATGTAATTTTCAGAGGGGTTTTATTAGCCGTTTTTGAGAACGAGCTATTCTAAAACAGTGTAATTTCTCAAAATCAGCTTGTACGGTCGCGTAAGCGTTAGTGTACAAAAGGTAGTCTACTTGAAAGGGCCATTTCTCAGGTTGTACTGAACCGATTTGAGTGAGCCGTAGATCATAATTTAGCTAAGAAGATGTAGATTGTGTAATGTAATTTTTAGAGGGGTTTTATTAGCCGTTTTTGAGAACGAGCTATTCTAAAACAGTGTAATTTCTCAAAATCAGCCCGTACGGTCGCGTAAGCGTTAGTGTACAAGAGGTAGTCTACTTGAAAGGGCCGTTTCTCGGGTTGTACTGAACCGATTTGAGTGAGCCATAGATCATAATTTAGCTAAGAATATGTAGATTGTGTGATGTAATTTTCAGAGGGGTTTACTTAGCCGTTTTTGAGAACGAGCTATTCTAAAACAGTGTAATTTCTCAAAATCAGCCCTTACGGTCGCGTAAGCGTTAGTGTACAAAAGGTAGTCTACTTGAAAGGGCCATTTCTCGGGTTGTACTGAACCGATTTGAGTGAGCCATAGATCAAAATTTAGCTAAGAAGATGTAAATTGTGTGATGTAATTTTCAGAGGGGTTTACTTAGCCGTTTTTGAGAACGAGCTATTCTAAAACAGTGTAATTTCTCAAAATCAGCCCGTACGGTCGCGGAAGCGTTAGTGTACAAAAGGTAGTCTACTTGAAAGGGCCATTTCTCGGGTTGTACTGAACCGATTTGAGTGAGCCATAGATCAAAATTTAGCTAAGAAGATGTAGATTGTGTGATGTAATTTTCAGAGGGGTTTACTTAGCCGTTTTTAAAAACGAGCTATTCTAATACAGTGTAATTTCTCAAAATCAGCCCGTACGGTCGCGTAAGCGTTAGTGTACAAAAGGTAGTCTACTTGAAAGGGCTATTTCTCGGGTTCTACTGAACCGATTTGAGTGAGCCATAGATCAAAATGTAGATACGAAGATGTAGATTGTGTGATGTAATTTTCAGAGGGGTTTACGTAGCCGTTTTTGAGAACGAGCTATTCTAATACAGTGCAATTTCTCAAAATCAGCCCGTAGGGTCGCGTAAGCGTTAGTGTACAAAAGGTAGTCTACTTGAAAGGGCCATTTCTCGGGTTGTACTTAACCGATTTGAGTGAGCCATAGATCAAAATTTAGCTAAGAAGATGTAGATTGTGTGATGTAATTTTCAGAGGGGTTTTATTAGCCGTATTTGAGAACGAGCTATTCTAAAACAGTGTAATTTCTCAAAATCAGCTTGTACGGTCGCGTAAGCGTTAGTGTACAAAAGGTAGTCTACTTGAAAGGGCCATTTCTCAGGTTGTACTGAACCGATTTGAGTGAGCCATAGATCATAATTTAGCTAAGAAGATGTAGATTGTGTGATGTAATTTTCAGAGGGGTTTTATTAGCCGTTTTTGAGAACAAGCTAATCTAAAACAGTGTAATTTCTCAAAATCAGCCCGTACGGTCGCGTAAGCGTTAGTATACAAGAGGTAGTCTACTTGAAAGGGCCGTTTCTCGGGTTGTACTGAACCGATTTGAGTGAGCCATAGATCATAATTTAGCTAAGAAGATGTAGATTGTGTGATGTAATTTTCAGAGGGGTTTACTTAGCCGTTTTTGAGAACGAGCTATTCTAAAACAGTGTAATTTCTCAAAATCAGCCCGTACGGTCGCGTAAGCGTTAGTGTACAAGAGGTAGTCTACTTGAAAGGGCCGTTTCTCGGGTTGTACTGAACCGATTTGAGTGAGCCATAGATCATAATTTAGCTAAGAAGATGTAGATTGTGTGATGTAATTTTCAGAGGGGTTTACTCAGCCGTTTTTGAGAACGAGCTATTCTAAAACAGTGTAATTTCTCAAAATCAGCCCGTACGGTCGCGTAAGCGTTAGTGTACAAAAGGTAGTCTCCTTGAAAGGGCCATTTCTCGGGTTGTACTGAACCGATTTGAGTGAGCCATAGATCAAAAATTAGCTAAGAAGATGTAGATTGTGTGATGTAATTTTCAGAGGGGTTTACTTAGCCGTTTTTTAAAACGAGCTATTCTAATACAGTGTAATTTCTCAAAATCAGCCCGTACGGTCGCGTAAGCGTTAGTGTACAAAAGGTAGTCTACTTGAAAGGGCTATTTCTCGGGTTGTACTGAACCGATTTGAGTGAGCCATAGATCAAAATGTAGATACGAAGATGTAGATTGTGTGATGTAATTTTCAGAGGGGTTTACTTAGCCGTTTTTGAGAACGAGCTATTCTAAAACAGTGTAATTTCTCAAAATCAGCCCGTTCGGTCGCGTAAGCGTTAGTGTACAAAAGGTAGTCTACTTGAAAGGGCCATTTCTCGGGTTGTACTTAACCGATTTGAGTGAGCCATAGATCATAATTTAGCTAAGAAGATGTAGATTGTGTGATGTAATTTTCAGAGGGGTTTACTTAGCCGTTTTTGAGAACGAGCTATTCTAAGACAGTGTAATTTCTCAAAATCAGCCCGTTCGGTCGCGTAAGCGTTAGTGTACAAAAGGTAGTCTACTTGAAAGGGCCATTTCTCGGGTTGTACTTAACCGATTTGAGTGAGCCATAGATCAAAATTTAGCTAAGAAGATGTAGATTGCGTGATGTAATTTTCAGAGGGGTTTACTTAGCCGTTTTTGAGAACGAGCTATTCTAATACAGTGCAATTTCTAAAAATCAGCTTGTACGGTCGCGTAAGCGTTGGTGTACAAAAGGTAGTCTACTTGAAAGGGCTATTTCTCGGGTTGTACTGAACCGATTTGAGTAAGCCATAGATCAAAATTTAGCTAAGAAGATGTAGATTGTGTGATGTAATTTTCAGAGGGGTTTACTTAGCCGTTCATGAGAACAAGCTATTGTAAAACAGTGTAATTTCTCAAAATAAGCCCGTACGGTCGCGTAAGCGTTAGTGTACAAAAGGTAGTCTACTTGAAAGGCCCATTTCTCGGGTTGTACTGAACCGATTTGAGTGAGCCATAGATCATAATTTAGCTAAGAAGATGTAGATTGTGTGATGTAATTTTCAGAGGGGTTTACTTAGCCGTTTTTGAGAACGAGCTATTCTAAAACAGTGTAATTTCTCAAAATCAGCCCGTACGGTCGCGGAAGCGTTAGTGTACAAAAGGTAGTCTACTTGAAAGGGCCATTTCTCGGGTTGTACTGAACCGATTTGAGTGAGCCATAGATCATAATTTAGCTAAGAAGATGTAGATTGTGTGATGTAATTTTCAGAGGGGTTTACTTAGCCGTTTTTGAGAACGAGCTATTCTAATACAGTGCAATTTCTCAAAATCAGCCCGTACGGTCGCGTAAGCGTTGGTGTACAAAAGGTAGTCTACTTGAAAGGCCCATTTCTCCGGTTGTACTGAACCGATTTGAGTGAGCCATAGATCAAAATTTAGCTAAGAAGATGTAGATTGTGTGATGTAATTTTCAGAGGGGTTTACTTAGCCGTTTTTTAAAACTAGCTATTCTAAAACAGTGTAATTTCTCAAAATCAGCCCGTACGGTCGCGTAATCGTTAGTGTACAAGAGGTAGTCTACTTGAAAGGGCCGTTTCTCGGGTTGTACTGAACCGATTTGAGTGAGCCATAGATCATAATTTAGCTAAGAAGATGTAGATTGTGTGATGTAATTTTCAGAGGGGTTTACTCAGCCGTTTTTGAGAACGAGCTATTCTAAAACAGTCTAATTTCTCAAAATCAGCCCGTACGGTCGCGTAAGCGTTAGTGTACAAAAGGTAGTCTCCTTGAAAGGGCCATTTCTCGGGTTGTACTGAACCGATTTGAGTGAGCCATAGATCAAAATTTAGCTAAGAAGATGTAGATTGTGTGATGTAATTTTCAGAGGGGTTTACTTAGCCGTTTTTTAAAACGAGCTATTCTAATACAGTGTAATTTCTCAAAATCAGCCCGTACGGTCGCGTAAGCGTTAGTGTACAAGAGGTAGTCTACTTGAAAGGGCCGTTTCTCGGGTTCTACTGAACCGATTTGAGTGAGCCATAGATCAAAATTTAGCTAAGAAGATGTAGATTGTGTGATGTAATTTTCAGAGGGGTTTACTTAGCCGTTTTTGAGAACGAGCTATTCTAAAACAGTGTAATTTCTCAAAATCAGCCCGTACGGTCGCGGAAGCGTTAGTGTACAAAAGGTAGTCTACTTGAAAGGGCCATTTCTCGGGTTGTACTGAACCGATTTGAGTGAGCCATAGATCAAAATTTAGCTAAGAAGATGTAGATTGTGTGATGTAATTTTTTCAGAGGGGTTTACTCAGCCGTTTTTTAAAACGAGCTATTCTAAAACAGTGTAATTTCTCAAAATCAGCCCGTACGGTCGCGTAAGCGTTAGTGTACAAGAGGTAGTCTACTTGAAAGGGCCGTTTCTCGGGTTGTACTGAACCGATTTGAGTGAGCCATAGATCAAAATGTAGATACGAAGATGTAGATTGTGTGATGTAATTTTCAGAGGGGTTTACTTAGCCGTTTTTGAGAACGAGCTATTCTAAAACAGTGTAATTTCTCAAAATCAGCCCGTTCTGTCGCGTAAGCGTTAGTGTACAAAAGGTAGTCTACTTGAAAGGGCCATTTCTCGGGTTGTACTGAACCGATTTGAGTGAGCCATAGATCAAAATTTAGCTAAGAAGATGTAGATTGTGTGATGTAATTTTAAGAGGGGTTTACTTAGCCGTTTTTGAGAACGAGCTATTCTAATACAGTGCAATTTCTCAAAATCAGCCCGTACGGTCGCGTAAGCGTTAGTGTACAAAAGGTAGTCTACTTGAAAGGGCCATTTCTCGGGTTGTACTGAACCGATTTGAGTGAGCCATAGATCAAAATTTAGCTAAGAAGATGTAGATTGTGTGATGTAATTTTCAGAGGGGTTTACTTAGCCGTTCATGAGAACAAGCTATTCTAAAACAGTGTAATTTCTCAAAATAAGCCAGTACGGTCGCGTAAGCGTTAGTGTACAAAAGGTAGTCTACTTGAAAGGGCCATTTCTCGGGTTGTACTGAACCGATTTGAGTGAGCCATAGATCAAAATTTAGGTAAGAAGATGTAGATTGTGTGATGTAATTTTCAGAGGGGTTTACTTAGCCGTTTTTGAGAAGGAGCTATTCTAATACAGTGTAATTTCTCAAAATCAGCCCGTACGGTCGCGTAAGCGTTAGTGTACAAAAGGTAGTCTACTTGAAAGGGCCATTTCTCGGGTTTTACTGAACCGATTTGAGTGAGCCATAGATCAAAATTTAGCTAAGAAGATGTAGATTGTGTGATGTAATTTTCAGAGGGGTTTACTCAGCCGTTTTTGAGAACGAGCTATTCTAAAACAGTGTAATTTCTCAAAATCAGACCGTACGGTCGCGTAAGCGTTAGTGTACAAAAGGTAGTCTACTTGAAAGGGCCATTTCTCGGGTTGGACTGAACCGATTTGAATGAGCCATAGATCAAAATTTAGCTAAGAAGATGTAGATTGTGTGATGTAATTTTAAGAGGGGTTTACTTAGCCGTTTTTGAGAACGAGCTATTCTAAGACAGTGTAATTTCTCAAAATCAGCCAGTACGTTTGCGTAAGCGTTAGTGTACAAAAGGTAGTCTACTTGAAAGGGCAATATCTCGGGTTGTACTTAACCGATTTGAGAAAGCCATAGACCAAAATTTAGCTAAGAAGATGTAGATTGTGTGATGTAATTTTCAGAGGGGTTTACTTAGCCGTTTTTGAGAACCAGCTATTCTAAAATAGTGTAATTTCTCAAAATCAGCCCGTACGGTCGCGTAAGCGTTAGTGTACAAAAGGTAGTCTACTTGAAAGGGCCATTTCTCGGGTTGTACTGAACGTATTTGAGTGAACCATAGATCAAAATTTAGCTAAGAAGATGTAGATTGTGTGATGTAATTTTCAGAGGGGTTTACTTAGCCGTTTTTGAGAACGAGCTATTCTAAAACAGTGTAATTTCTCAAAATCAGCCCGTACGGTCGCATAAGCGTTAGTGTACAAAAGGTAGTCTACTTGAAAGGGCCATTTCTCGGGTTGTACTGAACCGATTTGAGTGAGCCATAGATCAAAATTTAGCTAAGAAGATGTAGATTGTGTGATGTAATTTTTAGAGGGGTTTACTCAGCCGTTTTTGAGAACGAGCTAATCTAAGACAGTGTAGTTTCTCAAAATCAGACCGTACGGTCGCGTAAGCGTTAGTGTACAAAAGGTAGTCTACTTGAAAGGGCCATTTCTCGGGTTGGACTGAACCGATTTGAATGAGCCATAGATCAAAATTTAGCTAAGAAGATGTAGATTGTGTGATGTAATTTTCAGAGGGGTTTACTTAGCCGTTTTTGAGAACGAGCTATTCTAAGACAGTGTAATTTCTCAAAATCAGCCAGTACGTTTGCGTAAGCGTTAGTGTACAAAAGGTAGTCTACTTGAAAGGGCCATATCTCGGGTTGTACTTAACCGATTTGAGAAAGCCATAGATCATAATTTAGCTAAGAAGATGTAGATTGTGTGATGTAATTTTCAGAGGGGTTTACTTAGCCGTTTTTGAGAACGAGCTATTCTAAAACAGTGTAATTTCTCAAAATCAGCCCGTACGGTCGCGTAAGCGTTAGTGTACAAAAGGTAGTCTACTTGAAAGGGCCATTTCTCGGGTTGTACTGAACGTATTTGAGTGAACCATAGATCAAAATTTAGCTAAGAAGATGTAGATTGTGTGATGTAATTTTCAGAGGGGTTTACTTAGCCGTTTTTGAGAACGAGCTATTCTAAAACAGTGTAATTTCTCAAAATCAGCCCGTACGGTCGCGTAAGCGTTAGTGTACAAAAGGTAGTCTACTTGAAAGGGCCATTTCTCGGGTTGTACTGAACCGATTTGAGTGAGCCATAGATCATAATTTAGCTAAGAAGATGTAGATTGTGTGATGTAATTTTCAGAGGGGTTTACTTAGCCGTTTTTGAGAACGAGCTATTCTAATACAGTGCAATTTCTCAAAATCAGCCCGTACGGTCGCGTAAGCGTTAGTGTACAAAAGGTAGTCTACTTGAAAGGGCCATTTCTCGGGTTGTAATTAACCGATTTGAGTGAGCCATAGATCAAAATTTAGCTAAGAAGATGTAGATTGTGTGATGTAATTTTCAGAGGGGTTTACTTAGCCGTTTTTGAGAACGAGCTATTCTAAAACAGTGTAATTTCTCAAAATCAGCCCGTTCGGTCGCGTAAGCGTTAGTGTACAAAAGGTAGTCTACTTGAAAGGGCCATTTCTCGGGTTGTACTGAACCGATTTGAGTGAGCCATAGATCAAAATTTAGCTAAGAAGATGTAGATTGTGTGATGTAATTTTCAGAGGGGTTTACGTAGCCGTTTTTGAGAACGAGCTATTCTAAAACAGTGTAATTTCTCAAAATCAGCCCGTACGGTCGCGGAAGCGTTAGTGTACAAAAGGTAGCCTACTTGAAAGGGCCATTTCTCGGGTTGTACTGAACCGATTTGAGTGAGCCATAGATCAAAATTTAGCTAAGAAGATGTAGATTGTGTGATGTAATTTTCAGAGGGGTTTTATTAGCCGTTTTTGAGAACGAGCTATTCTAAAACAGTGTAATTTCTCAAAATCAGCCCGTACGGTCGCGTAAGCGTTAGTGTACAAAAGGTAGTCTACTTGAAAGGGCCATTTCTCGGGTTGTACTTAACCGATTTGAGTGAGCCATAGATCAAAATTTAGCTAAGAAGATGTAGATTGCGTGATGTAATTTTCAGAGGGGTTTACTTAGCCGTTTTTGAGAACGAGCTATTCTAATACAGTGCAATTTCTAAAAATCAGCCCGTACGGTCGCGTAAGCGTTGGTGTACAAAAGGTAGTCTACTTGAAAGGGCTATTTCTCGGGTTGTACTGAACCGATTTGAGTAAGCCATAGATCAAAATTTAGCTAAGAAGATGTAGATTGTGTGATGTAATTTTCAGAGGGGTTTACTTAGCCGTTCATGAGAACAAGCTATTGTAAAACAGTGTAATTTCTCAAAATAAGCCCGTACGGTCGCGTAAGCGTTAGTGTACAAAAGGTAGTCTACTTGAAAGGCCCATTTCTCGGGTTGTACTGAACCGATTTGAGTGAGCCATAGATCAAAATTTAGCTAAGAAGATGTAGATTGTGTGATGTAATTTTCAGAGGGGTTTACTTAGCCGTTTTTGAGAACGAGCTATTCTAAAACAGTGTAATTTCTCAAAATCAGCCCGTACGGTCGCGGAAGCGTTAGTGTACAAAAGGTAGTCTACTTGAAAGGGCCATTTCTCGGGTTGTACTGAACCGATTTTAGTGAGCCATAGATCATAATTTAGCTAAGAAGATGTAGATTGTGTGATGTAATTTTCAGAGGGGTTTACTTAGCCGTTTTTGAGAACGAGCTATTCTAATACAGTGCAATTTCTCAAAATCAGCCCGTACGGTCGCTTAAGCGTTGGTGTACAAAAGGTAGTCTACTTGAAAGGCCCATTTCTCCGGTTTTACTGAACCGATTTGAGTGAGCCATAGATCAAAATTTAGCTAAGAAGATGTAGATTGTGTGATGTAATTTTCAGAGGGGTTTTATTAGCCGTTTTTGAGAACGAGCTATTCTAAAACAGTGTAATTTCTCAAAATCAGCCCGTACGGTCGCGTAAGCGTTAGTGTACAAAAGGTAGTCTACTTGAATGGGCCATTTCTCAGGTTGTACTGAACCGATTTGAGTGAGCCATAGATCAAAATTTAGCTAAGAAGATGTAGATTGTGTGATGTAATTTTCAGAGGGGTTTACTTAGCCGTTTTTAAAAACGAGCTATTCTAATACAGTGTAATTTCTCAAAATCAGCCCGTACGGTCGCGTAAGCGTTAGTGTACAAAAGGTAGTCTACTTGAAAGGGCTATTTCTCGGGTTGTACTGAACCGATTTGAGTGAGCCATAGATCAAAATGTAGATACGAAGATGTAGATTGTGTGATGTAATTTTCAGAGGGGTTTACTTAGCCGTTTTTGAGAACGAGCTATTCTAAAACAGTGTAATTTCTCAAAATCAGCCCGTTCTGTCGCGTACGCGTTAGTGTACAAAAGGTAGTCTACTTAAAAGGGCCATTTCTCGGGTTGTACTTAACCGATTTGAGTGAGCCATAGATCAAAATTTAGCTAAGAAGATGTAGATTGTGTGATGTAATTTTCAGAGGGGTTTACTAAGCCGTTTTTGAGAACGAGCTATTCTAATACAGTGCAATTTCTCAAAATCAGCCCGTACGGTCGCGTAAGCGTTAGTGTACAAAAGGTAGTCTACTTGAAAGGGCCATTTCTCTGGTTGTAATTAACCGATTTGAGTGAGCCATAGATCAAAATTTAGCTAAGAAGATGTAGATTGTGTGATGTAATTTTCAGAGGGGTTTACTTAGCCGTTTTTGAGAACGAGCTATTCTAAAACAGTGTAATTTCTCAAAATCAGCCCGTTCGGTCGCGTAAGCGTTAGTGTACAAAAGGTAGTCTACTTGAAAGGGCCATTTCTCGGGTTGTACTGAACCGATTTGAGTGAGCCATAGATCAAAATTTAGCTAAGAAGATGTAGATTGTGTGATGTAATTTTCAGAGGGGTTTACGTAGCCGTTTTTGAGAACGAGCTATTCTAAAACAGTGTAATTTCTCAAAATCAGCCCGTACGGTCGCGGAAGCGTTAGTGTACAAAAGGTAGTCTACTTGAAAGGGCCATTTCTCGGGTTGTACTGAACCGATTTGAGTGAGCCATAGATCAAAATTTAGCTAAGAAGATGTAGATTGTGTGATGTAATTTTCAGAGGGGTTT
The DNA here is from genome assembly GCA_949710005.1 of Ricordea florida. Taxonomy (NCBI): domain Eukaryota; kingdom Metazoa; phylum Cnidaria; class Anthozoa; order Corallimorpharia; family Ricordeidae; genus Ricordea; species Ricordea florida. The sequence goes on from OX453281.1 coordinate 14,043,555, forward strand.
TATTAGCCGTTTTTGAGAACGAGCTATTCTAAAACAGTGTAATTTCTCAAAATCAGCCCGTACGGTCGCGTAAGCGTTAGTGTACAAAAGGTAGTCTACTTGAAAGGGCCATTTCTCGGGTTGTACTTAACCGATTTGAGTGAGCCATAGATCAAAATTTAGCTAAGAAGATGTAGATTGCGTGATGTAATTTTCAGAGGGGTTTACTTAGCCGTTTTTGAGAACGAGCTATTCTAATACAGTGCAATTTCTAAAAATCAGCCCGTACGGTCGCGTAAGCGTTGGTGTACAAAAGGTAGTCTACTTGAAAGGGCCATTTCTCGGGTTGTACTGAACCGATTTGAGTAAGCCATAGATCAAAATTTAGCTAAGAAGATGTAGATTGTGTGATGTAATTTTCAGAGGGGTTTACTTAGCCGTTCATGAGAACAAGCTATTGTAAAACAGTGTAATTTCTCAAAATAAGCCCGTACGGTCGCGTAAGCGTTAGTGTACAAAAGGTAGTCTACTTGAAAGGCCCATTTCTCGGGTTGTACTGAACCGATTTGAGTGAGCCATAGATCAAAATTTAGCTAAGAAGATGTAGATTGTGTGATGTAATTTTCAGAGGGGTTTTATTAGCCGTTTTTGAGAACGAGCTATTCTAAAACAGTGTAATTTCTCAAAATCAGCCCGTACGGTCGCGTAAGCGTTAGTGTACAAAAGGTAGTCTACTTGAAAGGGCCATTTCTCGGGTTGTACTTAACCGATTTGAGTGAGCCATAGATCAAAATTTAGCTAAGAAGATGTAGATTGCGTGATGTAATTTTCAGAGGGGTTTACTTAGCCGTTTTTGAGAACGAGCTATTCTAATACAGTGCAATTTCTAAAAATCAGCCCGTACGGTCGCGTAAGCGTTGGTGTACAAAAGGTAGTCTACTTGAAAGGGCTATTTCTCGGGTTGTACTGAACCGATTTGAGTAAGCCATAGATCAAAATTTAGCTAAGAAGATGTAGATTGTGTGATGTAATTTTCAGAGGGGTTTACTTAGCCGTTCATGAGAACAAGCTATTGTAAAACAGTGTAATTTCTCAAAATAAGCCCGTACGGTCGCGTAAGCGTTAGTGTACAAAAGGTAGTCTACTTGAAAGGCCCATTTCTCGGGTTGTACTGAACCGATTTGAGTGAGCCATAGATCAAAATTTAGCTAAGAAGATGTAGATTGTGTGATGTAATTTTCAGAGGGGTTTACTTAGCCGTTTTTGAGAACGAGCTATTCTAAAACAGTGTAATTTCTCAAAATCAGCCCGTACGGTCGCGGAAGCGTTAGTGTACAAAAGGTAGTCTACTTGAAAGGGCCATTTCTCGGGTTGTACTGAACCGATTTTAGTGAGCCATAGATCATAATTTAGCTAAGAAGATGTAGATTGTGTGATGTAATTTTCAGAGGGGTTTACTTAGCCGTTTTTGAGAACGAGCTATTCTAATACAGTGCAATTTCTCAAAATCAGCCCGTACGGTCGCGTAAGCGTTGGTGTACAAAAGGTAGTCTACTTGAAAGGCCCATTTCTCCGGTTTTACTGAACCGATTTGAGTGAGCCATAGATCAAAATTTAGCTAAGAAGATGTAGATTGTGTGATGTAATTTTCAGAGGGGTTTTATTAGCCGTTTTTGAGAACGAGCTATTCTAAAACAGTGTAATTTCTCAAAATCAGCCCGTACGGTCGCGTAAGCGTTAGTGTACAAAAGGTAGTCTACTTGAATGGGCCATTTCTCAGGTTGTACTGAACCGATTTGAGTGAGCCATAGATCAAAATTTAGCTAAGAAGATGTAGATTGTGTGATGTAATTTTCAGAGGGGTTTACTTAGCCGTTTTTAAAAACGAGCTATTCTAATACAGTGTAATTTCTCAAAATCAGCCCGTACGGTCGCGTAAGCGTTAGTGTACAAAAGGTAGTCTACTTGAAAGGGCTATTTCTCGGGTTGTACTGAACCGATTTGAGTGAGCCATAGATCAAAATGTAGATACGAAGATGTAGATTGTGTGATGTAATTTTCAGAGGGGTTTACTTAGCCGTTTTTGAGAACGAGCTATTCTAAAACAGTGTAATTTCTCAAAATCAGCCCGTTCTGTCGCGTACGCGTTAGTGTACAAAAGGTAGTCTACTTAAAAGGGCCATTTCTCGGGTTGTACTTAACCGATTTGAGTGAGCCATAGATCAAAATTTAGCTAAGAAGATGTAGATTGTGTGATGTAATTTTCAGAGGGGTTTACTAAGCCGTTTTTGAGAACGAGCTATTCTAATACAGTGCAATTTCTCAAAATCAGCCCGTACGGTCGCGTAAGCGTTAGTGTACAAAAGGTAGTCTACTTGAAAGGGCCATTTCTCGGGTTGTAATTAACCGATTTGAGTGAGCCATAGATCAAAATTTAGCTAAGAAGATGTAGATTGTGTGATGTAATTTTCAGAGGGGTTTACTTAGCCGTTTTTGAGAACGAGCTATTCTAAAACAGTGTAATTTCTCAAAATCAGCCCGTTCGGTCGCGTAAGCGTTAGTGTACAAAAGGTAGTCTACTTGAAAGGGCCATTTCTCGGGTTGTACTGAACCGATTTGAGTGAGCCATAGATCAAAATTTAGCTAAGAAGATGTAGATTGTGTGATGTAATTTTCAGAGGGGTTTACGTAGCCGTTTTTGAGAACGAGCTATTCTAAAACAGTGTAATTTCTCAAAATCAGCCCGTACGGTCGCGGAAGCGTTAGTGTACAAAAGGTAGTCTACTTGAAAGGGCCATTTCTCGGGTTGTACTGAACCGATTTGAGTGAGCCATAGATCAAAATTTAGCTAAGAAGATGTAGATTGTGTGATGTAATTTTCAGAGGGGTTTTATTAGCCGTTTTTGAGAACGAGCTATTCTAAAACAGTGTAATTTCTCAAAATCAGCCCGTACGGTCGCGTAAGCGTTAGTGTACAAAAGGTAGTCTACTTGAAAGGGCCATTTCTCGGGTTGTACTTAACCGATTTGAGTGAGCCATAGATCAAAATTTAGCTAAGAAGATGTAGATTGCGTGATGTAATTTTCAGAGGGGTTTACTTAGCCGTTTTTGAGAACGAGCTATTCTAATACAGTGCAATTTCTAAAAATCAGCCCGTACGGTCGCGTAAGCGTTGGTGTACAAAAGGTAGTCTACTTGAAAGGGCCATTTCTCGGGTTGTACTGAACCGATTTGAGTAAGCCATAGATCAAAATTTAGCTAAGAAGATGTAGATTGTGTGATGTAATTTTCAGAGGGGTTTACTTAGCCGTTCATGAGAACAAGCTATTGTAAAACAGTGTAATTTCTCAAAATAAGCCCGTACGGTCGCGTAAGCGTTAGTGTACAAAAGGTAGTCTACTTGAAAGGCCCATTTCTCGGGTTGTACTGAACCGATTTGAGTGAGCCATAGATCAAAATTTAGCTAAGAAGATGTAGATTGTGTGATGTAATTTTCAGAGGGGTTTACTTAGCCGTTTTTGAGAACGAGCTATTCTAAAACAGTGTAATTTCTCAAAATCAGCCCGTACGGTCGCGGAAGCGTTAGTGTACAAAAGGTAGTCTACTTGAAAGGGCCATTTCTCGGGTTGTACTGAACCGATTTTAGTGAGCCATAGATCATAATTTAGCTAAGAAGATGTAGATTGTGTGATGTAATTTTCAGAGGGGTTTACTTAGCCGTTTTTGAGAACGAGCTATTCTAATACAGTGCAATTTCTCAAAATCAGCCCGTACGGTCGCGTAAGCGTTGGTGTACAAAAGGTAGTCTACTTGAAAGGCCCATTTCTCCGGTTTTACTGAACCGATTTGAGTGAGCCATAGATCAAAATTTAGCTAAGAAGATGTAGATTGTGTGATGTAATTTTCAGAGGGGTTTTATTAGCCGTTTTTGAGAACGAGCTATTCTAAAACAGTGTAATTTCTCAAAATCAGCCCGTACGGTCGCGTAAGCGTTAGTGTACAAAAGGTAGTCTACTTGAATGGGCCATTTCTCAGGTTGTACTGAACCGATTTGAGTGAGCCATAGATCAAAATTTAGCTAAGAAGATGTAGATTGTGTGATGTAATTTTCAGAGGGGTTTACTTAGCCGTTTTTAAAAACGAGCTATTCTAATACAGTGTAATTTCTCAAAATCAGCCCGTACGGTCGCGTAAGCGTTAGTGTACAAAAGGTAGTCTACTTGAAAGGGCTATTTCTCGGGTTGTACTGAACCGATTTGAGTGAGCCATAGATCAAAATTTAGCTAAGAAGATGTAGATTGTGTGATGTAATTTTCAGAGGGGTTTTATTTGCCGTTTTTGAGAACGAGCTATTCTAAAACAGTGTAATTTCTCAAAATCAGCTTGTACGGTCGCGTAAGGATTAGTGTACAAAAGGTAGTCTAATTGAAAGGGCCATTTCTCAGGTTGTACTGAACCGATTTGAGTGAGCCATAGATCAAAATTTAGCTAAGAAGATGTAGATTGTGTGATGTAATTTTCAGAGGGGTTTACTTAGCCGTTTTTGAGAACGAGCTATTCTAATACAGTGTAATTTCTCAAAATCAGCCCGTACGGTCGCGGAAGCGTTAGTGTACAAAAGATAGTCTACTTGAAAGGGCCATTTCTCGGGTTGTACTGAACCGATTTGAGTGAGCCATAGATCAAAATTTAGCTAAGAAGATGTAGATTGTGTGATGTAATTTTCAGAGGGGTTTTATTAGCCGTTTTTGAGAACGAGCTATTCTAAAACAGTGTAATTTCTCAAAATCAGCCCGTACGGTCGCGTAAGCGTTAGTGTACAAAAGGTAGTCTACTTGAATGGGCCATTTCTCAGGTTGTACTTAACCGATTTGAGTGAGCCATAGATGAAAATTTAGCTAAGAAGATGTAGATTGTGTGATGTAATTTTCAGAGGGGTTTACTTAGCCGTTTTTAAAAACGAGCTATTCTAATACAGTGTAATTTCTCAAAATCAGCCCGTACGGTCGCGTAAGCGTTAGTGTACAAAAGGTAGTCTACTTGAAAGGGCTATTTCTCGGGTTGTACTGAACCGATTTGAGTGAGCCATAGATCAAAATTTAGCTAAGAAGATGTAGATTGTGTGATGTAATTTTCAGAGGGGTTTTATTTGCCGTTTTTGAGAACGAGCTATTCTAAAACAGTGTAATTTCTCAAAATCAGCTTGTACGGTCGCGTAAGGATTAGTGTACAAAAGGTAGTCTAATTGAAAGGGCCATTTCTCAGGTTGTACTGAACCGATTTGAGTGAGCCATAGATCAAAATTTAGCTAAGAAGATGTAGATTGTGTGATGTAATTTTCAGAGGGGTTTACTTAGCCGTTTTTGAGAACGAGCTATTCTAATACAGTGTAATTTCTCAAAATCAGCCCGTACGGTCGCGGAAGCGTTAGTGTACAAAAGATAGTCTACTTGAAAGGGCCATTTCTCGGGTTGTACTTAACCGATTTGAGTGAGCCATAGATCAAAATTTAGCTAAGAAGATGTAGATTGTGTGATGTAATTTTCAGAGGGGTTTTATTAGCCGTTTTTGAGAACGAGCTATTCTAAAACAGTGTAATTTCTCAAAATCAGCCCGTACGGTCGCGTAAGCGTTAGTGTACAAAAGGTAGTCTACTTGAATGGGCCATTTCTCAGGTTGTACTTAACCGATTTGAGTGAGCCATAGATGAAAATTTAGCTAAGAAGATGTAGATTGTGTGATGTAATTTTCAGAGGGGTTTACTTAGCCGTTTTTAAAAACGAGCTATTCTAATACAGTGTAATTTCTCAAAATCAGCCCGTACGGTCGCGTAAGCGTTAGTGTACAAAAGGTAGTCTACTTGAAAGGGCTATTTCTCGGGTTGTACTGAACCGATTTGAGTGAGCCATAGATCAAAATGTAGATACGAAGATGTAGATTGTGTGATGTAATTTTCAGAGGGGTTTACTTAGCCGTTTTTGAGAACGAGCTATTCTAAAACAGTGTAATTTCTCAAAATCAGCCCGTACGGTCGCGGAAGCGTTAGTGTACAAAAGGTAGTCTACTTGAAAGGGCCATTTCTCGGGTTGTACTGAACCGATTTGAGTGAGCCATAGATCATAATTTAGCTAAGAAGATGTAGATTGTGTGATGTAATTTTCAGAGGGGTTTACTTAGCCGTTTTTGAGAACGAGCTATTCTAATACAGTGCAATTTCTCAAAATCAGCCCGTACGGTCGCGTAAGCGTTGGTGTACAAAAGGTAGTCTACTTGAAAGGCCCATTTCTCCGGTTGTACTGAACCGATTTGAGTGAGCCATAGATCAAAATTTAGCTAAGAAGATGTAGATTGTGTGATGTAATTTTCAGAGGGGTTTTATTAGCCGTTTTTGAGAACGAGCTATTCTAAAACAGTGTAATTTCTCAAAATCAGCCCGTACGGTCGCGTAAGCGTTAGTGTACAAAAGGTAGTCTACTTGAATGGGCCATTTCTCAGGTTGTACTGAACCGATTTGAGTGAGCCATAGATCAAAATTTAGCTAAGAAGATGTAGATTGTGTGATGTAATTTTCAGAGGGGTTTACTTAGCCGTTTTTAAAAACGAGCTATTCTAATACAGTGTAATTTCTCAAAATCAGCCCGTACGGTCGCGTAAGCGTTAGTGTACAAAAGGTAGTCTACTTGAAAGGCCCATTTCTCGGGTTGCACTGAACCGATTTGAGTGAGCCATAGATCAAAATTTAGCTAAGAAGATGTAGATTGTGTGATGTAATTTTCAGAGGGGTTTACTTAGCCGTTTTTGAGAACGAGCTATTCTAATACAGTGCAATTTCTCAAAATCAGCCCGTACGGTCGCGTAAGCGTTGGTGTACAAAAGGTAGTCTACTTGAAAGGCCCATTTCTCCGGTTTTACTGAACCGATTTGAGTGAGCCATAGATCAAAATTTAGCTAAGAAGATGTAGATTGTGTGATGTAATTTTCAGAGGGGTTTTATTAGCCGTTTTTGAGAACGAGCTATTCTAAAACAGTGTAATTTCTCAAAATCAGCCCGTACGGTCGCGTAAGCGTTAGTGTACAAAAGGTAGTCTACTTGAATGGGCCATTTCTCAGGTTGTACTGAACCGATTTGAGTGAGCCATAGATCAAAATTTAGCTAAGAAGATGTAGATTGTGTGATGTAATTTTCAGAGGGGTTTACTTAGCCGTTTTTAAAAACGAGCTATTCTAATACAGTGTAATTTCTCAAAATCAGCCCGTACGGTCGCGTAAGCGTTAGTGTACAAAAGGTAGTCTACTTGAAAGGGCTATTTCTCGGGTTGTACTGAACCGATTTGAGTGAGCCATAGATCAAAATGTAGATACGAAGATGTAGATTGTGTGATGTAATTTTCAGAGGGGTTTACTTAGCCGTTTTTGAGAACGAGCTATTCTAAAACAGTGTAATTTCTCAAAATCAGCCCGTTCTGTCGCGTACGCGTTAGTGTACAAAAGGTAGTCTACTTAAAAGGGCCATTTCTCGGGTTGTACTTAACCGATTTGAGTGAGCCATAGATCAAAATTTAGCTAAGAAGATGTAGATTGTGTGATGTAATTTTCAGAGGGGTTTACTAAGCCGTTTTTGAGAACGAGCTATTCTAATACAGTGCAATTTCTCAAAATCAGCCCGTACGGTCGCGTAAGCGTTAGTGTACAAAAGGTAGTCTACTTGAAAGGGCCATTTCTCGGGTTGTAATTAACCGATTTGAGTGAGCCATAGATCAAAATTTAGCTAAGAAGATGTAGATTGTGTGATGTAATTTTCAGAGGGGTTTACTTAGCCGTTTTTGAGAACGAGCTATTCTAAAACAGTGTAATTTCTCAAAATCAGCCCGTTCGGTCGCGTAAGCGTTAGTGTACAAAAGGTAGTCTACTTGAAAGGGCCATTTCTCGGGTTGTACTGAACCGATTTGAGTGAGCCATAGATCAAAATTTAGCTAAGAAGATGTAGATTGTGTGATGTAATTTTCAGAGGGGTTTACGTAGCCGTTTTTGAGAACGAGCTATTCTAAAACAGTGTAATTTCTCAAAATCAGCCCGTACGGTCGCGGAAGCGTTAGTGTACAAAAGGTAGCCTACTTGAAAGGGCCATTTCTCGGGTTGTACTGAACCGATTTGAGTGAGCCATAGATCAAAATTTAGCTAAGAAGATGTAGATTGTGTGATGTAATTTTCAGAGGGGTTTTATTAGCCGTTTTTGAGAACGAGCTATTCTAAAACAGTGTAATTTCTCAAAATCAGCCCGTACGGTCGCGTAAGCGTTAGTGTACAAAAGGTAGTCTACTTGAAAGGGACATTTCTCGGGTTGTACTTAACCGATTTGAGTGAGCCATAGATCAAAATTTAGCTAAGAAGATGTAGATTGCGTGATGTAATTTTCAGAGGGGTTTACTTAGCCGTTTTTGAGAACGAGCTATTCTAATACAGTGCAATTTCTAAAAATCAGCCCGTACGGTCGCGTAAGCGTTGGTGTACAAAAGGTAGTCTACTTGAAAGGGCTATTTCTCGGGTTGTACTGAACCGATTTGAGTAAGCCATAGATGAAAATTTAGCTAAGAAGATGTAGATTGTGTGATGTAATTTTCAGAGGGGTTTACTTAGCCGTTCATGAGAACAAGCTATTGTAAAACAGTGTAATTTCTCAAAATAAGCCCGTACGGTCGCGTAAGCGTTAGTGTACAAAAGGTAGTCTACTTGAAAGGCCCATTTCTCGGGTTGTACTGAACCGATTTGAGTGAGCCATAGATCAAAATTTAGCTAAGAAGATGTAGATTGTGTGATGTAATTTTCAGAGGGGTTTACTTAGCCGTTTTTGAGAACGAGCTATTCTAAAACAGTGTAATTTCTCAAAATCAGCCCGTACGGTCGCGGAAGCGTTAGTGTACAAAAGGTAGTCTACTTGAAAGGGCCATTTCTCGGGTTGTACTGAACCGATTTTAGTGAGCCATAGATCATAATTTAGCTAAGAAGATGTAGATTGTGTGATGTAATTTTCAGAGGGGTTTACTTAGCCGTTTTTGAGAACGAGCTATTCTAATACAGTGCAATTTCTCAAAATCAGCCCGTACGGTCGCGTAAGCGTTAGTGTACAAAAGGTAGTCTACTTGAAAGGCCCATTTCTCCGGTTTTACTGAACCGATTTGAGTGAGCCATAGATCAAAATTTAGCTAAGAAGATGTAGATTGTGTGATGTAATTTTCAGAGGGGTTTTATTAGCCGTTTTTGAGAACGAGCTATTCTAAAACAGTGTAATTTCTCAAAATCAGCCCGTACGGTCGCGTAAGCGTTAGTGTACAAAAGGTAGTCTACTTGAATGGGCCATTTCTCAGGTTGTACTGAACCGATTTGAGTGAGCCATAGATCAAAATTTAGCTAAGAAGATGTAGATTGTGTGATGTAATTTTCAGAGGGGTTTACTTTGCCGTTTTTAAAAACGAGCTATTCTAATACAGTGTAATTTCTCAAAATCAGCCCGTACGGTCGCGTAAGCGTTAGTGTACAAAAGGTAGTCTACTTGAAAGGGCTATTTCTCGGGTTGTACTGAACCGATTTGAGTGAGCCATAGATCAAAATGTAGATACGAAGATGTAGATTGTGTGATGTAATTTTCAGAGGGGTTTACTTAGCCGTTTTTGAGAACGAGCTATTCTAAAACAGTGTAATTTCTCAAAATCAGCCCGTTCTGTCGCGTACGCGTTAGTGTACAAAAGGTAGTCTACTTAAAAGGGCCATTTCTCGGGTTGTACTTAACCGATTTGAGTGAGCCATAGATCAAAATTTAGCTAAGAAGATGTAGATTGTGTGATGTAATTTTCAGAGGGGTTTACTAAGCCGTTTTTGAGAACGAGCTATTCTAATACAGTGCAATTTCTCAAAATCAGCCCGTACGGTCGCGTAAGCGTTAGTGTACAAAAGGTAGTCTACTTGAAAGGGCCATTTCTCGGGTTGTACTGAACCGATTTGAGTGAGCCATAGATCAAAATTTAGCTAAGAAGATGTAGATTGTGTGATGTAATTTTCAGAGGGGTTTTATTTGCCGTTTTTGAGAACGAGCTATTCTAAAACAGTGTAATTTCTCAAAATCAGCTTGTACGGTCGCGTAAGGGTTAGTGTACAAAAGGTAGTCTACTTGAAAGGGCCATTTCTCAGGTTGTACTGAACCGATTTGAGTGAGCCATAGATCAAAATTTAGCTAAGAAGATGTAGATTGTGTGATGTAATTTTCAGAGGGGTTTACTTAGCCGTTTTTGAGAACGAGCTATTCTAATACAGTGTAATTTCTCAAAATCAGCCCGTACGGTCGCGGAAGCGTTAGTGTACAAAAGATAGTCTACTTGAAAGGGCCATTTCTCGGGTTGTACTGAACCGATTTGAGTGAGCCATAGATCAAAATTTAGCTAAGAAGATGTAGATTGTGTGATGTAATTTTCAGAGGGGTTTTATTAGCCGTTTTTGAGAACGAGCTATTCTAAAACAGTGTAATTTCTGAAAATAAGCCCGTACGGTCGCGTAAGCGTTAGTGTACAAAAGGTAGTCTACTTGAATGGGCCATTTCTCAGGTTGTACTTAACCGATTTGAGTGAGCCATAGATGAAAATTTAGCTAAGAAGATGTAGATTGTGTGATGTAATTTTCAGAGGGGTTTACTTAGCCGTTTTTAAAAACGAGCTATTCTAATACAGTGTAATTTCTCAAAATCAGCCCGTACGGTCGCGTAAGCGTTAGTGTACAAAAGGTAGTCTACTTGAAAGGGCTATTTCTCGGGTTGTACTGAACCGATTTGAGTGAGCCATAGATCAAAATGTAGATACGAAGATGTAGATTGTGTGATGTAATTTTCAGAGGGGTTTACTTAGCCGTTTTTGAGAACGAGCTATTCTAAAACAGTGTAATTTCTCAAAATCAGCCCGTACGGTCGCGGAAGCGTTAGTGTACAAAAGGTAGTCTACTTGAAAGGGCCATTTCTCGGGTTGTACTGAACCGATTTGAGTGAGCCATAGATCATAATTTAGCTAAGAAGATGTAGATTGTGTGATGTAATTTTCAGAGGGGTTTACTTAGCCGTTTTTGAGAACGAGCTATTCTAATACAGTGCAATTTCTCAAAATCAGCCCGTACGGTCGCGTAAGCGTTGGTGTACAAAAGGTAGTCTACTTGAAAGGCCCATTTCTCCGGTTGTACTGAACCGATTTGAGTGAGCCATAGATCAAAATTTAGCTAAGAAGATGTAGATTGTGTGATGTAATTTTCAGAGGGGTTTTATTAGCCGTTTTTGAGAACGAGCTATTCTAAAACAGTGTAATTTCTCAAAATCAGCCCGTACGGTCGCGTAAGCGTTAGTGTACAAAAGGTAGTCTACTTGAATGGGCCATTTCTCAGGTTGTACTGAACCGATTTGAGTGAGCCATAGATCAAAATTTAGCTAAGAAGATGTAGATTGTGTGATGTAATTTTCAGAGGGGTTTACTTAGCCGTTTTTAAAAACGAGCTATTCTAATACAGTGTAATTTCTCAAAATCAGCCCGTACGGTCGCGTAAGCGTTAGTGTACAAAAGGTAGTCTACTTGAAAGGGCTATTTCTCGGGTTGTACTGAACCGATTTGAGTGAGCCATAGATCAAAATGTAGATACGAAGATGTAGATTGTGTGATGTAATTTTCAGAGGGGTTTACTTAGCCGTTTTTGAGAACGAGCTATTCTAAAACAGTGTAATTTCTCAAAATCAGCCCGTTCTGTCGCGTAAGCGTTAGTGTACAAAAGGTAGTCTACTTGAAAGGGCCATTTCTCGGGTTGTACTGAACTGATTTGAGTGAGCCATAGATCAAAATTTAGCTAAGAAGATGTAGATTGTGTGATGTAATTTTCAGAGGGGTTTACTAAGCCGTTTTTGAGAACGAGCTATTCTAATACAGTGCAATTTCTCAAAATCAGCCCGTACGGTCGCGTAAGCGTTAGTGTACAAAAGGTAGTCTACTTGAAAGGGCCATTTCTCGGGTTGTACTGAACCGATTTGAGTGAGCCATAGATCATAATTTAGCTAAGAAGATGTAGATTGTGTGATGTAATTTTCAGAGGGGTTTTATTAGCCGTTTTTGAGAACGAGCTATTCTAAAACAGTGTAATTTCTCAAAATCAGCTTGTACGGTCGCGTAAGGGTTAGTGTACAAAAGGTAGTCTACTTGAAAGGGCCATTTCTCAGGTTGTACTGAACCGATTTGAGTGAGCCATAGATCATAATTTAGCTAAGAAGATGTAGATTGTGTGATGTAATTTTCAGAGGGGTTTTATTAGCCGTTTTTGAGAACGAGCTATTCTAAAACAGTGTAATTTCTCAAAATCAGCCCGTACGGTCGCGTAAGCGTTAGTGTACAAGAGGTAGTCTACTTGAAAGGGCCGTTTCTCGGGTTGTACTGAACCGATTTGAGTGAGCCATAGATCATAATTTAGCTAAGAAGATGTAGATTGTGTGATGTAATTTTCAGAGGGGTTTACTTAGCCGTTTTTGAGAACGAGCTATTCTAAAACAGTGTAATTTCTCAAAATCAGCCCGTACGGTCGCGTAAGCGTTAGTGTACAAAAGGTAGTCTACTTGAAAGGGCCATTTCTCGGGTTGTACTGAACCGATTTGAGTGAGCCATAGATCAAAATTTAGCTAAGAAGATTTAGATTGTGTGATGTAATTTTCAGAGGGGTTTACTTAGCCGTTTTTGAGAACGAGCTATTCTAAAACAGTGTAATTTCTCAAAATCAGCCCGTACGGTCGCGGAAGCGTTAGTGTACAAAAGGTAGTCTACTTGAAAGGGCCATTTCTCGGGTTGTACTGAACCGATTTGAGTGAGCGATAGATCAAAATTTAGCTAAGAAGATGTAGATTGTGTGATGTAATTTTCAGAGGGGTTTTATTAGCCGTTTTTGAGAACGAGCTATTCTAAAACAGTGTAATTTCTCAAAATCAGCCCGTACGGTCGCGTAAGCGTTAGTGTACAAAAGGTAGTCTACTTGAATGGGCCATTTCTCAGGTTGTACTTAACCGATTTGAGTGAGCCATAGATCAAAATTTAGCTAAGAAGATGTAGATTGTGTGATGTAATTTTCAGAGGGGTTTACTTAGCCGTTTTTAAAAACGAGCTATTCTAATACAGTGTAATTTCTCAAAATCAGCCCGTACGGTCGCGTAAGCGTTAGTGTACAAAAGGTAGTCTAATTGAAAGGGCTATTTCTCGGGTTGTACTGAACCGATTTGAGTGAGCCATAGATCAAAATGTAGATACGAAGATGTAGATTGTGTGATGTAATTTTCAGAGGGGTTTACTTAGCCGTTTTTGAGAACGAGCTATTCTAAAACAGTGTAATTTCTCAAAATCAGCCCGTTCTGTCGCGTAAGCGTTAGTGTACAAAAGGTAGTCTACTTGAAAGGGCCATTTCTCGGGTTGTACTGAACCGATTTGAGTGAGCCATAGATCAAAATTTAGCTAAGAAGATGTAGATTGTGTGATGTAATTTTCAGAGGGGTTTACTTAGCCGTTTTTTAAAACGAGCTATTCTAATACAGTGTAATTTCTCAAAATCAGCCCGTACGGTCGCGTAAGCGTTAGTGTACAAAAGGTAGTCTACTTGAAAGGGCTATTTCTCGGGTTGTACTGAACCGATTTGAGTGAGCCATAGATCAAAATGTAGATACGAAGATGTAGATTGTGTTTTGTAATTTTCAGAGGGGTTTACTTAGCCGTTTTTGAGAACGAGGTATTCTAAGACAGTGTAATTTCTCAAAATCAGCCCGTTCGGTCGCGTAAGCGTTAGTGTACAAAAGGTAGTCTACTTGAAAGGGCCATTTCTCGGGTTGTACTTAACCGATTTGAGTGAGCCATAGATCATAATTTAGCTAAGAAGATGTAGATTGTGTGATGTAATTTTCAGAGGGGTTTACTTAGACGTTTTTGAGAACGAGCTATTCTAATACAGTGCAAGTTCTCAAAATCAGCCCGTACGGTCGCGTAAGCGTTGGTGTACAAAAGGTAGTCTACTTGAAAGGGCCATTTCTCGGGTTGTACTGAACCGATTTGAGTAAGCCATAGATCAAAATTTAGCTAAGAAGATGTAGATTGTGTGATGTAATTTTCAGAGGGGTTTACTTAGCCGTTTTTGAGAACGAGCTATTCTAAAACAGTGTAATTTCTCAAAATCAGCCCGTTCTGTCGCGTAAGCGTTAGTGTACAAAAGGTAGTCTACTTGAAAGGACCATTTCTCGGGTTGTACTGAACCGATTTGAGTGAGCCATAGATCAAAATTTAGCTAAGAAGATGTAGATTGTGTGATGTAATTTTCAGAGGGGTTTACTCAGCCGTTTTTGAGAACGAGCTATTCTAAAACAGTGTAATTTCTCAAAATCAGCCCGTACGGTCGCGTAAGCGTTAGTGTACAAAAGGTAGTCTACTTGAATGGGCCATTTCTCAGGTTGTACTGAACCGATTTGAGTGAGCCATAGATCAAAATTTAGCTAAGAAGATGTAGATTGTGTGATGTAATTTTCAGAGGGGTTTACTTAGCCGTTTTTTAAAACGAGCTATTCTAATACAGTGTAATTTCTCAAAATCAGCCCGTACGGTCGCGTAAGCGTTAGTGTACAAAAGGTAGTCTACTTGAAAGGGCTATTTCTCGGGTTGTACTGAACCGATTTGAGTGAGCCATAGATCAAAATGTAGATACGAAGATGTAGATTGTGTTTTGTAATTTTCAGAGGGGTTTACTTAGCCGTTTTTGAGAACGAGGTATTCTAAGACAGTGTAATTTCTCAAAATCAGCCCGTTCGGTCGCGTAAGCGTTAGTGTACAAAAGGTAGTCTACTTGAAAGGGCCATTTCTCGGGTTGTACTTAACCGATTTGAGTGAGCCATAGATCATAATTTAGCTAAGAAGATGTAGATTGTGTGATGTAATTTTCAGAGGGGTTTACCTAGACGTTTTTGAGAACGAGCTATTCTAATACAGTGCAAGTTCTCAAAATCAGCCCGTACGGTCGCGTAAGCGTTGGTGTACAAAAGGTAGTCTACTTGAAAGGGCCATTTCTCGGGTTGTACTGAACCGATTTGAGTAACCCATAGATCAAAATTTAGCTAAGAAGATGTAGATTGTGTGATGTAATTTTCAGAGGGGTTTACTTAGCCGTTTTTGAGAACGAGCTATTCTAAAACAGTGTAATTTCTCAAAATCAGCCCGTTCTGTCGCGTAAGCGTTAGTGTACAAAAGGTAGTCTACTTGAAAGGACCATTTCTCGGGTTGTACTGAACCGATTTGAGTGAGCCATAGATCAAAATTTAGCTAAGAAGATGTAGATTGTGTGATGTAATTTTCAGAGGGGTTTACTCAGCCGTTTTTGAGAACGAGCTATTCTAAAACAGTGTAATTTCTCAAAATCAGCCCGTACGGTCGCGTAAGCGTTAGTGTACAAAAGGTAGTCTACTTGAAAGGGCCATTTCTCGGGTTGTACTGAACCTATTTGAGTGAACCATAGATCAAAATTTAGCTAAGAAGATGTAGATTGTGTGATGTAATTTTCAGAGGGGTTTACTTAGCCGTTTTTGAGAACGAGCTATTCTAAAACAGTGTAATTTCTCAAAATCAGCCCGTACGGTCGCGTAAGCGTTAGTGTACAAAAGGTAGTCTACTTGAAAGGGCCATTTCTCGGGTTATACTGAACCGATTTGAGTGAGCCATAGATCATAATTTAGCTAAGAAGATGTAGATTGTGTGATGTAATTTTCAGAGGGGTTTACTTAGCCGTTTTTGAGAACGAGCTATTCTAATACAGTGTAATTTCTCAAAATCAGCCCGTTCGGTCACGTAAGCGTTAGTGTACAAAAGGTAGTCTACTTGAAAGGGCCATTTCTCGGGTTGTACTTAACCGATTTGAGTGAGCCATAGATCAAAATTTAGCTAAGAAGATGTAGATTGTGTGATGTAATTTTCAGAGGGGTTTACTTAGACGTTTTTGAGAACGAGCTATTCTAAAACAGTGTCATTTCTCAAAATCAGCCCGTACGGTCGCGGAAGCGTTAGTGTACAAAAGGTAGTCTACTTGAAAGGGCCATTTCTCGGGTTGTACTGAACCGATTTGAGTGAGCCATAGATCAAAATTTAGCTAAGAAGATGTAGATTGTGTGATGTAATTTTCAGAGGGGTTTTATTAGCCGTTTTTGAGAACGAGCTATTCTAAAACAGTGTAATTTCTCAAAATCAGCCCGTACGGTCGCGTAAGCGTTAGTGTACAAAAGGTAGTCTACTTGAATGGGCCATTTCTCAGGTTGTACTGAACCGATTTGAGTGAGCCATAGATCAAAATTTAGCTAAGAAGATGTAGATTGTGTGATGTAATTTTCAGAGGGGTTTACTTAGCCGTTTTTAAAAACGAGCTATTCTAATACAGTGTAATTTCTCAAAATCAGCCCGTACGGTCGCGTAAGCGTTAGTGTACAAAAGGTAGTCTACTTGAAAGGGCCATTTCTCGGGTTGTACTGAACCGATTTGAGTGAGCCATAGATCAAAATGTAGGTACGAAGATGTAGATTGTGTGATGTAATTTTCAGAGGGGTTTACTTAGCCGTTTTTGAGAACGAGCTATTCTAAAACAGTGTAATTTCTCAAAATCAGCCCGTACGGTCGCGTAAGCGTTAGTGTACAAAAGGTAGTCTACTTGAAAGGGCCATTTCTCGGGTTGTACTGAACCGATTTGAGTGAGCCATAGATCAAAATGTAGATACGAAGATGTAGATTGTGTGATGTAATTTTCAGAGGGGTTTACTTAGCCGTTTTTGAGAACGAGCTATTCTAAAACAGTGTAATTTCTCAAAATCAGCCCGTTCTGTCGCGTAAGCGTTAGTGTACAAAAGGTAGTCTACTTGAAAGGGCCATTTCTCGGGTTGTACTTAACCGATTTGAGTGAGCCATAGATCAAAATTTAGCTAAGAAGATGTAGATTGTGTGATGTAATTTTCAGAGGGGTTTACTAAGCCGTTTTTGAGAACGAGCTATTCTAAAACAGTGTAATTTCTCAAAATCAGCTTGTACGGTCGCGTAAGGGTTAGTGTACAAAAGGTAGTCTACTTGAAAGGGCCATTTCTCAGGTTGTACTGAACCGATTTGAGTGAGCCATAGATCATAATTTAGCTAAGAAGATGTAGATTGTGTGATGTAATTTTCAGAGGGGTTTTATTAGCCGTTTTTGAGAACGAGCTATTCTAAAACAGTGTAATTTCTCAAAATCAGCCCGTACGGTCGCGTAAGCGTTAGTGTACAAGAGGTAGTCTACTTGAAAGGGCCGTTTCTCGGGTTGTACTGAACCGATTTGAGTGAGCCATAGATCATAATTTAGCTAAGAAGATGTAGATTGTGTGATGTAATTTTCAGAGGGGTTTACTTAGCCGTTTTTGAGAACGAGCTATTCTAAAACAGTGTAATTTCTCAAAATCAGCCCGTACGGTCGCGTAAGCGTTAGTGTACAAAAGGTAGTCTACTTGAAAGGGCCATTTCTCGGGTTGTACTGAACCGATTTGAGTGAGCCATAGATCAAAATTTAGCTAAGAAGATGTAGATTGTGTGATGTAATTTTCAGAGGGGTTTACTTAGCCGTTTTTGAGAACGAGCTATTCTAAAACAGTGTAATTTCTCAAAATCAGCCCGTACGGTCGCGGAAGCGTTAGTGTACAAAAGGTAGTCTACTTGAAAGGGCCATTTCTCGGGTTGTACTGAACCGATTTGAGTGAGCCATAGATCAAAATTTAGCTAAGAAGATGTAGATTGTGTGATGTAATTTTCAGAGGGGTTTTATTAGCCGTTTTTGAGAACGAGCTATTCTAAAACAGTGTAATTTCTCAAAATCAGCCCGTACGGTCGCGTAAGCGTTAGTGTACAAAAGGTAGTCTACTTGAATGGGCCATTTCTCAGGTTGTACTTAACCGATTTGAGTGAGCCATAGATCAAAATTTAGCTAAGAAGATGTAGATTGTGTGATGTAATTTTCAGAGGGGTTTACTTAGCCGTTTTTGAGAACGAGCTATTCTAAAACAGTGTAATTTCTCAAAATCAGCCCGTTCTGTCGCGTAAGCGTTAGTGTACAAAAGGTAGTCTACTTGAAAGGACCATTTCTCGGGTTGTACTGAACCGATTTGAGTGAGCCATAGATCAAAATTTAGCTAAGAAGATGTAGATTGTGTGATGTAATTTTCAGAGGGGTTTACTCAGCCGTTTTTGAGAACGAGCTATTCTAAAACAGTGTAATTTCTCAAAATCAGCCCGTACGGTCGCGTAAGCGTTAGTGTACAAAAGGTAGTCTACTTGAATGGGCCATTTCTCAGGTTGTACTGAACCGATTTGAGTGAGCCATAGATCAAAATTTAGCTAAGAAGATGTAGATTGTGTGATGTAATTTTCAGAGGGGTTTACTTAGCCGTTTTTTAAAACGAGCTATTCTAATACAGTGTAATTTCTCAAAATCAGCCCGTACGGTCGCGTAAGCGTTAGTGTACAAAAGGTAGTCTACTTGAAAGGGCTCTTTCTCGGGTTGTACTGA
The DNA here is from genome assembly GCA_949710005.1 of Ricordea florida. Taxonomy (NCBI): domain Eukaryota; kingdom Metazoa; phylum Cnidaria; class Anthozoa; order Corallimorpharia; family Ricordeidae; genus Ricordea; species Ricordea florida. The sequence continues at coordinate 14,062,134 of OX453281.1, forward strand.
ACCGATTTGAGTGAGCCATAGATCAAAATGTAGATACGAAGATGTAGATTGTGTTTTGTAATTTTCAGAGGGGTTTACTTAGCCGTTTTTGAGAACGAGGTATTCTAAGACAGTGTAATTTCTCAAAATCAGCCCGTTCGGTCGCGTAAGCGTTAGTGTACAAAAGGTAGTCTACTTGAAAGGGCCATTTCTCGGGTTGTACTTAACCGATTTGAGTGAGCCATAGATCATAATTTAGCTAAGAAGATGTAGATTGTGTGATGTAATTTTCAGAGGGGTTTACCTAGACGTTTTTGAGAACGAGCTATTCTAATACAGTGCAAGTTCTCAAAATCAGCCCGTACGGTCGCGTAAGCGTTGGTGTACAAAAGGTAGTCTACTTGAAAGGGCCATTTCTCGGGTTGTACTGAACCGATTTGAGTAACCCATAGATCAAAATTTAGCTAAGAAGATGTAGATTGTGTGATGTAATTTTCAGAGGGGTTTACTTAGCCGTTTTTGAGAACGAGCTATTCTAAAACAGTGTAATTTCTCAAAATCAGCCCGTTCTGTCGCGTAAGCGTTAGTGTACAAAAGGTAGTCTACTTGAAAGGACCATTTCTCGGGTTGTACTGAACCGATTTGAGTGAGCCATAGATCAAAATTTAGCTAAGAAGATGTAGATTGTGTGATGTAATTTTCAGAGGGGTTTACTCAGCCGTTTTTGAGAACGAGCTATTCTAAAACAGTGTAATTTCTCAAAATCAGCCCGTACGGTCGCGTAAGCGTTAGTGTACAAAAGGTAGTCTACTTGAAAGGGCCATTTCTCGGGTTGTACTGAACCTATTTGAGTGAACCATAGATCAAAATTTAGCTAAGAAGATGTAGATTGTGTGATGTAATTTTCAGAGGGGTTTACTTAGCCGTTTTTGAGAACGAGCTATTCTAAAACAGTGTAATTTCTCAAAATCAGCCCGTACGGTCGCGTAAGCGTTAGTGTACAAAAGGTAGTCTACTTGAAAGGGCCATTTCTCGGGTTATACTGAACCGATTTGAGTGAGCCATAGATCATAATTTAGCTAAGAAGATGTAGATTGTGTGATGTAATTTTCAGAGGGGTTTACTTAGCCGTTTTTGAGAACGAGCTATTCTAATACAGTGTAATTTCTCAAAATCAGCCCGTTCGGTCACGTAAGCGTTAGTGTACAAAAGGTAGTCTACTTGAAAGGGCCATTTCTCGGGTTGTACTTAACCGATTTGAGTGAGCCATAGATCAAAATTTAGCTAAGAAGATGTAGATTGTGTGATGTAATTTTCAGAGGGGTTTACTTAGACGTTTTTGAGAACGAGCTATTCTAAAACAGTGTCATTTCTCAAAATCAGCCCGTACGGTCGCGGAAGCGTTAGTGTACAAAAGGTAGTCTACTTGAAAGGGCCATTTCTCGGGTTGTACTGAACCGATTTGAGTGAGCCATAGATCAAAATTTAGCTAAGAAGATGTAGATTGTGTGATGTAATTTTCAGAGGGGTTTTATTAGCCGTTTTTGAGAACGAGCTATTCTAAAACAGTGTAATTTCTCAAAATCAGCCCGTACGGTCGCGTAAGCGTTAGTGTACAAAAGGTAGTCTACTTGAATGGGCCATTTCTCAGGTTGTACTGAACCGATTTGAGTGAGCCATAGATCAAAATTTAGCTAAGAAGATGTAGATTGTGTGATGTAATTTTCAGAGGGGTTTACTTAGCCGTTTTTAAAAACGAGCTATTCTAATACAGTGTAATTTCTCAAAATCAGCCCGTACGGTCGCGTAAGCGTTAGTGTACAAAAGGTAGTCTACTTGAAAGGGCCATTTCTCGGGTTGTACTGAACCGATTTGAGTGAGCCATAGATCAAAATGTAGGTACGAAGATGTAGATTGTGTGATGTAATTTTCAGAGGGGTTTACTTAGCCGTTTTTGAGAACGAGCTATTCTAAAACAGTGTAATTTCTCAAAATCAGCCCGTACGGTCGCGTAAGCGTTAGTGTACAAAAGGTAGTCTACTTGAAAGGGCCATTTCTCGGGTTGTACTGAACCGATTTGAGTGAGCCATAGATCAAAATGTAGATACGAAGATGTAGATTGTGTGATGTAATTTTCAGAGGGGTTTACTTAGCCGTTTTTGAGAACGAGCTATTCTAAAACAGTGTAATTTCTCAAAATCAGCCCGTTCTGTCGCGTAAGCGTTAGTGTACAAAAGGTAGTCTACTTGAAAGGGCCATTTCTCGGGTTGTACTTAACCGATTTGAGTGAGCCATAGATCAAAATTTAGCTAAGAAGATGTAGATTGTGTGATGTAATTTTCAGAGGGGTTTACTAAGCCGTTTTTGAGAACGAGCTATTCTAAAACAGTGTAATTTCTCAAAATCAGCTTGTACGGTCGCGTAAGGGTTAGTGTACAAAAGGTAGTCTACTTGAAAGGGCCATTTCTCAGGTTGTACTGAACCGATTTGAGTGAGCCATAGATCATAATTTAGCTAAGAAGATGTAGATTGTGTGATGTAATTTTCAGAGGGGTTTTATTAGCCGTTTTTGAGAACGAGCTATTCTAAAACAGTGTAATTTCTCAAAATCAGCCCGTACGGTCGCGTAAGCGTTAGTGTACAAGAGGTAGTCTACTTGAAAGGGCCGTTTCTCGGGTTGTACTGAACCGATTTGAGTGAGCCATAGATCATAATTTAGCTAAGAAGATGTAGATTGTGTGATGTAATTTTCAGAGGGGTTTACTTAGCCGTTTTTGAGAACGAGCTATTCTAAAACAGTGTAATTTCTCAAAATCAGCCCGTACGGTCGCGTAAGCGTTAGTGTACAAAAGGTAGTCTACTTGAAAGGGCCATTTCTCGGGTTGTACTGAACCGATTTGAGTGAGCCATAGATCAAAATTTAGCTAAGAAGATGTAGATTGTGTGATGTAATTTTCAGAGGGGTTTACTTAGCCGTTTTTGAGAACGAGCTATTCTAAAACAGTGTAATTTCTCAAAATCAGCCCGTACGGTCGCGGAAGCGTTAGTGTACAAAAGGTAGTCTACTTGAAAGGGCCATTTCTCGGGTTGTACTGAACCGATTTGAGTGAGCCATAGATCAAAATTTAGCTAAGAAGATGTAGATTGTGTGATGTAATTTTCAGAGGGGTTTTATTAGCCGTTTTTGAGAACGAGCTATTCTAAAACAGTGTAATTTCTCAAAATCAGCCCGTACGGTCGCGTAAGCGTTAGTGTACAAAAGGTAGTCTACTTGAATGGGCCATTTCTCAGGTTGTACTTAACCGATTTGAGTGAGCCATAGATCAAAATTTAGCTAAGAAGATGTAGATTGTGTGATGTAATTTTCAGAGGGGTTTACTTAGCCGTTTTTAAAAACGAGCTATTCTAATACAGTGTAATTTCTCAAAATCAGCCCGTACGGTCGCGTAAGCGTTAGTGTACAAAAGGTAGTCTACTTGAAAGGGCTATTTCTCGGGTTGTACTGAACCGATTTGAGTGAGCCATAGATCAAAATGTAGATACGAAGATGTAGATTGTGTGATGTAATTTTCAGAGGGGTTTACTTAGCCGTTTTTGAGAACGAGCTATTCTAAAACAGTGTAATTTCTCAAAATCAGCCCGTTCTGTCGCGTAAGCGTTAGTGTACAAAAGGTAGTCTACTTGAAAGGGCCATTTCTCGGGTTGTACTGAACCGATTTGAGTGAGCCATAGATCAAAATTTAGCTAAGAAGATGTAGATTGTGTGATGTAATTTTCAGAGGGGTTTACTTAGCCGTTTTTGAGAACGAGCTATTCTAAAACAGTATAATTTCTCAAAATCAGCCCGTACGGTCGCGTAAGCGTTAGTGTACAAAAGGTAGTCTACTTGAATGGGCCATTTCTCAGGTTGTACTCAACCGATTTGATCAAGCCATAGATCAAAATTTAGCTAAGAAGATGTAGATTGTGTGATGTAATTTTCAGAGGGGTTTACTTAGCCGTTTTTAAAAACGAGCTATTCTAATACAGTGTAATTTCTCAAAATCAGCCCGTACGGTCGCGTAAGCGTTAGTGTACAAAAGGTAGTCTACTTGAAAGGGCTATTTCTCGGGTTGTACTGAACCGATTTGAGTGAGCCATAGATCAAAATGTAGAAACAAAGATGTAGATTGTGTGATGTAATTTTCAGAGGGGTTTACTTAGCCGTTTTTGAGAACGAGCTATTCTAAAACAGTGTAATTTCTCAAAATCAGCCCGTTCTGTCGCGTAAGCGTTAGTGTACAAAAGGTAGTCTACTTGAAAGGGCCATTTCTCGGGTTGTACTGAACCGATTTGAGTGAGCCATAGATCAAAATTTAGCTAAGAAGATGTAGATTGTGTGATGTAATTTTCAGAGGGGTTTTATTAGCCGTTTTTGAGAACGAGCTATTCTAAAACAGTGTAATTTCTCAAAATCAGCTTGTACGGTCGCGTAAGCGTTAGTGTACAAAAGGTAGTCTACTTGAAAGGGCCATTTCTCAGGTTGTACTGAACCGATTTGAGTGAGCCATAGATCATAATTTAGCTAAGAAGATGTAGATTGTGTGATGTAATTTTCAGAGGGGTTTTATTAGCCGTTTTTGAGAACGAGCTATTCTAAAACAGTGTAATTTCTCAAAATCAGCCCGTACGGTCGCGTAAGCGTTAGTGTACAAGAGGTAGTCTACTTGAAAGGGCCGTTTCTCGGGTTGTACTGAACCGATTTGAGTGAGCCATAGATCATAATTTAGCTAAGAAGATGTAGATTGTGTGATGTAATTTTCAGAGGGGTTTACTTAGCCGTTTTTTAAAACGAGCTATTCGAATACAGTGTAATTTCTCAAAATCAGCCCGTACGGTCGCGTAAGCGTTAGTGTACAAAAGGTAGTCTACTTGAAAGGGCTATTTCTCGGGTTGTACTGAACCGATTTGAGTGAGCCATAGATCAAAATGTAGATACGAAGATGTAGATTGTGTTTTGTAATTTTCAGAGGGGTTTACTTAGCCGTTTTTGAGAACGAGCTATTCTAAAACAGTGTAATTTCTCAAAATCAGCCCGTTCGGTCGCGTAAGCGTTAGTGTACAAAAGGTAGTCTACTTGAAAGGGCCATTTCTCGGGTTGTACTTAACCGATTTGAGTGAGCCATAGATCATAATTTAGCTAAGAAGATGTAGATTGTGTGATGTAATTTTCAGAGGGGTTTACTTAGACGTTTTTGAGAACAAGCTATTCTAATACAGTGCAATTTCTCAAAATCAGCCCGTACGGTCGCGTAAGCGTTGGTGTACAAAAGGTAGTCTACTTGAAAGGGCCATTTCTCGGGTTGTACTGAACCGATTTGAGTAAGCCATAGATCAAAATTTAGCTAAGAAGATGTAGATTGTGTGATGTAATTTTCAGAGGGGTTTACTTAGCCGTTAATGAGAACAAGCTATTGTAAAACAGTGTAATTTCTCAAAATAAGCCCGTACGGTCGCGTAAGCGTTAGTGTACAAAAGGTAGTCTACTTGAAAGGGCCATTTCTCGGGTTGTACTGAACCGATTTGAGTAAGCCATAGATCAAAATTTAGCTAAGAAGATGTAGATTGTGTGATGTAATTTTAAGAGGGGTTTACTTAGCCGTTTTTAAAAACGAGCTATTCTAATACAGTGTAATTTCTCAAAATCAGCCCGTACGGTCGCGTAAGCGTTAGTGTACAAAAGGTAGTCTACTTGAAAGGGCTATTTCTCGGGTTGTACTGAACCGATTTGAGTGAGCCATAGATCAAAATGTAGATACGAAGATGTAGATTGTGTGATGTAATTTTCAGAGGGGTTTACTTAGCCGTTTTTGAGAACGAGCTATTCTAAAACAGTGTAATTTCTCAAAATCAGCCCGTTCTGTCGCGTAAGCGTTAGTGTACAAAAGGTAGTCTACTTGAAAGGGCCATTTCTCGGGTTGTACTGAACCGATTTGAGTGAGCCATAGATCAAAATTTAGCTAAGAAGATGTAGATTGTGTGATGTAATTTTCAGAGGGGTTTACTCAGCCGTTTTTGAGAACGAGCTATTCTAAAACAGTGTAATTTCTCAAAATCAGCCCGTACGGTCGCGTAAGCGTTAGTGTACAAAAGGTAGTCTACTTGAAAGGGCCATTTCTCGGGTTGTACTGAACCTATTTGAGTGAACCATAGATCAAAATTTAGCTAAGAAGATGTAGATTGTGTGATGTAATTTTCAGAGGGGTTTACTTAGCCGTTTTTGAGAACGAGCTATTCTAAAACAGTGTAATTTCTCAAAATCAGCCCGTACGGTCGCGTAAGCGTTAGTGTACAAAAGGTAGTCTACTTGAAAGGGCCATTTCTCGGGTTATACTGAACCGATTTGAGTGAGCCATAGATCATAATTTAGCTAAGAAGATGTAGATTGTGTGATGTAATTTTCAGAGGGGTTTACTTAGCCGTTTTTGAGAACGAGCTATTCTAAAACAGTGTAATTTCTCAAAATCAGCCCGTTCGGTCGCGTAAGCGTTAGTGTACAAAAGGTAGTCTACTTGAAAGGGCCATTTCTCGGGTTGTACTTAACCGATTTGAGTGAGCCATAGATCGAAATTTAGCTAAGAAGATGTAGATTGTGTGATGTAATTTTCAGAGGGGTTTACTTAGACGTTTTTGAGAACGAGCTATTCTAAAACAGTGTCATTTCTCAAAATCAGCCCGTACGGTCGCGGAAGCGCTAGTGTACAAAAGGTAGTCTACTTGAAAGGGCCATTTCTCGGGTTGTACTGAACCGATTTGAGTGAGCCATAGATCAAAATTTAGCTAAGAAGATGTAGATTGTGTGATGTAATTTTCAGAGGGGTTTTATTAGCCGTTTTTGAGAACGAGCTATTCTAAAACAGTGTAATTTCTCAAAATCAGCCCGTACGGTCGCGTAAGCGTTAGTGTACAAAAGGTAGTCTACTTGAATGGGCCATTTCTCAGGTTGTACTGAACCGATTTGAGTGAGCCATAGATCAAAATGTAGATACGAAGATGTAGATTGTGTGATGTAATTTTCAGAGGGGTTTACTTAGCCGTTTTTAAAAACGAGCTATTCTAATACAGTGTAATTTCTCAAAATCAGCCCGTACGGTCGCGTAAGCGTTAGTGTACAAAAGGTAGTCTACTTGAAAGGGCCATTTCTCGGGTTGTAATGAACCGATTTGAGTGAGCCATAGATCAAAATGTAGATACGAAGATGTAGATTGTGTGATGTAATTTTCAGAGGGGTTTACTTAGCCGTTTTTGAGAACGAGCTATTCTAAAACAGTGTAATTTCTCAAAATCAGCCCGTACGGTCGCGTAAGCGTTAGTGTACAAAAGGTAGTCTACTTGAAAGGGCCATTTCTCGGGTTGTACAGAACCGATTTGAGTGAGCCATAGATCAAAATTTAGCTAAGAAGATGTAGATTGTGTGATGTAATTTTCAGAGGGGTTTACTTAGCCGTTTTTGAGAACGAGCTATTCTAATACAGTGCAATTTCTAAAAATCAGCCCGTACGGTCGCGTAAGCGTTAGTGTACAAAAGGTAGTCTACTTGAAAGGGCCATTTCTCGGGTTGTACTGAACCGATTTGAGTGAGCCATAGATCAAAATTTAGCTAAGAAGATGTAGATTGTGTGATGTAATTTTCAGAGGGGTTTACTTAGCCGTTCATGAGAACAAGCTATTCTAAAACAGTGTAATTTCTCAAAATAAGCCAGTACGGTCGCGTAAGCGTTAGTGTACAAAAGGTAGTCTACTTGAAAGGGCCATTTCTCGGGTTGTACTGAACCGATTTGAGTGAGCCATAGATCAAAATTTAGCTAAGAAGATGTAGATTGTGTGATGTAATTTTCAGAGGGGTTTACTTAGCCGTTTTTGAGAAGGAGATATTCTAAAACAGTGTAATTTCTCAAAATCAGCCCGTACGGTCGCGTAAGCGTTAGTGTACAAAAGGTAGTCTACTTGAAAGGGCCATTTCTCGGGTTGTACTGAACCGATTTGAGTGAGCCATAGATCAAAATTTAGCTAAGAAGATGTAGATTGTGTGATGTAATTTTCAGAGGGGTTTACTCAGCCGTTTTTGAGAACGAGCTAATCTAAAACAGTGTAATTTCTCAAAATCAGACCGTACGGTCGCGTAAGCGTTAGTGTACAAAAGGTAGTCTACTTGAAAGGGCCATTCCTCGGGTTGTACTGAACCGATTTGAATGAGCCATAGATCAAAATTTAGCTAAGAAGATGTAGATTGTGTGATGTAATTTTCAGAGGGGTTTACTTAGCCGTTTTTGAGAACGAGCTATTCTAAAACAGTGTAATTTCTCAAAATCAGCCCGTACGGTCGCGTAAGCGTTAGTGTACGAAAGGTAGTCTACTTGAAAGGGCCATTTCTCGGGTTGTACTGAACCTATTTGAGTGAGCCATAGATCAAAATTTAGCTAAGAAGATGTAGATTGTGTGATGTAATTTTCAGAGGGGTTTACTTAGCCGTTTTTGAGAACGAGCTATTCTAAAACAGTGTAATTTCTTAAAATCAGCCCGTACGGTCGCGTAAGCGTTAGTGTACAAAAGGTAGTCTACTTGAAAGGGCCATTTCTCGGGTTGTACTGAACCGATTTGAGTGAGCCATAGATCATAATTTAGCTAAGAAGATGTAGATTGTGTGATGTAATTTTCAGAGGGGTTTACTTAGCCGTTCATGAGAACAAGCTATTCTAAAACAGTGTAATTTCTCAAAATAAGCCAGTACGGTCGCGTAAGCGTTAGTGTACAAAAGGTAGTCTACTTGAAAGGGCCATTTCTCGGGTTGTACTGAACCGATTTGAGTGAGCCATAGATCAAAATTTAGCTAAGAAGATGTAGATTGTGTGATGTAATTTTCAGAGGGGTTTACTTAGCCGTTTTTGAGAACGAGCTATTCTAAAACAGTGTAATTTCTCAAAATCAGCCCGTACGGTCGCGTAAGCGTTAGTGTACAAAAGGTAGTCTACTTGAAAGGGCCATTTCTCGGGTTGTACTGAACCGATTTGAGTGAGCCATAGATCAAAATTTAGCTAAGAAGATGTAGATTGTGTGATGTAATTTTCAGAGGGGTTTACTCAGCCGTTTTTGAGAACGAGCTATTCTAAAACAGTGTAATTTCTCAAAATCAGACCGTACGGTCGCGTAAGCGTTAGTGTACAAAAGGTAGTCTACTTGAAAGGGCCATTTCTCGGGTTGTACTGAACCGATTTGAATAAGCCATAGATCAAAATTTAGCTAAGAAGATGTAGATTGTGTGATGTAATTTTCAGAGGGGTTTACTTAGCCGTTTTTGAGAACGAGATATTCTAAAACAGTGTAATTTCTCAAAATCAGCCCGTACGGTCGCGTAAGCGTTAGTGTACAAAAGGTAGTCTACTTGAAAGGGCCATTTCTCGGGTTGTACTGAACCGATTTGAGTGAGCCATAGATCAAAATTTAGCTAAGAAGATGTAGATTGTGTGATGTAATTTTCAGAGGGGTTTACTCAGCCGTTTTTGAGAACGAGCTAATCTAAAACAGTGTAATTTCTCAAAATCAGACCGTACGGTCGCGTAAGCGTTAGTGTACAAAAGGTAGTCTACTTGAAAGGGCCATTCCTCGGGTTGTACTGAACCGATTTGAATGAGCCATAGATCAAAATTTAGCTAAGAAGATGTAGATTGTGTGATGTAATTTTCAGAGGGGTTTACTTAGCCGTTTTTGAGAACGAGCTATTCTAAAACAGTGTAATTTCTCAAAATCAGCCCGTACGGTCGCGTAAGCGTTAGTGTACGAAAGGTAGTCTACTTGAAAGGGCCATTTCTCGGGTTGTACTGAACCTATTTGAGTGAGCCATAGATCAAAATTTAGCTAAGAAGATGTAGATTGTGTGATGTAATTTTCAGAGGGGTTTACTTAGCCGTTTTTGAGAACGAGCTATTCTAAAACAGTGTAATTTCTCAAAATCAGCCCGTACGGTCGCGTAAGCGTTAGTGTACAAAAGGTAGTCTACTTGAAAGGGCCATTTCTCGGGTTGTACTGAACCGATTTGAGTGAGCCATAGATCATAATTTAGCTAAGAAGATGTAGATTGTGTGATGTAATTTTCAGAGGGGTTTACTTAGCCGTTCATGAGAACAAGCTATTCTAAAACAGTATAATTTCTCAAAATAAGCCAGTACGGTCGCGTAAGCGTTAGTGTACAAAAGGTAGTCTACTTGAAAGGGCCATTTCTCGGGTTGTACTGAACCGATTTGAGTGAGCCATAGATCAAAATTTAGCTAAGAAGATGTAGATTGTGTGATGTAATTTTCAGAGGGGTTTACTTAGCCGTTTTTGAGAACGAGCTATTCTAAAACAGTGTAATTTCTCAAAATCAGCCCGTACGGTCGCGTAAGCGTTAGTGTACAAAAGGTAGTCTACTTGAAAGGGCCATTTCTCGGGTTGTACTGAACCGATTTGAGTGAGCCATAGATCAAAATTTAGCTAAGAAGATGTAGATTGTGTGATGTAATTTTCAGAGGGGTTTACTCAGCCGTTTTTGAGAACGAGCTATTCTAAAACAGTGTAATTTCTCAAAATCAGACCGTACGGTCGCGTAAGCGTTATGTACAAAAGGTAGTCTACTTGAAAGGGCCATTTCTCGGGTTGTACTGAACCGATTTGAATAAGCCATAGATCAAAATTTAGCTAAGAAGATGTAGATTGTGTGATGTAATTTTCAGAGGGGTTTACTTAGCCGTTTTTGAGAACGAGCTATTCTAAGACAGTGTAGTTTCTCAAAATCAGCCGGTACGTTCGCGTAAGCGTTAGTGTACAAAAGGTAGTCTACTTGAAAGGGCTATTTCTCGGGTTGTACTTAACCGATTTGAGAAAGTCATAGACCAAAATTTAGCTAAGAAGATGTAGATTGTGTGATGTAATTTTCAGAGGGGTTTACTTAGCCGTTTTTGAGAACGAGCTATTCTAAAACAGTGTAATTTCTCAAAATCAGCCCGTACGGTCGCGTAAGCGTTAGTGTACGAAAGGTAGTCTACTTGAAAGGGCCATTTCTCGGGTTGTACTGAACCTATTTGAGTGAGCCATAGATCAAAATTTAGCTAAGAAGATGTAGATTGTGTGATGTAATTTTCAGAGGGGTTTACTTAGCCGTTTTTGAGAACGAGCTATTCTAAAACAGTGTAATTTCTCAAAATCAGCCCGTACGGTCGCGTAAGCGTTAGTGTACAAAAGGTAGTCTACTTGAAAGGGCCATTTCTCGGGTTGTACTGAACCGATTTGAGTGAGCCATAGATCATAATTTAGCTAAGAAGATGTAGATTGTGTGATGTAATTTTCAGAGGGGTTTACTTAGCCGTTCATGAGAACAAGCTATTCTAAAACAGTGTAATTTCTCAAAATCAGCCCGTACGGTCGCGTAAGCGTTAGTGTACAAAAGGTAGTCTACTTGAAAGGGCCATTTCTCGGGTTGTACTGAACCGATTTGAGTGAGCCATAGATCAAAATTTAGCTAAGAAGATGTAGATTGTGTGATGTAATTTTCAGAGGGGTTTACTCAGCCGTTTTTGAGAACGAGCTATTCTAAAACAGTGTAATTTCTCAAAATCAGACCGTACGGTCGCGTAAGCGTTATGTACAAAAGGTAGTCTACTTGAAAGGGCCATTTCTCGGGTTGTACTGAACCGATTTGAATAAGCCATAGATCAAAATTTAGCTAAGAAGATGTAGATTGTGTGATGTAATTTTCAGAGGGGTTTACTTAGCCGTTTTTGAGAACGAGCTATTCTAAGACAGTGTAGTTTCTCAAAATCAGCCGGTACGTTCGCGTAAGCGTTAGTGTACAAAAGGTAGTCTACTTGAAAGGGCTATTTCTCGGGTTGTACTTAACCGATTTGAGAAAGTCATAGACCAAAATTTAGCTAAGAAGATGTAGATTGTGTGATGTAATTTTCAGAGGGGTTTACTTAGCCGTTTTTGAGAACGAGCTATTCTAAAACAGTGTAATTTCTCAAAATCAGCCCGTACGGTCGCGTAAGCGTTAGTGTACAAAAGGTAGTCTACTTGAAAGGGCCGTTTCTCGGGTTGTACTGAACCGATTTGAGTGAGCCATAGATCATAATTTAGCTAAGAAGATGTAGATTGTGTGATGTAATTTTCAGAGGGGTTTACTTAGCCGTTTTTGAGAACGAGCTATTCTAAAACAGTGTAATTTCTCAAAATCAGACCGTACGGTCGCGTAAGCGTTAGTGTACAAAAGGTAGTCTACTTAAAAGGGCCATTTCTCGGGTTGTACTGAACCGATTTGAGTGAGCCATAGATCAAAATTTAGCTAAGAAGATGTAGATTGTGTGATGTAATTTTCAGAGGGGTTTACTTAGCCGTTTTTGAGAACGAGCTATTCTAAAACAGTGTAATTTCTCAAAATCAGCCCGTACGGTCGCGTAAGCGTTAGTGTACAAGAGGTAGTCTACTTGAAAGGGCCGGTTCTCGGGTTGTACTGAACCGATTTGAGTGAGCCATAGATCATAATTTAGCTAAGAAGATGTAGATTGTGTGATGTAATTTTCAGAGGGGTTTACTTAGCCGTTTTTGAGAACGAGCTATTCTAATACAGTGTAATTTCTCAAAATCAGCCCGTACGGTCGCGTAAGCGTTAGTGTACAAAAGGTAGTCTACTTGAAAGGGCCAGTTCTCGGGTTGTACTTAACCGATTTGAGTGAGCCATAGATCAAAATTTAGCTAAGAAGATGTAGATTGTGTGATGTAATTTTCAGAGGGGTTTACTTAGCTGTTTTTTAAAACGAGCTATTCTAATACAGTGTAATTTCTCAAAATCAGCCCGTACGGTCGCGTAAGCGTTAGTGTACAAAAGGTAGTCTACTTGAAAGGGCTATTTCTCGGGTTGTACTGAACCGATTTGAGTGAGCCATAGATCAAAATGTAGATACGAAGATGTAGATTGTGTGATGTAATTTTCAGAGGGGTTTACTTAGCCGTTTTTGAGAACGAGCTATTCTAAAACAGTGTAATTTCTCAAAATCAGCCCGTACGGTCGCGTAAGCGTTAGTGTACAAAAGATAATCTACTTGAAAGGGCCATTTCTCGGGTTGTACTGAACCGATTTGAGTGAGCCATAGATCAAAATTTAGCTAAGAAGATGTAGATTGTGTGATGTAATTTTCAGAGGGGTTTAGTTAGCCGTTCATGAGAACAAGCTATTCTAAAACAGTGTAATTTCTCAAAATCAGCCCGTACGGTCGCGTAAGCGTTAGTGTACAAAAGATAGTCTACTTGAAAGGGCCATTTCTCGGGTTGTACTGAACCGATTTGAGTGAGCCATAGATCAAAATTTAGCTAAGAAGATGTAGATTGTGTGATGTAATTTTCAGAGGGGTTTAGTTAGCCGTTCATGAGAACAAGCTATTCTAAAACAGTGTAATTTCTTAAAATCAGCCCGTACGGTCGCGTAAGCGTTAGTGTACAAAAGATAGTCTACTTGAAAGGGCCATTTCTCGGGTTGTACTGAACCGATTTGAGTGAGCCATAGATCAAAATTTAGCTAAGAAGATGTAGATTGTGTGATGTAATTTTCAGAGGGGTTTACTTAGCCGTTTTTGAGAACGAGCTATTCTAAAACAGTGTAATTTCTCAAAATCAGCCCGTACGGTCGCGGAGGCGTTAGTGTACAAAAGGTAGTCTACTTGAAAGGGCCATTTCTCGGGTTGTACTGTACCGATTTGAGTGAGCCATAGATCAAAATTTACCTAAGAAGATGTAGATTGTGTGATGTAATTTTCAGAGGGATTTTATTAGCCGTTTTTGAGAACGAGCTATTCTAATACGGTGTAATTTCTGAAAATCACCCCGTACGGTCGCGTAAGCGTTAGTGTACAAAAGGTAGTCTACTTGAAAGGGCCATTTCTCGGGTTGTACTGAACCGATTTGAGTGAGCCATAGATCAAAATTTAGCTAAGAAGATGTAGATTGTGTGATGTAATTTTCAGAGGGGTTTACTTAGCCGTTTTTGAGAACGAGCTATTCTAAAACAGTGTAATTTCTCAAAATCAGCCCGTACGGTCGCGTAAGCGTTAGTGTAAAAAAGGTAGTCTACTTGAAAGGGCCATATCTCGGGTTGTACTGAACCGATTTGAGTGAGCCATAGATCAAAATTTAGCTAAGAAGATGTAGATTGTGTGATGTAATTTTCAGAGGGGTTTACTTAGCCGTTTTTGAGAACGAGCTATTTTAAAACAGTGTAATTTCTCAAAATCAGCCCGTACGGTCGCGTAAGCGTTAGTGTACAAAAGATAGTCTACTTGAAAGGGCCATTTCTCGGGTTGTACTGAACCGATTTGAGTGAACCATACATTGAAATTTAGCTAAGAAGATGTAGATTGTGTGATGTAATTTTCAGAGGGGTTTACTTAGCCGTTTTTGAGAACGAGCTATTCTAAAACAGTGTAATTTCTCAAAATCAGCCCGTACGGTCGCGTAAGCGTTAGTGTACAAAAGGTAGTCTACTTGAAAGGGCCATATCTCGGGTTGTACATAACCGATTTGAGTGAGCCATAGATCAAAATTTAGCTAAGAAGATGTAGATTGTGTGATGTAATTTTCAGAGGGGTTTACTTAGCCGTTTTTGAGAACGAGCTATTCTAAAACAGTGTAATTTCTCAAAATCAGCCCGTACGGTCGCGTAAGCGTTAGTGTACAAAAGGTAGTCTACTTGAAAGGGCCATTTCTCGGGTTGTACTGAACCGATTTGAGTGAGCCATAAATCAAAATTTAGCTAAGAAGATGTAGATTGTGTGATGTAATTTTCAGAGGGGTTTTATTAGCCGTTTTTGAGAACGAGCTATTCTAAAACAGTGTAATTTCTCAAAATCAGCCCGTACGGTCGAGTAAGCGTTAGTGTACAAAAGGTAGTCTACTTTAAAGGGCCATTTCTCGGGTTGTACTGAACCGATTTGAGTGAGCCATAGATCAAAATTTAGCTAAGAAGATGTAGATTGTGTGATGTAATTTTAAGAGGGGTTTATTTAGCCGTTTCTGAGAACGAGCTATTCTAATACAGTGCAATTTCTTAAAATCAGCCCGTACGGTCGCAAAAGCGTTAGTGTACAAAAGGTAGTCTACTTGAAAGGGCTATTTCTCGGGTTGTACTGAACCGATTTGAGTGAGCCATAGATCAAAATTTAGCTAAGAAGATGTAGATTGTGTGATGTAATTTTCAGAGGGGTTTACTTAGCCGTTTTTAAGAACGAGCTATTCTAAAAGAGTATAATTTCTCAAAATCAGCCCGTACGGTCGCGTAAGCGTTAGTGTACAAAAGGTAGTCTACTTGAAAGGGCCATTTCTCGGGTTGTACTGAACCGATTTGAGTGAGCCATAGATCAAAATTTAGCTAAGAAGATTTTGATTGTGTGATGTAATTTTCCAAGGGGTTTACTTAGCCGTTTTTGAGAACGAGCTATTCTAAAACAGTGTAATTTCTCAAAATCAGCCCGTACGGTCGCGTAAGCGTTAGTGTACAAAAGGTAGTCTACTTGAAAGGGCCATTTCTCGGGTTGTACTTAACCGATTTGAGTGGGCCATAGATCATAATTTAGCTAAGAAGATGTAGATTGTGTGATGTAATTTTCAGAGGGGTTTACTTAGCCGTTTTTGAGAACGAGCTATTCTAAAACAGTGTAATTTCTCAAAATCAGCCCGTACGGTCGCGTAAGCGTTAGTGTACAAAAGATAGTCTACTTGAAAGGGCAATTTCTCGGGTTGTACTGAACCGATTTGAGTGAGCCATAGATCAAAATTTAGCTAAGAAGATGTAGATTGTGTGATGTAATTTTCAGAGGGGTTTACGTAGCCGTTTTTGAGAACGAGCTATTCTAAAACAGTGTAATTTCTCAAAATCAGCCCGTACGGTCGCGTAAGCGTTAGTGTACAAAAGATAGTCTACTTGAAAGGGCCATTTCTCGGGTTGTACTGAACCGATTTGAGTGAGCCATAGATCAAAATTTAGCTAAGAAGATGTAGATTGTGTGATGTAATTTTCAGAGGGGTTCACTTAGCCGTTTTTAAGAACGAGCTATTCTAAAACAGTGTAATTTCTCAAAATCAGCCCGTACGGTCGCGTCAGCGTTAGTGTACAAAAGGTAGTCTACTTGAAAGGGCCATTTCTCGGGTTGTACTGAACCGATTTGAGTGAGCCATAGATCAAAATTTAGCTAAGAAGATGTAGATTGTGTGATGTAATTTTAAGAGGGGTTTACTAAGCCGTTTTTGAGAACGAGCTATTCTAAAACAGTGTAATTTCTCAAAATCAGCCCGTACGGTCGCGTAAGCGTTAGTGTACAAAAGATAGTCTACTTGAAAGGGCCATTTCTCGGGTTGTACTGAACCGATTTGAGTGAGCCATAAATCAAAATTAAGCTAAGAAGATGTAGATTGTGTGATGTAATTTTCAGAGGGGTTTACTTAGCCGTTTTTGACGAGTGTACAAAAGGTAGTCTACTTGAAAGGGCCATTTCTCGGGTTGTACTGAACCGATTTGAGTGAGCCATAGATCCAAATTTAGCTAAGAAGATGTAGATTGTGTGATGTAATTTTCAGAGGGGTTTACTTAGCCGTTCATGAGAACAAGCTATTCTAAAACAGTGTAATTTCTCAAAATCAGCCTATACGGTCGCGTAAGCGTTAGTGTACAAAAGGTAGTCTACTTGAAGGGGCCATTTCTCGGGTTGTACTGAACCGATTTGAGTGAGCCATAGATCAAAATTTAGCTAAGAAGATGCAGATTGTGTGATGTAATTTTCAGAGGGGTTTACTTAGCCGTTTTTGAGAACGAGCTATTCTAAAACAGTGTAATTTCTCAAAATCAGCCCGTACGGTCGCGTAAGCGTTAGTGTACAAAAGGTAGTCTACTTGAAAGGGCGATTTCTCGGGTTCTACTGAACCGATTTGAGTGAGCCATAGATCAGAAGTTAGCTAAGAAGATGTAGATTGTGTGATGTAATTTTCAGAGGGGTTTACTTAGCCGTTTTTGAGAACGAGCTATTGTAAAACAGTGTAATTTCTGAAAATCAGCCCGTACGGTCGCGTAAGCGTTAGTGTACAAAAGGTAGTCTACTTGAAAGGGCCATTTCTCGGGTTGTACTGAACCGATTTGAGTGAGCCATAGATCAAAATTTAGCTAAGAAGATGTAGATTGTGTGATGTAATTTTCAGAGGGGTTTACGTAGCCGTTTTTGAGAACGAGCTATTCTAAAACAGTGTAATTTCTCAAAATCAGCCCGTACGGTCGCGTAAGCGTTAGTGTACAAAAGGTAGTCTACTTGAAAGGGCCATTTCTCGGGTTGTACTGAACCGATTTGAGTGACCCATAGATCAAAATGTAGATAAGAAGATGTAGATTGTGTAATGTTATTTTCAGAGGGGTTTACGTAGCCGTTTTTGAGAACGAGCTATTCTAAAACAGTGTAATTTCTCAAAATCAGCCCGTTCGGTCGCGTAAGCGTTAGTGTACAAAAGGTAGTCTACTTGAAAGGGCCATTTCTCGGGTTGTACTAAACCGATTTGAGTGAGCCATAGATCAAAATTTAGCTAAGAAGATGTAGATTGTGTGATGTAATTTTTAGAGGGGTTTACTTAGCCGTTTTTGAGAACGAGCTATTCTAATACAGTGAAATTTCTCAAAATCAGCCCGTACGGTCGCGTAAGCGTTAGTGTACAAAAGGTAGTCTACTTGAAAGGGCCATTTCTCGGGTTGTACTTAACCGATTTGAGTGGGCCATAGATCATAATTTAGCTAAGAAGATGTAGATTGTGTGATGTAATTTTCAGAGGGGTTTACTTAGCCGTTTTTGAGAACGAGCTATTCTAAAACAGTGTAATTTCTCAAAATCAGCCCGTACGGTCGCGTAAGCGTTAGTGTACAAAAGATAGTCTACTTGAAAGGGCAATTTCTCGGGTTGTACTGAACCGATTTGAGTGAGCCATAGATCAAAATTTAGCTAAGAAGATGTAGATTGTGTGATGTAATTTTCAGAGGGGTTTACGTAGCCGTTTTTGAGAACGAGCTATTCTAAAACAGTGTAATTTCTCAAAATCAGCCCGTACGGTCGCGTAAGCGTTAGTGTACAAAAGATAGTCTACTTGAAAGGGCCATTTCTCGGGTTGTACTGAACCGATTTGAGTGAGCCATAGATCAAAATTTAGCTAAGAAGATATAGATTGTGTGATGTAATTTTCAGAGGAGTTCACTTAGCCGTTTTAAAGAACGAGCTATTCTAAAAAAGTGTAATTTCTCAAAATCAGCCCGTACGGTCGCGTCAGCGTTAGTGTACAAAAGGTAGTCTACTTGAAAGGGCCATTTCTCGGGTTGTACTGAACCGATTTGAGTGAGCCATAGATCAAAATTTAGCTAAGAAGATGTAGATTGTGTGATGTAATTTTAAGAGGGGTTTACTAAGCCGTTTTTGAGAACGAGCTATTCTAAAACAGTGTAATTTCTCAAAATCAGCCCGTACGGTCGCGTAAGCGTTAGTGTACAAAAGATAGTCTACTTGAAAGGGCCATTTCTCGGGTTGTACTGAACCGATTTGAGTGAGCCATAAATCAAAATTAAGCTAAGAAGATGTAGATTGTGTGATGTAATTTTCAGAGGGGTTTACTTAGCCGTTTTTGAGAACGAGCTATTCTAAAACAGTGTAATTTCTCAAAATCAGCCCGTACGGTCGCGTAAGCGTTAGTGTACAAAAGGTAGTCTACTTGAAAGGGCCATTTCTCGCGTTGGACTGAACCGATTTGAGTGAACCATAGATCAAAATTTAGCTAAGAAGATGTAGATTGTGTGATTTAATTTTTAGAGGGGTTTACTTAGCCGTTTTTAAGAACGAGCTATTCTAAAACAGTATAATTTCTCAAAATCAGCCCGTACGGTCGCGTAAGCCTTAGTGTACAAAAGGTAGTCTACTTGAAAGGGCCATTTCTCGGGTTGTACTGAACCGATTTGAGTGAGCCATAGATCAAAATTTAGCTAAGAAGATGTAGATTGTGTGATGTAATTTTCAGAGGGGTTTACTTAGCCGTTTTTGAGAACGAGCTATTCTAAAACAGTGTAATTTCTAAAAATCAGCCCGTACGGTCGCGTAAGAGTTAGTGTACAAAAGGTAGTCTACTTGAAAGGGCCATTTCTCGGGTTGTACTGAACCGATTTGAGTGGGCCATAGATCATAATTTAGCTAAGAAGATGTAGATTGTGTGATGTAATTTTCAGAGGGGTTTACTTAGCCGTTTTTGAGAACGAGCTATTCTAAAACAGTGTAATTTCTGAAAATCAGCCCGTACGGTCGCGTAAGCGTTAGTGTACAAAAGGTAGTCTACTTGAAAGGGCCATTTCTCGGGTTGTACTGAACCGATTTGAGTGAGCCATAGATCAAAATTTAGCTAAGAAGATGTAGATTGTGTGATGTAATTTTCAGAGGGGTTTACGTAGCCGTTTTTGAGAACGAGCTATTCTAAAACAGTGTAATTTCACAAAATCACCCCGTACGGTCGCGTAAGCGTTAGTGTACAAAAGATAGTCTACTTGAAAGGGCCATTTCTCGGGTTGTACTGAACCGATTTGAGTGAGCCATAAATCAAAATTAAGCTAAGAAGATGTAGATTGTGTGATGTAATTTTCAGAGGGGTTTACTTAGCCGTTTTTGAGAACGAGCTATTCTAAGACAGTGTAATTTCTCAAAATCAGCCCGTACGGTCGCGTAAGCGTTAGTGTACAAAAGGTAGTCTACTTGAAAGGGCCATTTCTCGCGTTGTACTAAACCGATTTGAGTGAACCATAGATATAAAATTTAGCTAAGAAGATGTAGATTGTGTGATTTAATTTTCAGAGGGGTTTACTTAGCCGTTTTTAAGAACGAGCTATTCTAAAACAGTATAATTTCTCAAAATCAGCCCGTACGGTCGCGTAAGCGTTAGTGTACAAAAGGTAGTCTACTTGAAAGGGCCATTTCTCGGGTTGTACTGAACCGATTTGAGTGGGCCATAGATCATAATTTAGCTAAGAAGATGTAGATTGTGTGATGTAATTTTCAGAGGGGTTTACTTAGCCGTTTTTGAGAACGAGCTATTCTAAAACAGTGTAATTTCTCAAAATCAGCCCGTACGGTCGCGTAAGCGTTAGTGTACAAAAGGTAGTCTACTTGGAAGGGCCATTTCTCGGGTTGTACTGAACCGATTTGAGTGAACCATAGATCAAAATTTAGCTAAGAAGATGTAGATTGTGTGATGTAATTTTCAGGGGGGTTTACGTAGCCGTTTTTGAGAACGAGCTATTCTAAAACAGTGTAATTTCTCAAAATCAGCCCGTACGGTCGCGTAAGCGTTAGTGTACAAAAGATAGTCTACTTGAAAGCGCCATTTCTCGGGTTGTACTGAACCGATTTGAGTGAGCCATAGATCAAAATTTAGCTAAGAAGATGTAGATTGTGTGATATAATTTTCAGAGGGGTTTACTTAGCCGTTTTTGAGAACGAGCTATTCTAAAACAGTGTAATTTCTCAAAATCAGCCCGTACGGTCGCGTAAGCGTTAGTGTACAAAAGGTAGTCTACTTGAAAGGGCCATTTCTCGGGTTGTACTGAACCGATTTTAGTGAGCCATAGATCAAAATTTAGCTAAGAAGATGTAGATTGTGTGATGTAATTTTTAGAGGGGTTTACTTAGCCGTTTTTGAGAACGAGCTATTCTAATACAGTGAAATTTCTCAAAATCAGCCCGTACGGTCGCGTAAGCGTTAGTGTACAAAAGGTAGTCTACTTGAAAGGGCCATTTCTCGGGTTGTACTGAACCAATTTGAGTGAGCCATAGATCAAAATTTAGCTAAGAAGATGTAGATTGTGTGATGTAATTTTCAGAGGGGTTTACTTAGCCGTTCATGAGAACAAGCTATTCTAAAACAGTGTAATTTCTCAAAATCAGCCTATACGGTCGCGTAAGCGTTAGTGTACAAAAGGTAGTCTACTTGAAGGGGCCATTTCTCGGGTTGTACTGAACCGATTTGAGTGAGCCATAGATCAAAATTTAGCTAAGAAGATGTAGATTGTGTGATGTAATTTTCAGAGGGGTTTACTTAGCCGTTTTTGAGAACGAGCTATTCTAAAACAGTGTAATTTCTCAAAATCAGCCCGTACGGTCGCGTAAGCGTTAGTGTACAAAAGGTAGTCTACTTGAAAGGGCCATTTCTCGGGTTGTACTGAACCGATTTGAGTGAGCCATAGATCAGAAGTTAGCTAAGAAGATGTAGATTGTGTGATGTAATTTTCAGAGGGGTTTACGTAGCCGTTTTTGAGAACGAGCTATTGTAAAACAGTGTAATTTCTGAAAATCAGCCCGTACGGTCGCGTAAGCGTTAGTGTACAAAAGGTAGTCTACTTGAAAGGGCCATTTCTCGGGTTGTACTGAACCGATTTGAGTGAGCTATAGATCAAACTTTAGCTAAGAAGATGTAGATTGTGTGATGTAATTTTCAGAGGGGTTTACGTAGCCGTTTTTGAGAACGAGCTATTCTAAAACAGTGTAATTTCTCAAAATCAGCCCGTACGGTCGCGTAAGCGTTAGTGTACAAAAGATAGTCTACTTGAAAGGGCCATTTCTCGGGTTGTACTGAACCGATTTGAGTGAGCCATAGATCAAAATTTAGCTAAGAAGATGTAGATTGTGTGATATAATTTTCAGAGGGGTTTACTTAGCCGTTTTTGAGAACGAGCTATTCTAAAACAGTGTAATTTCTCAAAATCAGCCCGTACGGTCGCGTAAGCGTTAGTGTACAAAAGGTAGTCTACTTGAAAGGGCCATTTCTCGGGTTGTACTGAACCGATTTGAGTGAGCCATAGATCAAAATGTAGATAAGAAGATGTAGATTGTGTAATGTTATTTTCAGAGGGGTTTACTTAGCCGTTTTTGAGAACGAGCTATTCTAAAACAGTGTAATTTCTCAAAATCAGCCCGTTCGGTCGCGTAAGCGTTAGTGTACAAAAGGTAGTCTACTTGAAAGGGCCATTTCTCGGGTTGTACTGAACCGATTTGAGTGAGCCATAGATCAAAATTTAGCTAAGAAGATGTAGATTGTGTGATGTAATTTTTAGAGGGGTTTACTTAGCCGTTTTTGAGAACGAGCTATTCTAATACAGTGAAATTTCTCAAAATCAGCCCGTACGGTCGCGTAAGCGTTAGTGTACAAAAGGTAGTCTACTTGAAAGGGCCATTTCTCGGGTTGTACTGAACCGATTTGAGTGAGCCATAGATCAAAATTTAGCTAAGAAGATGTAGATTGTGTGATGTAATTTTCAGAGGGGTTTACTTAGCCGTTCATGAGAACAAGCTATTCTAAAACAGTGTAATTTCTCAAAATCAGCCTATACGGTCGCGCAAGCGTTAGTGTACAAAAGGTAGTCTACTTGAAGGGGCCATTTCTCGGGTTGTACTGAACCGATTTGAGTGAGCCATAGATCAAAATTTAGCTAAGAAGATGCAGATTGTGTGATGTAATTTTCAGAGGGGTTTACTTAGCCGTTTTTGAGAACGAGCTATTCTAAAACAGTGTAATTTCTCAAAATCAGCCCGTACGGTCGCGTAAGCGTTAGTGTACAAAAGGTAGTCTACTTGAAAGGGCCATTTCTCGGGTTCTACTGAACCGATTTGAGTGAGCCATAGATCAGAAGTTAGCTAAGAAGATGTAGATTGTGTGATGTAATTTTCAGAGGGGTTTACTTAGCCGTTTTTGAGAACGAGCTATTGTAAAACAGTGTAATTTCTGAAAATCAGCCCGTACGGTCGCGTAAGCGTTAGTGTACAAAAGGTAGTCTACTTGAAAGGGCCATTTCTCGGGTTGTACTGAACCGATTTGAGTGAGCCATAGATCAAAATTTAGCTAAGAAGATGTAGATTGTGTGATGTAATTTTCAGAGGGGTTTACGTAGCCGTTTTTGAGAACGAGCTATTCTAAGACAGTGTAATTTCTCAAAATCAGCCCGTACGGTCGCGTAAGCGTTAGTGTACAAAAGATAGTCTACTTGAAAGGGCCATTTCTCGGGTTGTACTGAACCGATTTGAGTGAGCCATAGATCAAAATTTAGCTAAGAAGATGTAGATTGTGTGATATAATTTTCAGAGGGGTTTACTTAGCCGTTTTTGAGAACGAGCTATTCTAAAACAGTGTAATTTCTCAAAATCAGCCCGTACGGTCGCGTAAGCGTTAGTGTACAAAAGGTAGTCTACTTGAAAGGGCCATTTCTCGGGTTGTACTGAACCGATTTGAGTGAGCCATAGATCAAAATGTAGATAAGAAGATGTAGATTGTGTAATGTTATTTTCAGAGGGGTTTACTTAGCCGTTTTTGAGAACGAGCTATTCTAAAACAGTGTAATTTCTCAAAATCAGCCCGTTCGGTCGCGTAAGCGTTAGTGTACAAAAGGTAGTCTACTTGAAAGGGCCATTTCTCGGGTTGTACTGAACCGATTTGAGTGAGCCATAGATCAAAATTTAGCTAAGAAGATGTAGATTGTGTGATGTAATTTTTAGAGGGGTTTACTTAGCCGTTTTTGAGAACGAGCTATTCTAATACAGTGAAATTTCTCAAAATCAGCCCGTACGGTCGCGTAAGCGTTAGTGTACAAAAGGTAGTCTACTTGAAAGGGCCATTTCTCGGGTTGTACTGAACCGATTTGAGTGAGCCATAGATCAAAATTTAGCTAAGAAGATGTAGATTGTGTGATGTAATTTTCAGAGGGGTTTACTTAGCCGTTTTTGAGAACGAGCTATTCTAATACAGTGTAATTTCTCAAAATCAGCCCGTACGGTCGCGTAAGCGTTAGTGTACAAAAGGTAGTCTACTTGAAAGGGCCATTTCTCGGGTTGTACTAAACCGATTTGAGTGAGGCATAGATCAAAATTTAGCTAAGAAGATGTAGATTGTGTGATATAATTTTCACAGGGGTTTACGTAGCCGTTTTTAAGAACGAGCTATTCTAAAACAGTGTAATTTCTCAAAATCAGCCCGTACGGTCGCGTAATCGTTAGTGTACAAAAGGTAGTCTACTTGAAAGGGCCATTTCTCGGGTTGTACTGAACCGATTTGAGTGAGCCATAGATCAAAATTTAGCTAAGAAGATGTAGATTGTGTGATGTAATTTTCAGAGGGGTTTACTTAGCCGTTTTTGAGAACGAGCTATTCTAAAACAGTGTAATTTCTCAAAATCAGCCCGTACGGTCGCGTAAGCGTTAGTGTACAAAAGGTAGTCTACTTGAAAGGGCTATTTCTCGGGTTGTACTGAACCGATTTGAGTGAGCCATAGATCACAATTTAGCTAAGAAGATGTAGATTGTGTGATGTAATTTTCAGAGGGGTTTACTTAGCCGTTTTTGAGAACGAGCTATTCTAAGACAGTGTAATTTCTCAAAATCAGCCCGTACGGTCGCGTAAGCGTTAGTGTACAAAAGGTAGTCTACTTGAAAGGGCCATTTCTCGGGTTGTACTGAACCGATTTGAGTGAGCCATAGATCAAAATTTAGCTAAGAAGATGTAGATTGTGTGATGTAATTTTCAGAGGGGTTTACGTAGCTGTTTTTGAGAACGAGCTATTCTAAAACAGTGTAATTTCTCAAAATCAGCCCATACGGTCGCGTAAGCGTTAGTGTACAAAAGGTAGTCTACTTGAAAGGGCCATTTCTCGGGTTGTACTGAACCGATTTGAGTGAGCCATAGATCAAAATTTAGCTAAGAAGATGTAGATTGTGTGATGTAATTTTCAGAGGGGTTTACTTAGCCGTTTTTGAGAACGAGCTATTCTAAAACAGTGTAATTTCTCAAAATCAGCCCGTACGGTCGAGTAAGCGTTAGTGTACAAAAGGTAGTCTACTTGAAAGGGCCATTTCTCGGGTTGTACTGAACCGATTTGAGTGAACCATAGATCAAAATTAAGCTAAGAAGATGTAGATTGTGTGATATAATTTTCAGAGGGGTTTACTTAGCCGTTTTTGAGAACGAGCTATTCTAAAACAGTGTAATTTCTCAAAATCAGCCCGTACGGTCGCGTAAGCGTTAGTGTACAAAAGGTAGTCTACTTGAAAGGGCCATTTCTCGGGTTGTACTGAACCGATTTAAGTTAGCCATAGATTAAAATTTAGCTAAGAAGATGTAGATTGTGTGATGTAATTTTCAGAGGGGTTTACGTAGCCGTTTTTGAGAACGAGCTATTCTAAAACAGTGTAATTTCTCAAAATCAGCCCGTACGGTCGAGTAAGCGTTAGTGTACAAAACGTAGTCTACTTGAAAGGGCCATTTCTCGGGCTGTACTGAACCGATTTGAGTGAGCCATAGATCAAAATTTAGCTAAGAAAATGTAGATTGTGTGATGTAATTTTCACAGGGGTTTACTTAGCCGTTTTTAAGAACGAGCTATTCTAAAACAGTGTAATTTCTCAAAATCAGCCCGTACGGTCGCGTAAGCGTTAGTGTACAAAAGATAGTCTACTTGAAAGGGCCATTTCTCGGGTTGTACTGAACCGATTTGAGTGAGCCATAGATCAAAATTTAGCTAAGAAGATGTAGATTGTGTGATGTAATTTTCAGAGGGGTTTACGTAGCTGTTTTTGAGAACGAGCTATTCTAAAACAGTGTAATTTCTCAAAATCAGCCCGTACGGTCGCGTAAGCGTTAGTGTACAAAAGGTAGTCTACTTGAAAGGGCCATTTCTCGGGTTGTACTGAACCGATTTGAGTGAGCCATAGATCAAAATTTAGCTAAGAAGATGTAGATTGTGTGATGTAATTTTCAGAGGGGTTTACTTAGCCGTTTTTGAGAACGAGCTATTCTAAAACAGTGTAATTTCTCAAAATCAGCCCGTACGGTCGCGTAAGCGTTAGTGTACAAAAGGTAGTCTACTTGAAAGGGCCATTTCTCGGGTTGTACTGAACCGATTTGAGTGAGGCATAGATCAAAATTTAGCTAAGAAAATGTAGATTGTGTGATATAATTTTCAGAGGGGTTTACGAAGCCGTTTTTAAGAACGAGCTATTCTAAAACAGTGTAATTTCTCAAAATCAGCCCGTACGGTCGCGTAAGCGTTAGTATACAAAAGGTAGTCTACTTGAAAGGGCCATTTCTCGGGTTGTACTTAACCGATTTGAGTGAGCCATAGATCAAAATTTAGCTAAGAAGATGTAGATTGTGTGATGTAATTTTCAGAGGGGTTTACTTAGCCGTTTTTGAGAACGAGCTATTCTAAAACAGTGCAATTTCTCAAAATCAGCCCGTACGGTCGCGTAAGCGTTAGTGTACAAAAGGTAGTCTACTTGAAAGGGCCATTTCTCGGGTTGTACTGAACCGATTTGAGTGAGCCATAGATCAAAATTTAGCTAAGAAGATGTAGATTGTGTGATGTAATTTTCAGAGGGGTTTACTTAGCCGTTTTTGAGAACGAGCTATTCTAAGACAGTGTAATTTCTCAAAATCAGCCCGTACGGTCGCGTAAGCGTTAGCGTACAAAAGGTAGTCTACTTGAAAGGGCCATTTCTCGGGTTGTACTGAACCGATTTGAGTGAGCCATAGATCAAAATTTAGCTAAGAAGATGTAGATTGTGTGATGTAATTTTCAGAGGGGTTTACGTAGCTGTTTTTGAGAACGAGCTATTCTAAAACAGTGTAATTTCTCAAAATCAGCCCGTACGGTCGAGTAAGCGTTAGTGTACAAAAGGTAGTCTACTTGAAAGGGCCATTTCTCCGGTTGTACTGAACCGATTTGAGTGAGCCATAGATCAAAATTTAGCTAAGAAGATGTAGATTGTGTGATGTAATTTTCAGAGGGGTTTACTTAGCCGTTTTTGAGAACGAGCTATTCTAAAACAGTGTAATTTCTCAAAATCAGCCCGTACGGTCGCGTAAGCGTTAGTGTACAAAAGGTAGTCTACTTGAAAGGGCCATTTCTCGGGTTGTACTGAACCGATTTGAGTGGGCCATAGATCATAATTTAGCTAAGAAGATGTAGATTGTGTGATATAATTTTCAGAGGGGTTTACTTAGCCGTTTTTGAGAACGAGCTATTCTAAAACAGTGTAATTTCTCAAAATCAGCCCGTACGGTCGCGTAAGCGTTAGTGTACAAAAGGTAGTCTACTTGAAAGGGCCATTTCTCGGGTTGTACTGAACCGATTTGAGTTAGCCATAGATCAAAATTTAGCTAAGAAGATGTAGATTGTGTGATGTAATTTTCAGAGGGGTTTACGTAGCCGTTTTTGAGAACGAGCTATTCTAAAACAGTGTAATTTCTCAAAATCAGCCCGTACGGTCGAGTAAGCGTTAGTGTACAAAACGTAGTCTATATGAAAGGGCCATTTCTCGGGCTGTACTGAACCGATTTGAGTGAGCCATAGATCAAAATTTAGCTAAGAAAATGTAGATTGTGTGATGTAATTTTCAGAGGGGTTTACTTAGCCGTTTTTAAGAACGAGCTATTCTAAAACAGTGTAATTTCTCAAAATCAGCCCGTACGGTCGCGTAAGCGTTAGTGTACAAAAGATAGTCTACTTGAAAGGGCCATTTCTCGGGTTGTACTGAACCGATTTGAGTGAGCCATAGATCAAAATTTAGCTAAGAAGATGTAGATTGTGTGATGTAATTTTCAGAGGGGTTTACGTAGCTGTTTTTGAGAACGAGCTATTCTAAAACAGTGTAATTTCTCAAAATCAGCCCGTACGGTCGAGTAAGCGTTAGTGTACAAAAGGTAGTCTACTTGAAAGGGCCATTTCTCCGGTTGTACTGAACCGATTTGAGTGAGCCATAGATCAAAATTTAGCTAAGAAGATGTTGATTGTGTGATGTAATTTTCAGAGGGGTTTACTTAGCCGTTTTTGAGAACGAGCTATTCTAAAACAGTGTAATTTCTCAAAATCAGCCCGTACGGTCGCGTAAGCGTTAGTGTACAAAAGGTAGTCTACTTGAAAGGGCCATTTGTCGGGTTGTACTGAACCGATTTGAGTGGGCCATAGATCATAATTTAGCTAAGAAGATGTAGATTGTGTTATATAATTTTCAGAGGGGTTTACTTAGCCGTTTTTGAGAACGAGCTATTCTAAAACAGTGTAATTTCTCAAAATCAGCCCGTACGGTCGCGTAAGCGTTAGTGTACAAAAGGTAGTCTACTTGAAAGGGCCATTTCTCGGTTTGTACTGAACCGATTTGAGTGAGCCATAGATCAAAATTTAGCTAAGAAGATGTAGATTGTGTGATGTAATTTTCAGAGGGGTTTACTGAGCCGTTTTTGAGAACGAGCTATTCTAAAACAGTGTAATTTCTCAAAATCAGCCCGTACGGTCGCGTAAGCGTTAGTGTACAAAAGGTAGTCTACTTGAAAGGGCCATTTCTCGGGTTGTACTGAACCGATTTGAGTGAGCCATAGATCAAAATTCAGCTAAGAAGATGTAGATTGTGTGATGTAATTTTCAGAGGGGTTTACGTAGCCGTTTTTGAGAACGAGCTATTCTAAAACAGTGTAATTTCTCAAAATCAGCCCGTACGGTCGAGTAAGCGTTAGTGTACAAAACCTAGTCTACTTGAAAGGGCCATTTCTCGGGCTGTACTGAACCGATTTGAGTGAGCCATAGATCAAAATTTAGCTAAGAAAATGTAGATTGTGTGATCTAATTTTCAGAGGGGTTTACGTAGCCGTTTTTAAGAACGAGCTATTCTAAAACAGTGTAATTTCTCAAAATCAGCCCGTACGGTCGCGTAAGCGTTAGTGTACAAAAGGTAGTCTACTTGAAAGGGCCATTTCTCGGGTTGTACTGAACCGATTTGAGTGAGCCATAGATCAAAATTTAGCTAAGAAGATGTAGATTGTGTGATGTAATTTTCAGAGGGGTTTACGTAGCTGTTTTTGAGAACGAGCTATTCTAAAACAGTGTAATTTCTCAAAATCAGCCCGTACGGTCGCGTAAGCGTTAGTGTACAAAAGGTAGTCTACTTGAAAGGGCCATTTCTCGGGTTGTACTGAACCGATTTGAGTGGGCCATAGATCATAATTTAGCTAAGAAGATGTAGATTGTGTGATATAATTTTCAGAGGGGTTTACTTAGCCGTTTTTGAGAACGAGCTATTCTAAAACAGTGTAATTTCTCAAAATCAGCCCGTACGGTCGCGTAAGCGTTAGTGTACAAAAGGTAGTCTACTTGAAAGGGCCATTTCTCGCGTTGGACTGAACCGATTTGAGTGAGCCATAGATCAAAATTTAGCTAAGAAGATGTAGATTGTGTGATGTAATTTTCAGAGGGGTTTACTTAGCCGTTTTTGAGAACGAGCTATTCTAAAACAGTGTAATTTCTCAAAATCAGCCCGTACGGTCGCGTAAGCGTTAGTGTACAAAAGGTAGTCTACTTGAAAGGGCCATTTCTCGGGTTGTACTGAACCGATTTGAGTGAGCCATAGATCACAATTTAGCTAAGAAGATGTAGATTGTGTGATGTAATTTTCAGAGGGGTTTACTTAGCCGTTTTTGAGAACGAGCTATTCTAAAACAGTGTAATTTCTGAAAATAAACCCGTACGGTCGCGTAAGCGTTAGTGTACAAAAGGTAGTCTACTTGAAAGGGCCATTTCTCGGGTTGTACTGAACCGATTTGAGTGAGCCATAGATCAAAATTTAGCTAAGAAGATGTAGATTGTGTGATGTAATTTTCAGAGGGGTTTACTTAGCCGTTTTTAAGAACGAGCTATTCTAAAACAGTGTAATTTCTCAAAATCAGCCCGTACGGTCGAGTAAGCGTTAGTGTACAAAAGGTAGTCTACTTGAAAGGGCCATTTCTCGGGTTGTACTGAACCGATTTGAGTGAGCCATAGATCAAAATTTAGCTAAGAAGATGTAGATTGTGTGGTGTAATTTTCAGAGGGGTTTACTTAGCCGTTTTTGACAACGAGCTATTCTAATACAGTGTAATTTCTCAAAATCAGCCCGTACGGTCGCGTAATCGTTAGTGTACAAAAGGTAGTCTACTTGAAAGGGCCATTTCTCGGGTTGTACTCAACCGATGTGAGTGAGCCGTAGATCAAAATTTAGCTAAGAAGATGTAGATTGTGTGATGTAATTTTCAGAGGGGTTTACTTAGCCGTTTTTGAGAACGAGCTATTCTAAAACAGTGTAATTTCTCAAAATCAGCCCGTACGGTCGCGTAAGCGTTAGTGTACAAAAGATAGTCTACTTGAAAGGGCCATTTCTCGGGTTGTACTGAACCGATTTGAGTGAGCCATAGATCAAAACTTAGCTAAGAAGATGTAGATTGTGTGATGTAATTTTCAGAGGGGTTTACTTAGCCGTTTTTGAGAACGAGCTATTCTAAAACAGTGTAATTTCTCAAAATCAGCCCGTACGGTCGCGTAAGCGTTAGTGTACAAAAGGTAGTCTACTTGAAAGGGCCATTTCTCGGGTTGTACTGAACCGATTTGAGTGAGCCATAGGTCAAAATTCAGCTAAGAAGATGTAGATTGTGTGATGTAATTTTCAGAGGGGTTTACGTAGCCGTTTTTGAGAACGAGCTATTCTAAAACAGTGTAATTTCTAAAAATCAGCCCGTACGGTCGAGTAAGCGTTAGTGTACAAAACCTAGTCTACTTGAAAGGGCCAT
Source organism: Ricordea florida (assembly GCA_949710005.1). Classification (NCBI taxonomy): domain Eukaryota; kingdom Metazoa; phylum Cnidaria; class Anthozoa; order Corallimorpharia; family Ricordeidae; genus Ricordea; species Ricordea florida. Next base: position 14,092,806 of record OX453281.1, read on the forward strand.
TTCTCGGGCTGTACTGAACCGATTTGAGTGAGCCATAGATCAAAATTTAGCTAAGAAAATGTAGATTGTGTGATCTAATTTTCAGAGGGGTTTACGTAGCCGTTTTTAAGAACGAGCTATTCTAAAACAGTGTAATTTCTCAAAATCAGCCCGTACGGTCGCGTAAGCGTTAGTGTACAAAAGGTAGTCTACTTGAAAGGGCCATTTCTCGGGTTGTACTGAACCGATTTGAGTGAGCCATAGATCAAAATTTAGCTAAGAAGATGTAGATTGTGTGATGTAATTTTCAGAGGGGTTTACGTAGCTGTTTTTGAGAACGAGCTATTCTAAAACAGTGTAATTTCTCAAAATCAGCCCGTACGGTCGCGTAAGCGTTAGTGTACAAAAGGTAGTCTACTTGAAAGGGCCATTTCTCGGGTTGTACTGAACCGATTTGAGTGGGCCATAGATCATAATTTAGCTAAGAAGATGTAGATTGTGTGATATAATTTTCAGAGGGGTTTACTTAGCCGTTTTTGAGAACGAGCTATTCTAAAACAGTGTAATTTCTCAAAATCAGCCCGTACGGTCGCGTAAGCGTTAGTGTACAAAAGGTAGTCTACTTGAAAGGGCCATTTCTCGCGTTGGACTGAACCGATTTGAGTGAGCCATAGATCAAAATTTAGCTAAGAAGATATAGATTGTGTGATGTAATTTTCAGAGGGGTTTACTTAGCCGTTTTTGAGAACGAGCTATTCTAAAACAGTGTAATTTCTCAAAATCAGCCCGTACGGTCGCGTAAGCGTTAGTGTACAAAAGGTAGTCTACTTGAAAGGGCCATTTCTCGGGTTGTACTGAACCGATTTGAGTGAGCCATAGATCACAATTTAGCTAAGAAGATGTAGATTGTGTGATGTAATTTTCAGAGGGGTTTACTTAGCCGTTTTTGAGAACGAGCTATTCTAAAACAGTGTAATTTCTGAAAATAAACCCGTACGGTCGCGTAAGCGTTAGTGTACAAAAGGTAGTCTACTTGAAAGGGCCATTTCTCGGGTTGTACTGAACCGATTTGAGTGAGCCATAGATCAAAATTTAGCTAAGAAGATGTAGATTGTGTGATGTAATTTTCAGAGGGGTTTACTTAGCCGTTTTTAAGAACGAGCTATTCTAAAACAGTGTAATTTCTCAAAATCAGCCCGTACGGTCGAGTAAGCGTTAGTGTACAAAAGGTAGTCTACTTGAAAGGGCCATTTCTCGGGTTGTACTGAACCGATTTGAGTGAGCCATAGATCAAAATTTAGCTAAGAAGATGTAGATTGTGTGGTGTAATTTTCAGAGGGGTTTACTTAGCCGTTTTTGACAACGAGCTATTCTAATACAGTGTAATTTCTCAAAATCAGCCCGTACGGTCGCGTAATCGTTAGTGTACAAAAGGTAGTCTACTTGAAAGGGCCATTTCTCGGGTTGTACTCAACCGATGTGAGTGAGCCATAGATCAAAATTTAGCTAAGAAGATGTAGATTGTGCGATGTAATTTTCAGAGGGGTTTACTTAGCCGTTTTTGAGAACGAGCTATTCTAAAACAGTGTAATTTCTCAAAATCAGCCCGTACGGTCGCGTAAGCGTTAGTGTACAAAAGATAGTCTACTTGAAAGGGCCATTTCTCGGGTTGTACTGAACCGATTTGAGTGAGCCATAGATCAAAACTTAGCTAAGAAGATGTAGATTGTGTGATGTAATTTTCAGAGGGGTTTACTTAGCCGTTTTTGAGAACGAGCTATTCTAAAACAGTGTAATTTGTAAAAATCAGCCCATACTGTCGCGTAAGCGTTAGTGTACAAAAGGTAGTCTACTTGAAAGGGCCATTTCTCGGGTTGTACTGAACCGATTTGAGTGAGCCATAGATCATAATTTAGCTAAGAAGATGTAGATTGTGTGATGTAATTTTCAGAGGGGTTTACTTAGCCGTTTTTGAGAACGAGCTATTCTAAAACAGTGTAATTTCTGAAAATAAGCCCGTACGGTCGCGTAAGCGTTAGTGTACAAAAGGTAGTCTACTTGAAAGGGCCATTTCTCGGGTTGTACTGAACCGATTTGAGTGAGCCATAGATCATAATTTAGCTAAGAAGATGTAGATTGTGTGGTGTAATTTTCAGAGGGGTTTACTTAGCCGTTTTTAAGAACGAGCTATTCTAAAACAGTGTAATTTCTCAAAATCAGCCCGTACGGTCGCGTAAGCGTTAGTGTACAAAAGGTAGTGTACTTGAAAGGGCCATTTCTCGGGTTGTACTGAACCGATTTGAGTGAGCCATAGATCAAAATTTAGCTAAGAAGATGTAGATTGTGTGATGTAATTTTCAGAGGGGTTTACTTAGCCGGTTTTGAGAACGAGCTATTCTAAAACAGTGTAATTTCTCAAAATCAGCCCGTACGGTCGCGTAAGCGTTAGTGTACAAAAGGTAGTCTACTTGAAAGGGCCATTTCTCGGGTTGTACTGAACCGATTTGAGTGAGCCATAGATCAAAATTTAGCTAAGAAGATGTAGATTGTGTGGTGTAATTTTCAGAGGGGTTTACTTAGCCGTTTTTGAGAACGAGCTATTCTAATACAGTGTAATTTCTCAAAATCAGCCCGTACGGTCGCGTAATCGTTAGTGTACAAAAGGTAGTCTACTTGAAAGGGCCATTTCTCGGGTTGTACTCAACCGATTTGAGTGAGCCATAGATCAAAATTTAGCTAAGAAGATGTAGATTGTGTGATGTAATTTTCAGAGGGGTTTACTTAGCCGTTTTTGAGAACGAGCTATTCTAAAACAGTGTAATTTCTCAAAATCAGCCCGTACGGTCGCGTAAGCGTTAGTGTACAAAAGGTAGTCTACTTGAAAGGGCCATTTCTCGGGTTGTACTGAACCGATTTGAGTGAGCCATAGATCATAATTTACCTAAGAAGATGTAGATTGTGTGATGTAATTTTCAGAGGGGTTTACTTAGCCGTTTTTGAGAACGAGCTATTCTAAAACAGTGTAATTTCTGAAAATCAGCCCATACGGTCGCGTAAGCGTTAGTGTACAAAAGGTAGTCTACTTGAAAGGGCCATTTCTCGGGTTGTACTGAACCGATTTGAGTGAGCCATAGATCACAATTTAGCTAAGAAGATGTAGATTGTGTGATGTAATTTTCAGAGGGGTTTACTTAGCCGTTTTTGAGAACGAGCTATTCTAAAACAGTGTAATTTCTCAAAATCAGCCCATACGGTCGCGTAAGCGTTAGTGTACAAAAGGTAGTCTAATTGAAAGGGCCATTTCTCGGGTTGTACTGAACCGATTTGAGTGAGCCATAGATCAAAATTTAGGTAAGAAGATGTAGATTGTGTGATGTAATTTTCAGAGGGGTTTACTTAGCCGTTTTTGAGAACGAGCTATTCTAAAACAGTGTAATTTCTCAAAATCAGCCCGTACGGTCGCGTAAGCGTTAGTGTACAAAAGGTAGTCTACTTGAAAGGGCCATTTCTCGGGCTGTACTGAACCGATTTGAGTGAGCCATAGATCAAAATTTAGCTAAGAAGATGTAGATTGTGTGGTGTAATTTTCAGAGGGGTTTACTTAGCCGTTTTTGAGAACGAGCTATTCTAAAACAGTGTAATTTCTCAAAATCAGCCCGTACGGTCGCATAAGCGTTAGTGTACAAAAGGTAGTCTACTTGAAAGGGCCATTTCTCGGGTTGTACTGAACCGATTTGAGTGAGCCATAGATCAAAACTTAGCTAAGAAGATGTAGATTGTGTGATGTAATTTTCAGAGGGGTTTACTTAGCCGTTTTTGAGAACGAGCTATTCTAAACAGTGTAATTTGTAAAAATCAGCCCATACGGTCGCGTAAGCGTTAGTGTACAAAAGGTAGTCTACTTGAAAGGGCCATTTCTCGGGTTGTACTGAACCGATTTGAGTGAGCCATAGATCATAATTTAGCTAAAAAGATGTAGATTGTGTGATGTAATTTTCAGAGGGGTTTACTTAGCCGTTTTTGAGAACGAGCTATTCTAAAACAGTGTAATTTCTGAAAATAAGCCCGTACGGTCGCGTAAGCGTTAGTGTACAAAAGGTAGTCTACTTGAAAGGGCCATTTCTCGGGTTGTACTCAACCGATGTGCGTGAGCCATAGATGAAAATTTAGCTAAGAAGATGTAGATTGTGTGATGTAATTTTCAGAGGGGTTTACTTAGCCGTTTTTGAGAACGAGCTATTCTAAAACAGTGTAATTTCTCAAAATCAGCCCGTACGGTCGCGTAAGCGTTAGTGTACAAAAGGTAGTCTACTTGAAAGGGCCATTTCTCGGGTTGTACTGAACCGATTTGAGTGAGCCATAGATCACAATTTAGCTAAGAAGATGTAGATTGTGTGATGTAATTTTCAGAGGGGTTTACTTAGCCGTTTTTGAGAACAAGCTATTCTAAAACAGTGTAATTTCTGAAAATAAGCCCGTACGGTCGAGTAAGCGTTAGTGTACAAAAGGTAGTCTACTTGAAAGGGCCATTTCTCGGGTTGTACTGAACCGATTTGAGTGAGCCATAGATCAAAATTTAGCTAAGAAGATGTAGATTGTGTGATGTAATTTTCAGAGGGGTTTACTTAGCCGTTTTTGAGAACGAGCTATTCTAAAACAGTGTAATTTCTCAAAATCAGCCCGTACGGTCGCGTAAGCGTTAGTGTACAAAAGGTAGTCTACTTGAAAGGGCCATTTCTCGGGTTGTACTGAACCGATTTGAGTGAGCCATAGATCGAAATTTAGCTAAGAAGATGTAGATTGTGTGGTGTAATTTTCAGAGGGGTTTACTTAGCCGTTTTTAAGAACGAGCTATTCTAAAACAGTGTAATTTCTCAAAATCAGCCCGTACGGTCGCGTAAGCGTTAGTGTACAAAAGGTAGTGTACTTGAAAGGGCCATTTCTCGGGTTGTACTGAACCGATTTGAGTGAGCCATAGATCAAAATTTAGCTAAGAAGATGTAGATTGTGTGATGTAATTTTCAGAGGGGTTTACTTAGCCGGTTTTGAGAACGAGCTATTCTAAAACAGTGTAATTTCTCAAAATCAGCCCGTACGGTCGCGTAAGCGTTAGTGTACAAAAGGTAGTCTACTTGAAAGGGCCATTTCTCGGGTTGTACTGAACCGATTTGAGTGAGCCATAGATCAAAATTTAGCTAAGAAGATATAGATTGTGTGGTGTAATTTTCAGAGGGGTTTACTTAGCCGTTTTTGAGAACGAGCTATTCTAAAACAGTGTAATTTCTCAAAATCAGCCCGTACGGTCGCGTAAGCGTTAGTGTACAAAAGGTAGTCTACTTGAAAGGGCCATTTCTCGGGTTGTACTGAACCGATTTGAGTGAGCCATAGATCATAATTTACCTAAGAAGATGTAGATTGTGTGATGTAATTTTCAGAGGGGTTTACTTAGCCGTTTTTGAGAACGAGCTATTCTAAAACAGTGTAATTTCTGAAAATCAGCCCATACGGTCGCGTAAGCGTTAGTGTACAAAAGGTAGTCTACTTGAAAGGGCCATTTCTCGGGTTGTACTGAACCGATTTGAGTGAGCCATAGATCACAATTTAGCTAAGAAGATGTAGATTGTGTGGTGTAATTTTCAGAGGGGTTTACTTAGCCGTTTTTGAGAACGAGCTATTCTAAAACAGTGTAATTTCTCAAAATCAGCCCATACGGTCGCGTAAGCGTTAGTGTACAAAAGGTAGTCTACTTGAAAGGGCCATTTCTCGGGTTGTACTGAACCGATTTGAGTGAGCCATAGATCAAAATTTAGCTAAGAAGATGTAGATTGTGTGATGTAATTTTCAGAGGGGTTTACTTAGCCGTTTTTGAGAACGAGCTATTCTAAAACAGTGTAATTTCTCAAAATCAGCCCGTACGGTCGCGTAAGCGTTAGTGTACAAAAGGTAGTCTACTTGAAAGGGCCATTTCTCGGGCTGTACTGAACCGATTTGAGTGAGCCATAGATCAAAATTTAGCTAAGAAGATGTAGATTGTGTGGTGTAATTTTCAGAGGGGTTTACTTAGCCGTTTTTTACAACGAGCTATTCTAATACAGTGCAATTTCTCAAAATCAGCCCGTACGGTCGCGTAAGCGTTAGTGTACAAAAGGTAGTCTACTTGAAAGGGCCATTTCTCGGGTTGTACTCAACCGATGTGCGTGAGCCATAGATCAAAATTTAGCTAAGAAGATTTAGATTGTGTGATGTAATTTTCAGAGGGGTTTACTTAGCCGTTTTTGAGAACGAGCTATTCTAATACAGTGTAATTTCTCAAAATCAGCCCATACGGTCGCGTAAGCGTTAGTGTACAAAAGGTAGTCTACTTGAAAGGGCCATTTCTCGGGTTGTACTCAACCGATTTCAGTTAGCCATAGATCAAAATTTAGCTAAGAAGATGTAGATTGTGTGATGTAATTTTCAGAGGGGTTTACTTAGCCGTTTTTGAGAACGAGCTATTCTAAAACAGTGTAATTTCTCAAAATCAGCCGTACGGTCGAGTAAGCGTTAGTGTACAAAAGGTAGTCTACTTGAAAGGGCCATTTCTCGGGTTGTACTGAACCGATTTGAGTGAGCCATAGATCAAAATTTAGCTAAGAAAATGTAGATTGTGTGATCTAATTTTCAGAGGGGTTTACGTAGCCGTTTTTAAGAACGAGCTATTCTAAAACAGTGTAATTTCTCAAAATCAGCCCGTACGGTCGCGTAAGCGTTAGTGTACAAAAGGTAGTCTACTTGAAAGGGCCATTTCTCGGGTTGTACTGAACCGATTTGAGTGAGCCATAGATCATAATTTACCTAAGAAGATGTAGATTGTGTGATGTAATTTTCAGAGGGGTTTACTTAGCCGTTTTTGAGAACGAGCTATTCTAAAACAGTGTAATTTCTCAAAATCAGCCCGTACGGTCGCGTAAGCGTTAGTGTACAAAAGGTAGACTACTTGAAAGGGCCATTTCTCGGGTTGTACTGAACCGATTTGAGTGAGCCATAGATCCAAATTTAGCTAAGAAGATGTAGATTGTGTGATGTAATTTTCAGAGGGGTTTACTAAGCCGTTTTTGAGAACGAGCTATTCTAATACAGTGCAATTTCTCAAAATCAGCCCGTACGGTCGCGTAAGCGTTAGTGTACAAAAGGTAGTCTACTTGAAAGGGCCATTTCTCGGGTTGTACTCAACCGATGTGCGTGAGCCATAGATCAAAATTTAGCTAAGAAGATTTAGATTGTGTGATGTAATTTTCAGAGGGGTTTACTTAGCCGTTTTTGAGAACGAGCTATTCTAATACAGTGTAATTTCTCAAAATCAGCCCATACGGTCGCGTAAGCGTTAGTGTACAAAAGGTAGTCTACTTGAAAGGGCCATTTCTCGGGTTGTACTCAACCGATTTCAGTTAGCCATAGATCAAAATTTAGCTAAGAAGATGTAGATTGTGTGATGTAATTTTCAGAGGGGTTTACTTAGCCGTTTTTGAGAACGAGCTATTCTAAAACAGTGTAATTTCTCAAAATCAGCCGTACGGTCGAGTAAGCGTTAGTGTACAAAAGGTAGTCTACTTGAAAGGGCCATTTCTCGGGTTGTACTGAACCGATTTGAGTGAGCCATAGATCAAAATTTAGCTAAGAAAATGTAGATTGTGTGATCTAATTTTCAGAGGGGTTTACGTAGCCGTTTTTAAGAACGAGCTATTCTAAAACAGTGTAATTTCTCAAAATCAGCCCGTACGGTCGCGTAAGCGTTAGTGTACAAAAGGTAGTCTACTTGAAAGGGCCATTTCTCGGGTTGTACTGAACCGATTTGAGTGAGCCATAGATCATAATTTACCTAAGA